>VWZP01010273.1:713002-975710 GCA_013396995.1 Dicaeum eximium
GTGGGGGCGCCGGGCCGGGCCGGGCCGGGGGCGCACGGTGTGGGGCGCGGGGCGAGGCGGCCGCGGGGCTGTGGGGCGGGCTTTGCCGGGTGTGGGTGTACGGGCTCGGAGGCACCCCGAGGTGTACGTCGCTCCTTAAGTTTTGTGCGTGTAAATGACACGCCTGAAAGGCACCGGGGCGCGGGGCATCCTCTCATTTCTGCGCTGTCCGAGCTGCAGGGCACGCGGGGATCTGGGGACACGGAAACGAGCTGCCTTCTAGCGAAGGGGAGGCTTTTCACGGGGGGATGTTTTGAAGAGCTCTCTTGGGGGGTCTGTGTAATAAGAGTGTCCGGTAGATTTCATAGCTCAATGAAAGCAGGACTTAGCCGGCTGAGGTAACAGCTAAGGTGATCCTTTGATCCCGGCTATACTCTTCTTCCAAGGAAGCATGCCTTGAAACCTACAATTTTAGCTTAATAAAGTCGGGGTCGTATACCCAGTATCTGAATTAATTAGGCATCCTGCTGTTTAAAGTCTATTTTTAAAATTACCCTTTGATTCGAGGAATTTGCATACATTCAGGAGGTGTCATTCCCACTTGTAAGATAGGAGTTGGTGGAACATATTCCCACTTGAAGCACGGAAATAATAAATTAAGCATTCACACTTATGACGTTACTTGTCTGTAAAAAATGAGCCCACTGTATTCACAATTATCTTTCACACCACCACCCACCACCTTTCCCCCAACATTTCTAATTCAACAATACTGTCACCTTTTATGCAAACATCAGAGATCTGAAAATCATGCCTGAAATGACAAAATAGTTTGAACTTAGAAGTGAAAATTGTCTTGGCACAAATACTAACAGGAGTATGAAAAATAGTGCTCACAAGCAAAAAAAACCCTGGGTATAGTGCTGCTTTGAAGAATTCCCACACCTCCACCTTCTTACTTTGCTTTTGACACAAGGAAACTCTCAGCTTTCATATTCAACATCCCTGTTTATTTAAAAAGATGACCTTCCTTAAGAAGACATGAAATGTTTGCAGTTTATTGCAATCTAAGCAAAGAGATGTAAAAATAGTGATAATTGAAAAAAAAAATCTATTTGGCCCTGAAAGAAAATTACTGTGGATATTTAGAAAAACTGAAACTGGAAGAAAATTACTGTAGATCATTAGAAATGGATTTCTGCCAGCATTGCCTTAACTGGGAAGCTGCTGATGCCTCTGCATTTGATGTGAATGGCATTTAGGGTAGCTTGGTATGTTAGCTAGATATTTGCCAAAATAGAAAACCCACTAAACTCATTCTGACAGTTGAGATTTAAAGCCATATATATCCATTTCCAGGATTTTACCCTGGAACTGTAATGTGAAAATACCAGCTTTAAAAAAATCCCAACCCTGAAAGAAAACAATTTAAACATTTTAGGATTGTTTACATTATCTTTCTTGTATGTTCACATGGTCACAATGATTAACACTCCTCATGCCAAATATTTTATCTAGGCCCATTTAAGGACTCTCAATGACAAGCAACAACCATTCCTATTCATTGGTGGTAGCACTGTTGTTGAAGTATTACTGAGTGTGACTTTTGAAAAAGGAAACATGGATAAACAAGAAATTAGGCTATAATGGGGTTTAGACATCATCTAGTGAAGTACTTTGAAATAGAACTGTTGTGGGTAAAACACTTGAAAAAGTTCACTGTTCAGAAATTCTGGATGAAAAGGTTAAAGTATTCCTACTCAGTAAACCTTTTAGCGCATTCAACTACAATTTGTATTTGCATGACTAAGGCCTCTGTTGTTAATTTTCAGCATATCACTACAGTTTATACCCATTCTTCTTGATGCAGAGCATTCCTGAAAAGGGCAGTGAGCCCCCAGACTCACAGAGGTAGACTTGAACTGTGGTGCCAGAGAAACATAGGGATTAATCCTGCTAGCAGTCATAAGAAAAATATATCTACCACTGAAAGTGTATAAACCTAAAATAAGTTTTCTTGAATTATATTTAGTAAGTGTGTAGGGGAGAACTCTGGTAATTAGTGTTATAAACATACTTTAGTATGACTGAAATACATTGTGTTTTTGTTATGCAACTAGGAAAATGGTTATTTGAAAAATTTCTTAACTAGAAGTCCCTAAAAAGAACAACTGGAGACAGTGAGCATGGGTAGTAGGAGCAAGATTGCTTCATTTTGCAGTCTTGCTTTCTAGAGGAAATCTTGCAGATAAATGAAACTCTGTTTTCCACTAGTAGTTAGCAGTATTGTCTTGCTCAAGTTGTTGGAATCAATTAATCCATCTTCTTATCACTGAAAATGACCAGATCTTTAGAAACATGGAAGTTGCTCTATTATTTGAATACAAATAAATCTGTTTTCACATTTCAGTAGATAAAAGCAATCAGCAATACTGTGAATATGCATTTCAGTAGGCATTTTGGCTAAGAGAGGTTGAAGATTTTTATTGGTTTTGGTTTTCTCAAGATATTTGCATTACTTCAAAGTGGTAAGAAAAGTAAGTCATGTTTGCCTGATTGCAATAAGTGCTTTACTGTTCCATGTAGAAATCTGTGAACTGTTAACAGCAACTCAGTTAATGACACTTTCTCTGCTACTCAGTAGTGCCTGTGTAGATGCCTGCCATTAACATACAGTTCATGTGAAAAGCAACAGATTTATAAACTCCTATATGGTTCCATTATATGGAACTGTGATATCAGCCCTATATAGGTTCAGAACAGTCCAATGATTCTTGTCACTACTTCAAACAGAAAATCTTTTGAGTTGCAAAGTTCGCTGTTTCAAGAAGTTACCTGGTGGTGTAAGGAAATACTATGAGCTCTCGTTGAAACTGATGCCTAAACTGGAGTTAGGAATTTGTCTTGAAAATGAAATCCACTGAATTGAAACAAGCAGTCAAAACTGAACATTTTAAATCCTGTTCATTCTTCTGAAAGTGGGGAAATCAGCCCTTTGCTAGTTTGACTTAAAGTCTTGTTATTGCTTCAATTAGTTAAGACAGGGAGAATTTTTTTACTCTGAGCTCTTAGAGTTTTAGTTGTGAAGATGCCTTAGTAATTGGTAGAAACAAATGAATGCACTGATAAGGGATGTGTATGAAGCCAAATCCTACACATAGGTGGTTCCACTGCAGACAGGATGATAATAAAACCTTTATATAGAACCCGAGTGTGTCCTGACACAAGTGGTGTTAGCCAGCCTTATCTCCAAGTGTAAACAGGGTTGCACCTAGCACTTCACAGGGTAAGGATGAGCCCTTTCCCAGCCACTCTTTCAGCTACATACTGCACTCTCCTTTAAGCAGCACCCTTGCATACTTCCTGAGTTTCAGCACTGGATTTCTGTTACTGGATTTTGACAGTTAATAGTTTTTAGCCATTTTTAGCCTATTAATACCCTCTGTTGTACAAACAAACAACTTTGATGAGATCATGAGCAAGTTTTAACAGCCCTGTTTGATTCCTCATAGTTTCTGTGCCTCCAGCACCCATTTTTTTAAAACCATGAAACCAACTACTAGTTTTGACATGATTAATAATCTTAAGTATGAAGTCCTATGTATATGTGCAGAAATAGAACATGAAGATCTATTAGAAGACATTACTGATATTGCCACCACTTCAATGATTCCATTGTACAAGCACAGTATAAAACCAACCTGTACAGCTGGAACTTCACCAGCTTCCCCATGAATTGCCAGAGTGAGGTTTCCTTGTCTTATGCTATTGAATGGCTTTGAGTTTTCTTTATTTACTAATCAGTTTTTCACCTTAGTTTATTTCCATTGACATGCATCATCCAGAATGTTGTATTCATTTGAAAAACACTCAGTTGCAGTGAAGTATAAGTGTTCAATGCTAAATTTACTTATATTCTTGTGATACGTAAAGCAGAATTGCCACCAGCAGTTAGTTTTGCCAACTAGAGAAGAATTCAATAATGACTGCAGAAACAGGTCTTACCAATGTTTTCATTTGGACCTGTTGTTGTAAGCTGCTTTGCAGGAATTACATGTGTTTTTATCTATGTTGATGTACATGTGAAAGAAAAAAAGTCACGTGAATTTGTAGTTTAGAACGATGGTAGATAAAACAGATGAAGAATTATGACTGCTTTAATTACAAAGTTATTGCCATATGTGATAAGAGAAAGGCATAATCTGGCATTCTTAGCATGTTCAAGGTCTGTTATATTGTTTTTACCTGAAATATATTTTCCTTAAGGAAAATATAATTGAGGAAATATTAAAGTGGAAAGATATTCAAAACCCAGAATAATGCTTAGTTAATGATGGTCCGTTCTGACCAGTCCCAAAATACCATATGGTGTCCCTACTTGGACACGTTACATGAAGATCTTTTTATAAAGAAAATTTTATATAATCTGAGTGGAATTTATTCCTTAGCTAAAGAAAACCACAGATGTTCAAGTGTATGAAATTGCAAAGGAGGTGTTGCGGAGATGTGGAGACAAATAACTCCAGGACTTTTTTTGTGCCAAGTGTTAGTTCTGGTTACCTAATTTTGTACCTATTTATGGTTTTGTGTGACGCATATCACTCTAGTGTTTAAAAGTCAAAAACCAAGCTACCACTTGGAGGGAAGAAAGAAAAAGAGCTCACTAGTTTTAGAGATAACTGAAATATCTCAGAGTCTGGGGGAGAAAAATCATTCAAGTACCCAGGTTTGGTGTGAACCTTGACTTGAAATATGTCTTATTTCAGGAGGTCCAGAGGTTAGAGATATCAACAGATTATTAAATTGGAAAGAAACCTGCCATTTTCAGTACTTCTGCTTCTATGTATAATTTGCTCTTGTGCTATGAAACAACTCCATTGTTGATGTGGTTGAGTAAAACGCAAGATCTGACTTTCCTTGAGACTGTATGACCAAGTCTTATGTAGGCTTTAACTTTCTTTGTGACGCTGAACCAACCAGTACAAGATGGTTTTTGCTAAGTAGATCCTCAAACCTTTGTTCCTGTTATTCTGACAAGCTGATAAACTAGAAAAACTGTAATAATCTGACAATCTGTATGAAAAGAACTGCTCTTCGTGTCCTCCTGTTCTTCATGTGATTTATCTGCTTATGTAGCCTGTGGACTGGGCTAAGGATTTGCTCTAAATGTACCCAATATACAAATGGAAATAATGAGAACTTTTGTTTCATTTTCCACAAAATTTTCATTCATGTACTCAAAAAGTAGAATGTGCATTTGGCAACAATGCTATAATCAAGAGGTATTGGATGGGGGTATTTTAGTAAAAGAGCAAGCTGCATAATTTGTTGGGTTTGTGGCTTCTTCTTGATATTTAGAAATAAGCAAAATTACCTGAAACTCAGTCATCTTCCCGGTAGCAACACCTGGAGTTAGTAGCTTCAAAATGAGTAGGTATTTACACTATCTACTTAAAATTTTTGACCACATGTCCATTACTTTTAATATTAAAAATATTAAAATTGTAGTTTTATGTATCTATAGTTGTCTGTACACACATATGCACACATATACATAAATTATATCAAATACTCTAAACTGCGTAGGATGGTATAAATGGATGTGTGACACTCAAGTCACACTGCCATAGACTATATTCAAACTTGCTGGTAGTGCTCAGCTCTTGTGAGAACTGAGTATGTTCAAAGGGTATCACTCAAGGTTGTATTTCTAGCAGTACTGAAAAGCTGCCTAGAGTTTGTTGAATGGTATCGTAAAAGTAAAAGCTTTACAGAGGAGTATGACTGCTTTTCATAGCAATGAAGAATTAATATGAAAACAAAGCATAACCTACCTATAATTTCTTTTTTTTTCTTTCTAACTTGGCAAATATTGCTTTATTTCTTCAGATGTATTTGCATGCTAGTCCATGCCTCGTTCTTAGTGGCAGTGGCTTGCTTCCAGTGATGAAGGGGACCTTCTGGACCTTTGACACCATTTCTAAGTACAGCGAGGGACAATGAAACAAGTGTGCAAATTTCATGTGATATAATTTCTCTAATAATGTATTAGATGATGAACAGCAGTGGTGTTGAATCAGGTCCTTGTTGTGAATTGCTCCCTCAGCAAGGTACGAGACGTTTAAATGAGAGAGCACGAAGCAGGCAGCGTCCTAGAGCCTTCCCCAGTCAAGAGAGGGGAGCTTCTTTTCTGCCTGCTCAAGGGCAGTGGGATCACCTCTCAGCTGAGCAACAGTCTGCTGGGCAGCAAGCTGAAGAGGATTTCCAAGGCTGTGTTTCAAGGAGGCCACGTGTGTTCCATGATGGGATTTGTGTAATCACATAAGAGCACTGTAGTACAAAAGGTACACAACTGCATAACTTGACATTCTATCTCTAAGCTTATGCAGCAAAATAATTCCTCTTAAGAAACTTGCATACAATGACTGTGTGGGCATGTGTCCAGAGATTTGTAAACACACAAGAGAAAATTCTACATTTGTTTGGAGAATTTTAAAATATATGTCACATAAAGAAAACTTTAAGGAGTTACTAAACTTCTAATTCAAGATATGAGGGCAGTTCCCAACTGGTCATTTTGTCATCTAAACAAATGAAATTTCCTTGAATTTAGCAGCTGAAAGAGTATTTTGTGATGCGATATCCTTTCAAGCTGCAGTAATAATACATTTGTAGTATCTACCTACAGTAATTTTAGGTTATAATATGTTGAAGGTGGTAGATATAAATATAATATCATAAATAGTCATGTGCATGGATTACAAAGAAATCTGTCAGATTTTAATATAGGCAGTACTGTTCAAGAAAACTGCTTTATCCCCTTACTGGAATTTTAATTAAAGAAGGATAATAATAGATAGAATTAGAGAACACAATTTAATCATGGTTGTGTCAGTGCTCCTCTAAAATAAGGCCTGACACTACTCTTATTAATACAGGGTTTGTATCAGAGAGAAGTTTTTACTTACAAAATCTGTAGTCAAAAGGGGAATAGGGCTAAATCACAGGTAGCTGAAAATAAGCAGTGTAGCAGAGTAAAAAGTGAAAAGGCCCAAATCAGTGCAGCATACCCTGTGCATGCTGCTGTGCTAGGTAAGGAGGATGTGTACCAAATGCAACTTTTGTAAGCCACCTCATCACCACCATAATTAAATGGCTCCATCTATCTTTGACCTGCTCTTAACCTCCCTCTAGCCCCGCCTGTTACTGCTGTCTGTTGGAGATGGGACATTTTAGGCCTGAGCAGCTACAGTCATTCCTGTGCAGAATATCCATCTAGAGAAAAAACTCACCTTTAGAGACTAGATTTAGCAGAGTGTTCAAAATACACCTCCTGCCAGAAACTGGAAAGACTAGCAAATGGCAGGACTTCCACACTGAACTAGAGTCATGCTGTTCTATGTATCAATCATTGGGACTGATCAAATAGCTAAACAGGCCAAGTTTCAAGCTGTCAGAGCCTGTCAAATACTCTTATTCAGCCTGCTCCTAGCATTTCCTGGGGTGGCAGAGCTGCCGTCCTCAGTATAGTAACACTCCTCTTTGGTATGATTAAACCCTTGAAAATATTTATTAATAGATCCCATTTTACCCTACTAGCAATTTAGTACCTTCAAAGTCTCATCTAGGCTTTATGAGTCTCCAAACTAAACAGGTGTTGACATAGTTATTATAGCATATTTATGATACGTAGCAATGTTACTTGTGAAATTCTTATTTAGTCTCCAACTAGTAATGTTTTACAAAACATTAAGATAAAAGGAGAATTAATGACTAAGAGCCCTATCTGGACAGCTTTAGTTTCAGAGTTTAGGTTTAGTTTAAAATATTAGATTAAGATTACTTTTAGATGATTGAGAACCAATGAGTAACCATGTGGGTTAAATACTTCTAGATGAGAGTAGTTATCCATACTTGCAGAGTTATGCAAATCAGCTGTTACATACAGGATAAATGAGAAGCAAGTGCAGTAAGATCAGGCTTAGTGAGTTAGACCAGAGGAACCCAATACTCTTCTCTGACCCTGGCAATTTCAGATGTATGATGAAAGAAAAATAAACCACAACAGGGACAAAATTATGAAGGTTATGTCTTTGTGCTTAATAACCTGTGAGGCCCTTTGCTTGCATGAATTTGTCTAGTTGCTTTACTAATTAGTCAATAGTCTTGGTACTTGTAACAACCTTTCCACATCTTGGGGTGGATTATTGCCCAGTAAACTGCCTAGTCCTGCTAACTTTATTGGGATTTTTTTAATGAACAAGACCGTGCGTGTTCACCCAAAGAAGAGATCTCAAAAAACAAAAGTGAGAGGATCTGTGGAGAAAGTGTACCTAGAAGCAGATCTCCCTAAAAGAGTAACTTTATCCAAAATCATCATTGTAATGATAATTTTTGTCTATGTGTATATAGAAAGAGAGGTTAACTGTGAAGACCTGGGTACCCAAATGTCCTTATTCCTACAGAGTTATTTAAATGGAGCCATAATAAGAACTAAATAAGGAAGTGACAGCATTCAGCAACCTAAGGAGCATAAGGTATGAAGTCTGATCCAAATGAGTGTGAGGCAGGACTCTAATCTAGGGTTACCTTATGATCAAGAATTTTCCTCACCTAACTATGCCAACATGACACATCTAGAGGATCTTGCTTTATTGTCACAATTAAACATAAATATTTTATGACCACTTTATAAGTGATTTTTTTTTAATTCGGGAGTTAATACTTTTATTTTCCATACCTACTGCTGTGTAATAAAGGCCCCACAAATTCTAGAAAAGAAGATCAAAAGAAAAATATTTTCTTCCTTCATAATAGTCCTGGTGGCTAGATTCACAGCCTGTACTCTTCTGGGAAGACAAAGTAGTAAACTCTGAAAAAAATTTCTATTTTTCACTTCATAATATTTCTGACAGCTCAGATATCAGTGAGCAGTAAGTGTTGATCTTTTTAGGAGTGGTTGCTAGAAAATACTAGGGAAATTATAGAATCATATTATTATTTGATAATGGTCTTGTTTTATCTGTATATGTATTGTATTACATTTAAAAGTGATGAAGAATTATGCAGTGCTCTTGAAACAAGTTATTAAAGCTTTTCTGTTTGTGTGATCCCTAACTTGGTACATGAAAACACTAGCAAAATTTGGATCATGATTTACTTTGAAATGCAAGTAATTTCTGACATGGGATTATAAAGAACTAAGCCATCTGTGGTGGGGAAAGTTAGTGCCACTGAGTTCCATGACATGCCATCCAAAGCAGGTATGTGTGGCTGTAACAGAGGCCCAAGGGACCTTAGACAGCTATTTCAGTAGTCATTTTTTGTTGTGCAAATCACAGACTACAGGGGCTGCAAGGGCTTAAGGCTTTCAGATCTGTCCTCCCATCTAAAGCAGGAGCAAACATACCTGTGCTATTCCTGACAGATTATCTCACTTTTCATGAGCTGTCTCCAAACCAGTTAAGAAAATACACAGGAAAGCAGAGTGTACAGCACACTGCAGTGGTATGTCTTCAGTAGCTCTATGCTTGTGCTTACAAGCAACATACAGACAGAAAATAAGCTCATTAAGGAAGTAAAAAAAAAAAGTTTAAAAAAAAGAAAAAAATTCTTGAAAACTTCCATGTTTGGAATGTTTCAGTAACTGGTGTACGTAATTATTCACAAATTTCTCAAATCCAGTTTCTCCCTCCTCATTCTTTTACCATGTCAGGAACTCAATCTGAGCATCCGTACAAAAGATAGATAATATAAATCAATAAACTCCTGTAAGGGTGATTTTATCATTGATGTATGTCCTGCAGTGGTCTGCTTGTTTCAGGTGGAGCTTTCCTGGAAATGAGGCATTTATGAAGTGTGTATAATGTTATGGCTCATGTTACAGCTTTTGCTTTGGTGGTTTATTTATGAATGGGAGGAGGAGACTCATTTACAAGATTTCTCTTATTTACATGGTGCTTTTTTGGTCTGATTTGTTTAATGTCAGTCAATGAGCTAAGAATACTTTTCAAAAGAGAACAGAAGATGTAGAAAATACAGTTCATCATTTATTCCTCCCTTTTTTTTACAAAACAGAGATTAAGATGCAAATACTCTCTTTACACTCTACCTGTTTTAATTAAAAATGTTCTATTTTACATTTCTATAATCAACTATGTATAATATTATATAATTCTATTAAGCAATTCCATTGCTGGTATATTGTTCAAATGTTAATGCCACAGTCAGCTCCCCACAGTCATTATGTAAATTCAAAATAGTTTCAAACAAAATCTCTAGTTATAGATTCAGTTGCCTTTAACTGTGTGTAGGTGTGGCAGATAAAAAATTAATTTTTCTCTATTCTGTGGTCAAGGGACAAATACCTTTGCAGGCACTAAGAAAGACTGATAGTGTCTGGCAGTGCAAGAAATGGAAATAAAGTCAAGTCCACTCTTTCAGCCAGATTCTACACTGCTATTGAGACCATAGCAGCACAGAAGGTCTTTTTCCTCCTTTGAAGGTAATTTTAATTCACTGGTATTATAATCAGGAAAATAAGAGCAAAGAACTGGAGAGGATGGTTAAAGTAATTTGAAAGTTGTAATCTGGGAAACATTCTGTAGTTCAGTCACCGATTAATTAAATGGGTATGCTATTTGGAAGTTTTCTTTAAATATTATTTTCTGTATCATACTTGTATAAGGTATTTGTGAGAAATAAAACTTACTTGTTTCAACTACATCTGCTTCTCCAAGTGACTGGAACATGTGTGGTCCTTTTTCAATTACTAACTCCTCAAAATTGTTAAACTGCAAATTTACTGATACCTTTACATATAATCATCAAAATGTTAGCAAGCAGAAGAAATTAATAAAACCTAGAGGAAGAAAGCAATAGCTAGGAAAATCAAGACATCAGAAGAATAATTGACTGATAAAAACAGGTACATTTTAGAATTTATTAAAAATGGTCTTTTTGACTGGATTATGTAATCTTCACTAAAAATAATGCTTAGATGAATCATTAGAATTGGAAGGGTAAGGAGAACAAGGTCTGATAAATCACTCTTCCTTTACATGTCAATCACTTTTTGCCTCTCCGACATTACATAATCCATCAAAACGAGCCAGCTTTGTAAATTATCTGGCCATGTTCAATGAGTTTCAGTGCAGGCCCTACTTGGAATTCTCAGTTTAAAAACTGTTGTGTCACAGGGCCTGTAAGTGGGTTTTAATACCTAGATTGAAATTGTCTGTCAGTACGTGAAATAGTTCTTAAAAACCAGTTGAGATCCTCTCCTTCAGGCAAGCCATAGTTGAGTTTGTGGCATCCCTCCCTCACGTAGTCCCATTGTCCTGGGCTTAGTGCCCTCTTGCAGCTGCTCTCCTTTGCTGGGGTTGTCATTTCATTTATTCATCTTTGATAACAGTTTCTACAACAGCCATGAGCTATTCTGACTGTTCAGTGATGTTATTTAATCCTCTCCATTTAGCATCAAGAAAAGGAATCCATTGTAAAGAAAACTCCTACTGTATTGATGCAAACTTACTGCACTGATAGCAAGCAGCAACTCTTCTTCTTAGGTGGGTGCTTCTGCACACCCAAGTGTCAAGTTCGAGACTTTTTCATCTTCTGGCATAAAAGTCTTCACATCTTTCACTTGAAGCCCACACAGTAGGCTACATTTATCAGTCTTGCTTTTCCAGGTGGCCCAACCAACCTCACCGGTTTTGCAGTGACCCAAACTGTGGCTGTAATGCACCCAACTTAAGGAAGAATGCAAGCTGGATTGGAACTCCATGACTTGTGCACCTAAAGTAAAAAATTTAGATTAAGGAAGGGCAACTTTATCAGGAGCCAACAGTGCTTGCAGAGCTCTTCCACTGTTTTGCAGTACTGCCAGATGCAAAGTCTCATAGGAAGTGTTTATTGGAATTTCTTCAAAATTAGGTGTATATAATGGTCCTCTACCAGACTACTGTGAAGTAAGTGTGTTTTTTATGAGATGGGCTTTCTTGAGGTTTTTTAGGGCTCTGCTCTGCTTCATGCTTTCTCAAAGCCTACAACATACTACTTCATTCTCTTCCAGCCCTTGAAACTGCAGTTAGGAGGAAGAATGTCTGTGACATCTCTTTGCTTTATTGACTGCCACGGCCTCATTACCTTGAGTGCCATAGTAACACACCCTGGTGGTTTTCTCTTTGGTCTAGTGATGTGAGGAAAAAAGTAGTAAAGCTGCTGCAGTAGACATAACTTAATTGTTAAAAATATTTTCCAGTGTTGTGAGCCTTTTTTCTGCTTTCTGGGAAATTCCATAATTTTTGGAAGTGTGAGTTGACACCTCTCAATGAATCAATGGGATTTTTGCCTGTAACTTTTTTACTGCACTGGCCCTTATTTCTGTCCTGTTACTCATTTTTCAACAACTCGTTCAGAACTCCTCCTTTAGATTTCACAAGATTTTCTTTCACATTAATCTTGATCATAGTAGCAAATTCTTGTCCTAACAGGCCTTGTTGTTTTCCAGTGTTTATTTTTCATAACCTTTGGTGTTCTGCAGAGATGATTTTCAGACTTAATTTTGGTGTCTCTAAATGTGCTGTCTTCAGTTTCTCCTGTTACATCATTTAATTGTACCACAAGAATGGTTTGCAAATCGTCACGTTTTCAGGAGCTTTTCCTAACTTGCTTTACTAAATGAAAGAGTTAGACTTTTTGAATTCTTCCACTTGTGCAGTTTGCAGAGTGCAAAAAGCTCTCCCCCTGCAGAGGTTCTGCCTTCAGCCTGCGGTGCCACTGAAGCTCCTGCTGTTTGTGGCGCTTGTGTGCAGACGTGTTTGCATTTCTGTGTTTGCCACAAATCACTGTCTGGGGACACAAGGACACCTATGCACCCAAGCAGCAGTCTAGGGAGAACATGCAGGCACGGGGAAGGATTCCAGGTCAACCTAACTCTTCTTGTTTTATTTAAGAACATCTATGTATAAGGGGGCTGTGTTCCCAAGGGGTAATGTCAGGTTAGTTAATTAGGACACGTTGTGAGATGAAATTCTGGTTCAGAGTTTTCATCCATATCATCACCACTAGAGTGACACAAGAGAATGTACTGTTTATTTACTGGGTGCTGTATTTATGGATTGAGAGATTTCATGCAGACTCTGTGGAAGGCAGTAAGGTATCAAAAGATACAGGCTTTCAATACATGCCAAATGTAGAACTTCCTTTAAATTCTGCTGAGATTAGCAGAGCTTTCCACTAACTTCACCAACTTTTGCATCCAATTCCAAATTTGTTTCATGTAAGCATGCTGCACACGAAATAAAACTGTCAGAAACCAACATTGTTTCAAATTGAGAAGACAATCATGTGAATAATGAAAATTTGAATCTTGATATTTGGATATAGGAACCACTTTTTCCCTTCTGTTATATCAGTTTAACACTGATGTTTCCCCTAAATTCTGTATTTTAACATGGGTCTGGACCCCTCTGATTTTGCTAGTCAACTCTTTTTTTTAATTAATTGTTTGGGTGTTATTGTTAAACCAATAGGTGGCACTGGTTAAGCATATTAGCAGTCAAGATGCAGGGTATTTTATAAAATGACACTGTGAAATCTGGCCGTTATAATTTTAAAAACATAGTTTTAAAAAATACATGTTGCATACGTTCACTTACGGTATATGTGATTTTTATATTTGTCGTCATACTGAACTGACAACATGGAACATTTCAGAGAAAACTATGCCTCATTTTAAATCAGGTATTGTTTGATTTGGGAGGACTAAAAAAGAAGAGGTAATTGCTGCAACTAGAAGTTTTAGGCTTATCCTTATTTATACCCTGCATTTTGAATCCTGCCTAGTTAGGTCTTTTGTTTTGAAAGTGCGTTTGTTTGAGCGTTCTGGTGTAGATCACAAATTTGTAATCACATCCTGTCATTTCTTCCCACTTGGGAGACACATTTCAGAATTACTTACCATCTTAATGTTATTTTTCATTATTTCTTCTGACTTTCATGACAAGCAGACATTCCTTTGGGCTGAAATGTTTAGTCCAGTCTTGTATTTATGTTTTTTTTAAGAATTGAGAAGGTTGAGTGACAAAGACTTTGTGCACATCTCCTGAGAAAGCTCTGACCATCAGGTAGAGTGAGGACACACAGCTGTGTTACATCACAGCAATGTTGCAGTGTTTTGCTAATCAGGATTTATTTGGATGGTTAGTTAGTTGTGGGGTTTAGTTGAATTAATCAATGGTCTTCAGTCTGTCCAGTTTCTTATTTGCCTCCCAGAGAGCCAGTAGAGACCTCAAGGCCTGCATTGTTGTTTGGGGGAAGGACACTGGGAGAATTAACTCAGACCAACCTGTTCCCATTCCTGGTCTACCTAATCTTGGGAAGCTTTGGATGCCTGTTCTAATGCTCTTTCCCCACAGAAACACCAAGGGATAAAAATCACAACAGTGTCTATGGAGTTAATTTTCTAGGAAGGCAAGGGTAGTAGGGAGCTCAAGTCTTTTTTCCCTCTCTTACCTGCTACATGATTCAAACTCACTTACTGCTTGCAAAATGCTCTGACATGAAAGGCACTATAGAAATGAAAATTACTGAGTATTATGGTATTATTTTCAGAGACAAGCTTTCCATAATATTTAGGGACACGTTATCTCCTAGTCTTCAAAGTTTTTAGTAGCACTGGTAATACAGAGTGCTGTTGTGCATTATGAGTGAAAAGGGCAGTTTAAAAGGAATAATTCAGTTGAAGAGTCATATGAGTCAAGAACGTACTAGCATTAAGAGGCTCGGCAGCCCCTTCTTACTTGGCACTGCTGCTAAGTAATTTTTAACCTTTGATAATTAAAGTGCAGAAATTCTCACTGCAGTTGACAGACAACAGTTATAAAATACCCACATTTTTTTAACATTGCAATGCATTGAAAAAAATCCTATGGTAGGAACCTCTTCTAACATTCTATCAAATCTAAGCATTTAGAAAACTTAGAGAAAGCAAATAGCTGGGTATCTTAGTGGACATTCATTCAGGACTAGATCAGAAGTTTACTGCTTATCCAGGGCTTCCATAGTTGCACAAGAGACTCCAACATTACATGTTAATAAATGTTACGGTGTGAATTGGGCAGGAGACTATAGCAGAAGGACAGTGGAGCCACAACCAACACCAAAGAAGGCTTCAGGCATCTGCCCAAACAGAGTAAGACCATGCCACTTCAGAAGGCTGCAAGTATCTGCTGTTTGTTGTTCCTCAGTAGAACCTTTTAAACTCTTGATCTCACACACATCCCACCTGTGTGTCTTCTCCACCCCTGTGTGATTGGTCAGTGCCCCTCAGCACTCCATGGCTCATTCCCTTCAGTACCAGTCACCTTCTCACACAGCTGTAGCCCATCAGAGATGAGACTCGGCCACAGCCCCACTCCCAGTTACCACAAGCTGTGTGCCTACAACAGGACACTATGGCAGCAGAGAAGTGGGCTGAAAGACATGAGGTAGAAACCTCCAGCAAGTGTCTGTCCTGACCCATGGCAAAGCGCAAGAATGCCAACAAAAACAGCCATTCATATCACTGTGGCTGAACTCAGACCAGTACAGCACCAGCAAGAAAATAAACTATTTGTCTTAGGACAGAATAACTGCTGCTTAAAAATGGGCAATTTCCATCAGGCCCATGTTAACTCTTTCTGTTCACTTGCATATACATTTTGAAATTTTCTTCAACAGGGCTGTGTTCCATGACTTATTTTATCCCAGAGATTAATGGTTTGGCAACTCTTGGTAAATACACATCATCTGTTTACTAACACAAAAGTGGAAAACGTACTTGCTCTATTAAAGTAAGCGACTTAAATAGCAGAACAGCTTGTGTTTGAAGGTCAGACTTTGGCATGGGAATAGTTCACGCTGAGAAGCAGCACCTTGGTGTACTCTAATGAAAACTGGCAGTGATTTGACTGAGCTGCAAGCCTTCAGAAATCACACTGCACACAAACAGTGGTGTTTATTGGACAGGAGAAAGGATGTAGATGGATATGTGCCTAATTCAGTTCAGTCCTAAGGATTACCCTGGGGAGAAGAAGGGTGCGCTGACATTTTCGGTCAGTTCAAGTGTAGGGGTGGGCACAACAGTGTGGCTGTGGGACGGCTTAGGAGGCAGCCATCTGCAAGAGATGGCTCGTGTATGGAAGATGTGCACTCAGCAAGTCACTGTCTTGTGGGTTTGGGTTTATTTAAATACTGGAGACGAGTTTAGGGTTGGAGGTATTTTTTGAGTTTTCTCTTACGTTTTTTCAGATGTAGTTTCATTCCCACAGTTTATTGTGAACTATTATTTGTATTTCTGGGTATCAGAATTAACATTAAGAGGTGTAGAAAGCTCATCTCACAACTACTGTCTCATTTTTGCTGCTAGAAAAATGTAATTTAGTTAATCTGTTCATCTGCAGCAGCAGCCTGGAAGGTGGAATTTGCCTGTGTGATGATGTTAGGAACTGCCAGCTTCACAGATTTGCTGTCACTTTAAATCAAGTTTAGATTATATTTAATTAAACCAGTTTATCTGCCATCCATACTAATTACCAGAGTTCATCTTAACTATATACACTTCTGTTTCCTTAAAGTTTCAAAGCTGATTTCAAATACAGGAATTCTTAAAATTAATTAATATAAGTACCAGACTCAAATTCAAATTAGATAACACACTCCATTAGATATAGAGGTAGGAATAAAAATACAGAATGGGTATGCCAAGTGTCTTATCCAGACCACAGTTCTAGTTGAAGGATTGTTTTATCTATTTCATTTTTAAGATATTACAAAGTAGCACTACTCCTGCAGTGTGTTGTTTCATTTTCTGAACAAGATTCTACACGTTAAGCTGCAGGGAACAGCACCATGCTCGAAAACTAGAGCCAGTGGGGTTCTGCGGTATAAATCCTGTGGGCATAAACAAAACGTAGGAGAACATGATTTTATCTATGGTAAACCTCAGGCAAAATATTTCCCATTTATCATTTAATTATGTTTATTCTTAAATTCTGCTTTTTTCCAGTACTTCCTTTTTGTTGTTGTTCCTGCAACTTAACCTGTTTTATATCCCTAGTAAGACCATTCTGTCTGCTGTCACATTTAAGTAATGGCAAACAATAACTGTGGATTGTTGCTTCCTTAATAACCAAGCTGTGGTCATGATTGATTTTCATTTAAAAAGGCAAGAATCATTTTGGTTTATCTCAGTAACTGAGTAGTAAGTCAGTTTTCAACAGAGTTTGTTCTACTTGATCATGAAGATATGATGTTCTGTGTTTTCACAAACTTGCATGCCAAAATCAACCTGTGCTAAGGCAAAAAAAAAAATAGAATATATAGTCTTCTATCACTGACTGATCTAAGGGTCTCAGTTGCTATGAAGGTAAAAAAATGAAGTATTTCAAATTAAGCAAACTACACATTTAGCTTTTATCACAAGGTACAGCAACACCATTTCTTTGGAGCCAAAATAATATTGCTGTGTTGGCACCGTGCAACCCTCTGACTAATTAGCTTTGTTAGCTGTGTACGACATTCTGCAAAGAAAGGATGACTTAGACACTAAAGTATGAGAGAAAATTAATGACTGTGGATCCGGAAGAGGGAGAAACTCATCCATCCCTTTTATATACACAGGCAGCTCTAAGCTGATAGTGCTGTTTTTTTCACTCCATTTCTAAGTATTTGTAGGATGTGTCTGTATTCAGCCAGATCTGCTCATAGGGGGGTCTTGGTGTGCATGAATTGGATTCCTTTTTGATAAAAAACAGAAAGATAACTCCAGGTTATCTGGTGCCTTGGCACCAGCTATTTTACTCTACAGCTTTGCTCCCCATAGCCCAGACAGGAGGAAAAGTCTCCCAGGCAGTGTACAAGCAGCCTGGATAACTAAGCCAGACCTGCAAGTTCTCCTGAGGATCGCCACAGGTTACAAGGGGTGCTCAGGTCAGGTCACTTGGGCTAACCTCCCTCCTGAAGCACTGTCAATCATGTCAACCACAGAAACTTGGTCAATCATGAACTTGTCTAGTCGAATCTTGAAGAGCTCCAAGGATGGAGGAGCTTCTCCTGGTGCCCAGCCTGAACTTCCAAGATGCATTGGCTCCCTCTTTAAGGGTGTTAAGGATTAATTTTTAAGTGAAAAATCTGTATCCCTGACTAAAATAAGAGTTTATATAAATGTTGTTAATAGCATCTTTTTCCACAACACAGATACAATAGCAGAAAGGAGGGCCCTAAGAGAACATGTGTATCCTAAGCTGAGAGAATTCTGCAGAGAAAACTATGGCCTGGAATTTCAGGTAGGTTTCATTGTGTTGAATCTTGTATTACTTTATCTTGAAATTAACTCTATTTAGAACAGATAACATTTTAAAATATCATTGGTAAAATAGAAAATCACAAAAATTTATTTCACAGAATCACACACAAAATTTTTGGGGTTGGAAGGGACCAGTGGAAGTCATCTAGTCCATTCCCCCTGCTAAAGCAGGTTCACCTGGAGCAAGTTGCATAGGATTGCATCCAAATGGGTTTTGAATATCTCCAGAGAAGAGGACTCCACACTCTGGCCAGTCTGTTCCTGTGCACTGTCACCCTCACAGTAAAGTTCTTCCTCATATTTAGGTGGAACTTGCTGTGCACCAGTTTCTGACCATTGCCTCTTGTCCTATTGCTTGGGGCTACCAAGAAGAGCCTGGCTACTTCCTCTTGACACCCACCTTTAGGTTATTTGGGTACTTGGATAAAATCCCCTCTCGTGTATCTTCTCTGGGCTAAAAAGGCCTAGCTCTCTCAGCCTTTGATGTACCTAAATTATTTTACAAGGAGACTTGAGGTAAATTCTGAATAGATGGAAAAGCACCACCTCTGTTTTAGATATTCAGAGGATATAAGAAGAAATAATGTTACCTCTGAATTACTGTGCTATGTTTCTAGAAAGCATATTTAAGTTTCACTGTAATGTGGAAAGTAATTTAACCAGGTGAATGCCAAAACTGATTATCAAAATTAATTGAACATGGTGCATATTTATTGTGATTATATACTATGGAATTTGCTTTCTTTAATGTCAACTGTAGCATTCCCATTGCTTCACTAAGTTCATGTTTTCCTGTGTATTATGAAAGATACAGACCCATACACATCTTTGGCAAGAGCCAGTTGGTAATAAAAGGAGTTGTATTTGATATAAAACAGATGTGTTTGGTATCACTGTTAAAGTCACTGGTACTTTAAATCAGGTGTGTCCTAATTCACAGTCCCTTATATGCCAGCAGGCCTGGAACCATTTCTCTGCTAAGAGAAACAAATACAACTTGTGATGTTGTAAAAATATTGTTCAGTTTTCCAAAAACTCTGGCTCTGCATCCACAAGTTTTCCTTGCATACTTAGTGACCCCAAAAATTCATCTCTCCAGAGTGTAGCTTGGAAACAGCTAATGCCTTTTATGCAACATCCTGTTCCTCCCAGTGTATTATTCTTGGTGCACATGCAGCTGGTTTTTAATCAAAATAACAAGTTCTTAAATTAGGATATTTGGTTTTAATTCCCTGAGTCACAGTGGAGTTGCTGAATCTGCATGGTGATTTTTGATTATGGCTATAAAAGAATTTCATCTGAAGGTCCTAGCTCATCAGCTGTTTGGGAAGTCCCAGCTGCAGTGGTACATGAAAAGAACAGCAAAAGATATTTAAGTAATATTTTTCTTGTATTACTACCATGTGATATTCTTTGAAAATATCAAGCCCTTATTTCTGTTATCTTTGAGGAGACTTCTTGGTGAGGGAAATGTCTCTTCCAAGTAGATCATAACCCACTGAATTCTTTGTGAGAGGACACATGTCTTTCTTCAAACAGATTGCAATGTAGTCTCTAGGGGAGGGATAATTAACTTTACTCTGGTTGATATTCATGGAAGCAAATTATTTTATTATATAGTTTCAACACCAGGAGCATCTCTATGTGATATGAGGTCTGAAAGACAGCTCTACTGCACAGTTCAGAAAACTGCTAGAAAGCCATCACGTTTCTAGGGAAGCAAAGGAGGAAAATGTACAAAAATAACCAAGGAAAAGTAGCAAAGCCTTTTGAAAGAGCTCTGAGGTAGACTTTAGTAAGACCTTTTTTTTTTTGTCTTATTCCAATCCTGATACACTAAATTTCTTAGGTTAGCATGCAAAATCGAGACTACAGCTTTCAGTGCAGTGTTAAAGTATTCTGTAATTTTTGGATACAGAATTTATATTTCTCTATACAGAGCGGAGCACATAACTTTTCATCCTGGTATGTAATCTTCTACTGACCAAACAAGAACTATCTCACACGTGACTACTACAGATGCACTATTCAGGACACCCTCTACCTAATAAATGGAAAGCATTTGAGTACATGCATTACTCCAAGTTTCACTGAGTCACCTGACTGCACTCAAAACTGTTTCAGTTGTTGCAAAGCATGAGATCTGTGAGGTGTCATCAGTCTGGTGGGAGCTGTTACTGAGCATTATCACCATATGAGTGGAAGCAGAACTGCCTATCTTCAATCACACTATGAATTTTTTAGCTTGATGGCTTTTCTTTTAATTGTATCAGAAAATATTTCAGAAAAAGACACACTTATTGGCTAAGTAAGTAAATAAGCTGAGAAAAAGACTTTCAGAGCTCATGGTGGTTTTGACCTGAAATACAGTACTTTTTCAGGAGAGGAGAGAGAGGTTAAAGAAAGTAGTTGTAATTGAAAATTTTAGGAGGATAACCAAACATAGTTAATTAGCAACATACATTTTTCTTCTTCAAAACAATGAACTGTTTAAAATAATTTTCAATAGGATATGTATGCCAGAAGGAAAGTAGAATTTTGCATGAATGGAATTTTTAGTTCTTTTTTAAGCTCTTGGAAGTGATAAAAATAAAATAATTTTATCTCCTAAGCAAAATCAGTGAAACTGTAGGATTGGTAGGACAAAAGCTGAAATAAGCAAAAGGAAACACTGAATTATGAATAAAGTCTCTTGTTAGGTGACTAGTGTGGAATTGAACTAGACCAGTGTCAGTCCACTGTGAGTGAGGAGCTCTTGCAGAGGGCACGAGTTGTCAAATGGCCTTGGCAGCCTCACTGAAAGTTTGAGTGAGTGTTTGTCACAGTTTTTCCAAGCATAAGTAAAAACATGCTTCAAAATCAGATAAAATTGTCTCCTTGTTCCATTTCTTTAATTTTGTAAATCCTATTTATTTTAGTTAGCATAATGATCAACTAATGAGACCTTACTTTGAAATTCTTGGTGTCTTCAGAGGTTTGTTCTGTGAAATATTTACTCTTGCAGGACAAAATTGTATCATGTTAAGATACTGTGTGCCAAAACTGTTGCCCCATAAAATAACAAACAGAAGTCACTGAGTCAACAGTGAACAACTAAAGTCACTGAGCCCCTATGATTATTTGGTACTCCAGGGAGTTTCCTCTTCACATTTTCAGAATTAATGTGATTTCTGAACAGTTAATTAAAATAGAAATTGCTTTCACATTTCAGAAGAACCTCAGCAGCACAATAAATTCATTCAACAAGTAATGAAAACATTTTTTACTGCATGTGAAGATCTATGTCAGAAGGATATTATAATGAGAATATTTAAGTTTTTAAACATTGAAGTATTTAAGTATCATATATCATGCAAGTAATCAGACAGATGAATACAATGTGAAGTTCAATATTAAAGTTGTATTAATAAATAACAGAAAGTAGAGAGGAAGAAGGGAACACTTTTTTTCCTAATGAGACTAAAAGAGAAAGGACAGAAAAGAAATCTCTGTAAGTGAGGGAAATAGGAAAGTTATTTGAAATGCAGTTTTGTAGAGCAGAAAATGCATGTTCCAGCAAAATTTTGGAACAGAGTTTCTGTAAAAAGTAAAGGTATTGAGTGTAATATACACTCAGTATTTTTATTCACACTCAATGCATTCCCTACCTGGGTTTTTTCGCTCATCATGAGTCACACAGGACACTCCCTGTCATGTTTAGTAACAATGTGCCTGCTCCAGCCAACATTGGTACGAGTCACAGACTCATAAGGCAGAAATAACCGATGAGACTTTTGGCAGTGGAATTACACGTCGGCATAAATAGCTCTAGGATTTGGTCTTAAACCTTGATATTGGTAGGAGAAAGTTCCCAAGAAGATTAACCAGCTGTAAACTGCTGAAATTTTGTTTACATCTATTCATTATTAGTTCTTACATTAAATCTTCAGGCTAATTTTATAATCTCTTCGGACAACAGCTAATTTTGTGATTCTGTTTCTTGCAGAGTGCTTCCACAGAACAAACAATATTAAAATAAACTGTAATTTTGTAATAAATTCATGTATTAATACAATTCTGATTGTTTTTTTAAACTATCCATTTACACTTCTTTTTTTGTTAAAGTTACATACAAGATGTTAAGAATCAGTAGTAAATGAGAGAGTAGTAGCCTGTACCATGAGTTTTGTTCCAAAAGTAATTCATACATATGATCACTATCTTTTTAAATTTGATTTCTCACTGTAAGAATTCAGCCTTTTAGTTAAAATGTATAGTGAAATCACAGGTCATCACTTAATTTGATCAAATAAGTATAACATGAATAGTTTCTTCCCAGGAGTTTGTTTGCAACTAATAAGGGTCATAAAACTGAGTCTGTAGCTAAATATGAAAGGCTGGACAGCAAGCTCTCTGCCAGTGCATATCTCTACAATCTTCACTTCCAAAGCACAAAGATCAGCTAACAAAGGAAGTATGATAATGTAAAACCATTCCTATCCTTTCTTGTGAGCCATGTGCACAGGATGAGTTTATATCCTGTGGATACAGATGATGCTGGGTGTCAAATCATGGTCTTGACTGTGATCCACAATGAGATTCCCATGAATTTTCATGGAGCCAGGATTTTTTTTCAATTCTTTTGTCATTATTCTTACCTACCCATTGTATGCAATCTAGTAGCAAATAAAAGACTACATCAAATCAAGATCTTGTCATGCTAATCTCCATATGACTATGAAATGAGAGACTATTCCAGGAGAGGGGAAAGTAAGAGGCTGGAATTTTCATTTGTATGAGGAAGCACTGCCTGTCTGTGTGAGGACTGGATGTAGACCTCATCGCTTTTTACCACACTGAAGAGCCAAGCTTAGTGCACAGGATGTTGGCAAAGGATGTTTTAATTTGATTGGTAGAAAGAGCATGTGATAAGTAACTCTGTTGCATACTGTTTTCCAGGTCATAGACTTATACTGGGGAGTTGAAGCAGATGAATGGGACAGTCCTGAGCTGCAAAAGACTCGCATGAAGCTGCTTGAAGATTGCCTGAAAAGTTCTGCAGGTCCATGCTTTGTTGTGGGTATAAAAATAATGTTTTACTTTACAAGAAAAATGTAATGTTATCTATCCTAACATGCATGATTCAGTAACAAATGCATGATTTTCTCCTTTCTAAAATACTTTATGTTCATTGCAGTGCATTTGCTATACAAATATTTCCCTGTGCAGCTCTGTAGATTAACTGTGATTACTCAGTATTAGTGGAGAGGAAAGAAGGATCTGTAATGATCAGTCCTCATAGCAAGATGGGTATGACTCTACTACTATCACAACAGAATTATTGACAACTTGTTTAAGGAGGCCACAGTTAATTAATTATTGGTAGTTCTCACAGGTGCATTATCAGCTGGCCTAGAAAGACTGACAGAAAAGCAGCAGCAGCAGCGAAGAACTATCTGCTCTGATCAGCATTTGCTGTTTCGTGTCATAAACCCAGGGCAATTGAATATGCCAGGTATTAGAGAGTAAAAAGACTGGAGGTCAGTGACAGCCTGAGGAGGCTCTGAGTCTGTGATAGAATCACAGAATCACTAGGCTAACAGAGACCTTCATCAAGTCCAACCCATGTCCTAACACCTCAACTAGATCATGGCACTGAGTGCCACATCCATTCTCTTTTTAAACACATCCAGGGATGGTGACTCCACCACCTCCCCAGGCAGACAATTCCAGTACTTGATCACTCTTTCTGTAAAATCGTTTTCCTAACATCCACCCTATATTTCCCTTGTCACAGCTTAAGGCTGTGTCCTCTGGTTCTGTCAGTCACTGCCTGGAGAAAGAGACCAACCCCACCTGACCACAGCCACCTTTCAGGGAGTTGTAGAGAGTGATAAGGTCACTTCTGATACATTGATATGCAGTTGATTGTTCTCTCCATGGTCACTTGCTAGACTTCAATGCAAAACAGTCTTAAGACCATGCTTTCACTATCCCAAACTTTCTTTTCTGTAATATATTTGCCAAGAAAATACTTTACAAAAGGTACAAAGTTACAAAGTTTTTCTCCTTTGTACTTAAACGTAGCTAAGCCAATTCTAATTCTTAGTCTTGTAATAATTAGACAGCAAAAAACTGCAAGTGCTTGATTATTTTTTTTAGGGGAAGAATGTTAAAAATTTTGTGCACTGAAACCACAGAATCTAGAGGGATGGAAGGGATACAAAACACTGCCTGCTGTGAAGGCTGGAGATCACGTCTCTCCGTGCCCAAGATCAGACAAGAAGCAACGTGTAGCACATGTCATTCTGTACTTCTATCTCACCCTGGCTCTTATTCGTTCACCTGTTTGCCTCACTTTCTTATTTAGCTTCAGAGCCCTGGAGAACAAAGACTTTACCCTAAGAACCCAGCATCTGGAGTACAGAGTCTGGGCTGGGTTTGATGCTGTCATGACACAGTTTTTCACAAGCACACACTGGCCCAGATCTCTAGAGAGTTGGGGTAGCTTTCATCTTGTGTGACTATATTTAGTTTTCTGGGTTTATTTTTCTACTTTCTATCTTCCCTTTGATGAAAAAAACAGAGTTGGAACAGAAAGGCATGGGGGTTTTCATGTAGCAACACCCAGTGTCCTTAGACATGGGTTTGTAACATCTCTGATAGTGAAGGAAACCTTGTCACATACTATTGCTGCATATTTTAGCAGCTCAGAATCTTGAAGCTTTTAAGAACTGCCTGCCTGATATTGTTACTAAAGAAATCAAGCTGAATCAGAATTTTTAGACAGAATGAAACAGTTAGAAAAGAGGTTCCACTGAGCCAATGACTTCAATATTTATTTCAGGTTTTCCAAGTATGGACCAAAGTAGTAGCTCTCCCAGTGATTAGACTGGCAAAACCACAGAAATCTGTTTATGCACATTTATTTTTTTCTCTGATGTACCATAGTGAGATGGGGTTTATTTCCTTTACAACAAAAATTGAAGATGATTCTACTCCAACAAGCATAATTATTTTTAATTTATAGTAACATAGTGAAAATTTGACTTTGGCACTACAGGCTTGGGCAACTTGCCATTTAATGAGAAAGTTCTATAAAATGTGCCATTTCTCTTCAGCTGGTGGTTTTTTGGGGTGGTTTTTTTTTGGGGGGGGGCGGTTTTTTGTTGGTTTTTTGGGGTTTTTTTTTGGTAGTTACCAATTATCACTTTTTGAGTTGAGACACAGATCTGGGATTAAATGGAACTATTCAGAATTAGCTACTTGATATATACTGATTTTAGAAAGTGTTTCTTTATGGCAGTTTTTGCCTGCATTATAATATTGGATGGAGAGAAATAAAATTCAGTCCTTAAATCAGTGCAGTGAATAAGTTGTAAGTCCCAAGCTTTTCTCCAAATATGAAACAACATAATCAAAATTAACACATATTCATAAGCACAAGGAGGAGACAGTTCTGAAAAAAATGCAAAACTAATTTCCTGTGAACACTGACTTTGGGAATGTACAGTTCTTCTCTTAATTGCTGCATGACCTTTATTAATACTTGATTCAGTTTAGGGAGAGGAAGTTGTTTGGATTTTGGTTAGGCTGGGGTTTTTTGTTATGTTGGGGTTCTTGATTGGGGTTTTTTCTGCTGTATAAAATCAGTGCCTATTATATTATCATTTAAATCTTTTAAATACTCATAGCTTTTACTGTAGGTAAACACATACCATGCTATTTTTGATCTATGGAATAATTTATGAAGACTCATTATGAGGGGAAAATACTTTTCATACAAATTTAATGCAGATATCTTGTCTTTGGAATCTACATGGGAAGATTCAAATGCAGTGTATTTATTAAATTGTGAACTGCTTAAACTCTACATTGCACAACAATACCAAAGAAAAAGTGGATTTAGAGCATCACTGCAACCTTTACATTTACCTTTACATTTACCTACATGCTATGGATACTTTTCCATCTGCATAGCACCACACAGTCTTTGCCTGAACTGCTGTCCTTGCATGACTATGTCCTGAAAGATTGTAAAATGAAAAACAGAAATGGAAATTAAATGTCAGTCTGTTACCTGTAAAGGTTTGCTCAGTTAATGCTTGGGATTGTACAAACCTTAAAGGTTATCTCCACCTATCATTTAAAACATCTGGGCCAAAAATAGTAAAAACATTCTCTACCTACGCTGAACAGCAATTGGAATTTACATTAGCCCTCTCAAATTACTGGCAGCTTGTTCCTAATTTGAACCTGTTAATGGCATCCATAACCAGTTATCTTCCTGGTTTGCTGATGGGGAACAGATTACCACTTAGAGATATGAGAATCACCAAACATTTTGAATTGGATCCCACCATGTCCTCAAGAGTTGCCACATCTAAACAAATGTAACCTGAGCTCTTGCACCATGCCTTGTGTTTTATCTGGTCTGCTGAGGTACCCCACAGGGTATTTCTGAAGCTCCTCTTTCCACAGACATACTGGGGATGTATAAAAGTTCCTTTCTGCACTTTCAGTCCAGGGCAAGGGCAAGAGGAAGCAACTGACAGACCTGAATTCAATAGCAATACATGCATCCCTTCCTGAACAGTTCCTAGGGAAGCATAAAATTCTTTCAAATTCCACAGACATAAAGAAGCTAGCATTATAAATTTGGAATTCCAGTAGGATTTTGAAAGAATATTAGCAATTTACAATATTTGGCATGTCCTTAAATTACACTGAAATTGAAGAGGAAGTATGGTAAATTATGGAGTGGAATGTTTCTGCTGTTTGTATCTTTGTGTTCCTCAGTATAATGCATACTTTAATTGTTCCATGAAGTATATTGCTGCACTCTCTCTGCTTAGTACAAATGGTTGATAATTAATTTTGAGTGCATTCCAGCTCAGAGAAAATTCCAAATTATATTATTCCTGTTTTGCTAGATCTCCTCAACTCCAATTTTAGTTCTGGTGTTACTTTAATGTTTATTCCTAATGTAAAAACTAAATACACACAAATTCTGGAATGCCTGACTTATATTTTGCTTTTGCTTTCCTGGGAAAATGGCCACACACTTTAAGTTAGAGAGGCAAAAGTCAGTCAAATGTGTCTATACTAAAACATCCAGTTCAGGGGGAATGCTAAGTACCCAGTGCTTTTGGAGAATTCAACAGAAGTTATCTGTGCTTGGGCATTTCAGTATTTGGTTTTCCCCAAGGACACAGCCCTATTTATAGTTTATAAGTGAATAAAGAGAAATATCTGGAGCCAGACATGGCAGAACAGTCCACCTCTTCCAGTAAAGTAAATTCCAAGAAAGAAATATCAAATTATTACTTTTCTTCTCACTCTGCATCTGATTTAAAAGCCATCCAAATAAGAACTCCCTCTATTATAAGTGGGTTTGGGGTTATATCAGGAATGGCTCCATAGGACTTCTAGGCATTGATCTGAAGTAAAGTATATGTCTGCAAATATTAATCCTGTTTTAGATGGACTTGTCCAACAGAAAAGAGTCTTCTGTAAATATCAAAGTAGAGCTTTGTATATTTTGAAACCCTTCAAAACGGACAAAGTGATAAATTTTAAAGACAAAATACACAACTTTCCCCCCAGCAAACTTTGGTCTCCTTTCACAGCCTCCAGACTAAAGGCTGTCCCTTTCCCTGTAGTTTGGCTCTGAACAACAGATGCACACAGAAAGTGAAATCAAGCATGAGGGGATATTACATGATTAAGCCATTGTAAGTGAATTCCTTCATCTGCTTTAGGGATGGGAATGTATTTTCCTGTGAATCATCTCTCATTCTCTAAATCTTAAATACCCATTTTTTATACTTAACCCGTTGGAAATGGGTACAAGATTGATCAGACAGCTTTTCCATGTAACACAGAAACTGCATGGGTTTTTATGTAGTCTAATTTGCATTTTCAGTCAGAAGACTGCACATATTTTCTGCTAAGTCACTGTACTTCTTTTTCTTGACATGAATAGAATTTCTGGTGCTGCATTCCAGAAAGGTTAAGTATTATATCTAATATGAATGACCACATTAGCAAGAATAAGATTAACATGAAGTCATATTTCCATCATTCTGTGTAATGTGTAGAGGAAGAAATGGGGTGCATGAGATTTATGCAATTTCTTTTCTCATGACCCTCAAGAACTTTACCAAATCATCTTCTGAGGTAGTACTGTAATCAGTCAAATGTAATGATATGACTTACAAATGAATCTGTAAATCAAAAATCCAGCATCAGCTATTCTGCAGAAATAAGAGAGTGGAGGGGATTCTAAACCTTGCAATGCTGCTTCTGTGTAAAGAAACAGCATACTTTACAATATTTAGCAGGCAGCTGGTAAGTTCAAAGAGAGATATTAATAGTGCTGCTTGCACCTAGCATATATGCCTTCCCTTTTCTCAAATACAGACTTCCAGTTCAGAGATGCTTTCGTTCTCCAATAACAGACCCAGAAACAAACACCTACCCAAAAAATAACTGGTTCAGCTGGATAAATCCAGCTAGCAGTAGCTGGGTCTTTTTTTCCTTTTTTTTTCCTTTTTTTCTTTTTTTTTTTTTTAACAATCAGCATGTATCATTTCCCAGGATCCCTCTTTCTTCAATGAAAGATGCTAATTTAAGAAGTAAAATAAGAAAAAGTATCAATGTTCTTCATAGTGATACTGTTATGCATCCTCAAGTTATTGCCTCTTCTCTCAATATATTTGCATTCAGTTCAAGGTGCTTTTTGGGAGTTTGTGTCCTGTTAATATGCAATGTAATTGCATATTAAAAGCTTCTTTCTTTTGTAACTGGAGAACCTCACAGAGTAACTTTTTATTTCATTCCACCTTGAAAAAATGAAGCATAGAATATTTGCTTAGAAAACTGCAATTATTGTGAGTAAATTACATGTTGTGTTTATGTTAGCTCTTTTGCATAGTATAGAAATTACTTTAATGCTTGAAACTGTTTAAAAATGCTTTGGTACACCAGTGCTACTCATGGCTGGAAAAACAGTTCATCAGCTGGCCACGTGCTTTGGCAGACTGTGTACTCTGCCTCTCAGTCAGAGAGGCACAATTGCATGGCACAGGCAAGACAGTGTTTTCCTTCAGGTGAGTGGCATTTATATATTTTTGCTGTGTTTTTTTTTCATTTCCATGGATATCTGCTGCAGAATTTTTAAACTTTTGGCTAATGATCTGGCCTATTACCTGCAGGTAGTACTTAACATTCAGTGTTTGTATGCTTACCATTAATTGTAAGTCGAATAACCTACTATGTAAAAATTAGTGTTAGAAAAGTCATGAAGACATCCCAATAGAAAGACAGTATTTCATTTTATCCCATCCTTGAAGAAGTATGGCAACTGAAAGCTAAGAAATTTCAAAAAGTTGATTTTTTCATCTGTGTTATAAATGGAAAACTAATATTGGGTAGTTTTGAAGAAGAATAGGTCTTGAAATATGGCAGCTGTAAAGATGGTTTTATGAAAAGATGGATTTATATTTAATACTATTTAAGTGATCAGGATTAGCAATTTCATTGTGATATTGGGTGATGTGAATTGGCTGTACAGATTTTTGACACTCCAAGCACTTTAAGTGATGCTGGATTTGATAATCCATAACCTTTGTTAAGTGCCGAAAGGGTTTGGTGCTTACCTTAGTTTTTTCCTGCAGTTCAGTTTTTTTAAAAATGCCTTTTGCATTTCTGTATTCTCTCCTTAACTGTTTAGATCATTGCTTTCTTTTCATAGGAAATATTTCATTTCATCCTGCAGCTATGTCCTTTCTGTCCTCCTCTGAATGTATAATTTAATAAACAGTAAAAAGGGTACTCTCCCTCCAAGCATGTGAAAAGCAGGGAGTGCATGCAAATCATGTAAGAACATTAAGAAGGGACTGACATTTCTACATCTGTGTGAAGTTCACTTGGTCATCATAGTGGTAGTATTGCTGGGGAAGGAAAATTATATTTTTCTTCTGCAAGGTATTTTCTAATAATTGCTTTTCATCTTTGAAGTACTTTGATAAAGTACCTGTTCAGAGAGTTCCAGCCCTCAACAATTGTCCCAAATAACAAAAGCCAATGCCAGCTGGCTTGGAAAAAAAGAATGATTTGTTATAATTAGCACATAAGAATACAAAAACCATAAATAAAAGTTATCAAAATCAAGGAACTGGTCAAAATAAATAATATAGGCCATTCCACACGTACTTGCAAAGCCAGATTGATGTTATGTTCTGGTACTTGTTTTGCATACTATGCTAATGTCTAAATTATGAGTGCATTATAATCTGCTAGAACTGATGTCACTTATACTAAAATTTTTTTTGAGGGCCTTTATTTATGTTACACATAAAACATGTTTATTAACAATGTTTTAGGTGCTTCATTCCACACTACACAGTCATTGACCATATCAGGCTCTCAATGACCGCATTGCTCTATGAAAGTTGTGAAATCGGGGATTTTTGACATTTAATTACATAATTCGGTTTTCATTTGTAGACTGAACGATTACCAATCTGTTTAGCTCTAATAAGAAGGGGGAAAAATAAAAAAATATGCAGTGAAATGTCATTTCATGTTACAACTAGCTTCAATATTCCTGAAGTCAGGAGAAGTGCTGAAAATTCCATTACACCATCAGCTATCTCTGCCTCTGATAATACTCATTAATTAACACTTTATAATACCTTCATAGTGGCATACTAACTTCATACTAACAACCTTAGTATGTTACTAAGGCACAGCTTAATTGTATTACAAAAAAACATAAATATATGAGTCTGTTTCCAACAAGGAGTGTGTGTATGTGTGTACAGTGGGATTTGGACAGGTTTTGCAGTTCTAAAAGCCCCTTCTCAGCTGCTGCAGCTTTGGAGGCTACAACAGACTGGATGCCTCTGTCAATCCCTTAAGTGTCTTATTCCACCCGTTTTGCCTTGCTCAAATTTAGCTCAATCTAAGCTCTTTGCCTCACTATTTAACACATAAATACAATCCCAAAATACAAGAAAGAGCATATTTCACGGAAAGTAAAGATATGGCCCCTTCTTGCATACAAATTATACCAAAGAGGGCAGTAAGAATGTGGAGGAGTGCCAGCTTTTAACTCCAGGGTTTGGTGTCCAGAAGCCCTGTCCTCCCAGCTGACTACACTGATGGGCTCAGAGTATCTTCCTCCTTTCTGACTCCGTGATTCCTGTGTCCCTGGATACTCAGGAAAGTACATTAAACGGCAGTAATGGGAGAAGTAGCCTCTCTTCACCTGTGAGATTTAAGACAGGGCTTTAAATCACAATTCTTTCCAGCTTGGATGAGTGTTGTGATTATTTTACAAAGCAGGGAAGTTTACACCACCATCCTCTAAAAGCTAATATTGATCTCCTCGCCGTTTCCAAGAAATGTGAATTCCCCGTTCTCTGTAAGAAGGGTAGTGATTTCCACAGACAAGGTTATTGGCTTCAGTCTGGGCTATGTGCTACGGTCTTTTAGTTTTTTTAACCCTTTTGATTTGTTTTTCTACCCAGTTCCACTCTTGTCAAGTGTTACAGGATCTGTCAGAGAGTTGACAGAAATCTGGACTGCAGTAGGAATTACCTACAAGGTCCTGAGTCTTATGTGAAAGGAAAAATGTACATACCTGTCAAGAAATCTCCCATGCAATTTCAAAAATAGAGCAAAGTGAGAATAACACATTTGTTTGGAGGAGAATCAGAGTGAGTGAGCACCTCGGATCTTTAGGCAGAGGTAGGCAAAATCTCCAGTTCTTCCTCTATGCTATCTTTATTTGCTGACCTCTTCCCTAGTTATAACCTTTTTGACTGATTTTCTCACCTGCATCTGTGGTCAGGCTGATCAAAGACCCAGCATAGGTAAGCAATGAAGGAAAAGGCAAAAAAATGAACTAATTTGGTGCTGCCTGATCCTGTAGAAGACAGGAGATTGTGGAGCAAGACCATTGATACTTTCTCAGCCAGGAGAGAGTTCTGATGAAGCAAACTGTATCAGGGAAGTAGGTCATTAATTTCTTCTGAGGAAGCACATTCACTCTGTATGATAGACTGGTAGCTCCTACACATTATGTCCTGAGAAATTACTCATCCTTATTTCATACCCCCCTACCACTAAGGAAAAGCTTTGAGATTTAAAAATACCACACTGTGGGTGAAGCTCAGAGTTGATGGAATTGGCTCATTTACAACCAGATTTGGCTGTTCTCTTTAATTTTGTGAAAGACAGGTCAAGCATCAAGAAACTCCACCATCATTTTCTTATTTTCTACACCTTTTATGTCAGGAGCTGTACTGACAACAAAACACTTCAGCACTTGCACCTCATCCCTCCCGTCCCAATTGCAGTCAGTTTTCTTGCAAGGTAGTTCAACAGTCCTTTTTGTTTTTCATGCAACTGAAACCAAGACCTGCCTCAAGTTTCTGAAACTCATATAGTCCCCCAGGGTACTTCTGCAGCACCTCTAGGGAAAAAGGGAAGAGAGAAATTAGAGCATGGTTCTGTGAAACAACACACTGCAATGTTTCTCAAGCCAGGGAACATAAATACATATCCGAGCAGGTGGAAAAACAATTCTCAGTACAGAAATGTCTTTATTATGCCTTCAGCTTCCTATTTGCTTCAGCCATTTCAATTAAAATTTGTATTTCTTGTGTTTTCTACAGTCAGCTGAAGTTCTAAAATTAATTCTATTTATTCACAACTTCAACCTATGGAGAAAAAGCAAATGAAAATGTTTGATACTGCCTATGGTATAATTTTTCCCTTAAGAACTAAAAAGGACAAACAGTGTAAAATAACAGTTCCATCTCTGCTGATACATAAATACACATCCTTTGCATATCAAAATAGAAATACTCAAAATAAAAGGCTTATTTTGCAAGCTATCATTAGCCTCATTTTATGGATAGGCAGTCTGAGTCAGTGGCAAAAGTATCAGGAACATACAAGTTTCCTTACTGAGATGTAGTAAAAGTAGAAAGAAAATTTAAGAGATCTGCAGCAGCTCTAATGTTCTGTCTGATATGCTGCACTGCCTTACAACTCTTGGCAGAGAAGAAAAATACCGCTCTAAAAGACACTTTGACCTGTACATCCCAGAAATCACAGATTATGACATTTTTGTGCTTTTTTCCTATTTTTAATTTCTAATGGTAGTATTTTTGGGAGACTTAAGACCAATGCAACAGAACTTTTTTCCTTTGATAGGCAAGAAAAGCCATCAAATATATTTATTTATTTGGAGGACATTCTCCCTGCGTTTCTGTCATGAGGTCCTTACACTGTATCTCATTGCAGCTAGAAGTACAATAAAAAGGAGTAGAGGCAGTTATTTTCAGGACATCTCCTGGGCACCAGCTACTCTGGAACTCCAGCTTCCTAAAACTTGGCTTAGTTTAAGCATAGTATTACAGCTCTCTTCACCTTGGTTTCAGTTTCTGGTGCAATGGCTTGGAGTTTGCCCCTGGATATATATTCCTTTGGGATAAATTCAAGTAAACATACTTTTCTGGCTTTCGTTATGATGATCCACTATTGTTTGGCCATTAGCATTTCTGCTTTGAATTTGAAATAAGTTGGCTATTGTTCCCTTTAGTTATAAAAAAATAATAAAATAGGACATTCTTTTTTGTTTGTTTTTTGGTAGTAAATTCTTGGTTTCAAGACCTGGCAGGCAGGGACCCAGCTAATCCTGTTATTTTAATTTTCTTTTTTTTTTCCCCAAAAACTATGTCTGGCTGCACGTGTACATTTTGTATCATATAAGTGATTTCTACAGGATACTGTTAGTACAGAGTTATCATATAGTTGCAAGAAACCAGAAAGAGCTACAGTTGTACTAAATTTCTTAGGATAGGATGTTAAATAAAAGACCCTTAAAAACTGGTATCCTGACCATTTGTTTCAGGTTTTCAAGATGTGGTTTACTGTATATTTGGTTATCAGTTAAGCCCACATTTCTGCAGGGCTTAATGTGCAGAAAGGGTAAACCTGCCAACATGATACAATTCTGTGTGCCTTCCTTGACTTTAATGGCTTCCTAGGCAGGTTTGCACGTGCAAATGCGCTGTCTTACCACCTCCAAATTCAATATGAAAGACAAGACATAGAAGGTAGCCAGCATGCCTGTAAAAGGTAAGATTTGAAAACAGTGGAGCATTTCTTGTGGTGATTCTGGAGTGATTCTGTCTCCATACATACAAATATAGCAACTGAAAGAAATTGAAGGGTATTGGAATCTAATTACAGTAAGTATGCTTTTTAGAAAAAATATTTTTATTAAATCTGAGGTCTTTTAAGCCTGGTGCTAAACATAAATGTCAATATTTCACTTAGTTTTTTTCTTTATGTGTCTCTTGTCTAAAGAAGTCTGATCCACAACATAGTAACATACGTTTCATCTGCTAATGCATGTGTGAACATCCCACTAGGCAGTAGAGAAAAAAAAATGTATTTTTCTGAGAAAAAATGGCTATTTGACTGAAATGTATGGCTTTAAAGAGGAAAAAAAGGTTTTATTTCATATGAAAGATTTTACTACAAAATGGAGGAAGCCTAGAAGCAAAGGCTGAGGATACAGAGTTAGGTCTCAAACCCCAGGATAAACAGAAGGCTATGGGGGAGAGGGGGATCCAGAGGACTTTGTAGCCCTTGTTAGTCATGCAAACCATGGAAAGATAACATCCATGTTTCTGTTGCAGTTAATATTCAGTTGCTATTACAGTGCTGTGAGATTGCTTGCACACAAAGGAGCTGCAGTCGCAGGGCCTTTGATGTGCGACTGTTACCCCGTCATTCACACTCTGAAGCCTCATGAGCGGGGTTCATACCTGGTCACCACAGACCTGTCCTTCTTCCAGTTCAGGGGAGGTTTGAAACAGGGCTTTTGTGCCATGTTCCAGGTGTGCTTTGTTATTACATGCTGTGCTCCAGGTGGTTGCCCACAAGCCATGCCAGATTTCTGTGCGAGGCCTCCTGCTGAGGCATGGCATGATCCAGACTGCAATCCACAGCTCTCCTGGGAATGGTAGAAGGACACCTCTGGGACACCAGTAAGACCAGCCTTTCCCAACCCTTGACAGCAAATGAACTTAATACCCCAAGGTGTTTTAAAAGCACTTAAATCCCTCCAGTTTTCAGCCCACAGTGTGAAGCATTGAGCACCTCTTCAATAATGTGAGATACTCATTCTCCTAATGGAGCTGTCCTACTTCGAATAAGTGATCTTAGTTTAAGCTTATATTAATTTAGTGAGTCACTCAGGACCTCATCACAAGGGGTCAAGGCTTTCCACCTTCAGTAATGAGCAGTTTCTGTAAGAAGGACAGAGCTGAGAATTAGGAAAAAAACAGCTTCCACTACGTGGTTATTACTAACCATTGCATACCTGTCTCAGCTCTGAGTCCTGGCCCAGGCTTAATTCCCTGCACTTAATTCCTGTGTCACATGGGGACAGTAATACTTCCTAATTCCTCATGGAATCAAATCATTTGCAATCGCAAAATCAGATTGTTTAAGGAGTGCTTAGTCCTGTACACCAGGAAGTATATTAAGTTAAAAAACTAACTGTGGTTAGATTTAATTCCTTCAGAGATGATTTCTTGAATGCTTATACTTCAAAAAGCTGGCAGTCCAGGACTGCTCTGAGAAGAGACAGAGAGGACGTATTTATGCACTTCAGTGTCGCATGTCTTCACAAAGACCAAGACATAGGACTGATTCCAAGTAACTCAGCAAAAGATCATTGGATCAGATCTCTGTTGGCAAAATGGCAAAAAAAAAGGTTGCTCTTAAGTTGGCAAGTACCTGAAACCACTCCATAAAACATTACAAATCTGACTTCTCAAATGGCTTCATTTGCAGATGTCAATATATGATTTCTTAAAAAAAGATTAATTAAACCAATCAGTAATTAATATAATTTGCTGTTATTTGACAGATGTTTTTATTAAAATTATCACCAAATATCTTAGCTGGAAATAAATATATCTAAAATTTCAGCTTGTTCTGGTTTAAGATAATGTATGGCATCAGAATTCATTAATATTTCAGTGATGATGTCTGAACTAATCATACGACATGCCATGTGAATTCCTCATATCTCAAGATCAAATCTAAATCTTCTTTGGTCATTAGGTTCCCTTCCTTTTGGTCATTATTGTGACTGCGCCTATAATTTCAATATCTTTCCACACCAAGAATATTAGAATGCAAAACACTTCCCATCGTATAGACAGTAGTTTTTTAACCTTCGTTTAATAGTGATTTCAGCCTCAGGCTTAACAAAGCATTCCTGATGGAAACCACAAAGGATGGGGCTCTGAGCAGCCTTGTCTGTTGGAGGGTGTCCCTGCCCAAGGCTGAGGACATGGAAGTAGATAATCTTTGAGGTCCCTCCCAACCCAGCTCGTTCTGTGATTCTGTAATTCTGTGAAAGCTAACAAGACTACTGCTGAGGTTGCTCTGTGTTAATTCTGTAAAGTTTTATTAGACACAAACGGTTGCTGAGGGTTTTATACATTTGTCAGCCTGGTCGTTTTTATACTGTTCAATCACCTTCAATCTAATGAGTCTTTAATTTGTTGTTTTACTATTAGAGGAAAATGACTCATCAGGTGGGAGATTTTGGTTCACGAGTCTGCATATAAAACTCTCTTGATAGTGAACACAGCGTAAACATTACTGTTCCCTTTAAAAATAACTCTCTATAATAGTCATCAAAATGCTGCAATGTTGTTATCACAAATTGAAGTTTTAGGTTCTTACTGTAGAATCCTATAATACATTTCAAAAGAATCTGAAATAATGTAATTCAAGTTTACAGAATAAGTATGAAAAAACATGAAGATTGTGAGAAATTATGTTTACTTTCAATCTTTTGCTTCATTTTGTCTTTTTTTTTTTTTAAGAAGAAATCTGCATTTACTTGAATGTATAGGGAAATGGAGATGGGGCAGGTATTTCCAGAGGCTGCTGCAAGCCTCTGACACAGATGCAGTTCAGACACTGAAGCTCCTGAAGGAATAGTGCAGTTCAGAGCTTCTCACTGAGGCCTCTAAGGTTTGAGTGGTTTTATGGTACTGTGATAGATTACACTTATACAGATAGATAGGAATTTAACCAGAATGACACCAAAAGAGTGAAGAGAAGGAAGTACTTGAAGTCTCACCTCTGACATGGGAAGATGTAGTTTTCACAGCCTGTGCCTGCAAATGCACCCATCCTAAGGCTGTCATGCAGCCTTAGAAACAAATCGTGGATTAAAATTCCAGCAAATACATATAGTCTGTTTATACCCCTTAGTCTTTTTTTTTAATTTACTAGTGCCACTGCTAATGGAAAACATGCAGTGCCTCTAGAGGAAGGTGTATTTGTGTGAAGAACTGTTCCTCAGGAACCTGGTGTGTTTCTGTGGCATAACCCAGCATTTGAGCGTTAGTTTCTCAGTAGAAAGCAGCTGCATTTACTCAGCATGCCTCCTGCTCCCAGCCTGGGGTGTGAAACCACAGTCCTTCACAAAACTAGTGGCAGTCACTTTTGCACTCTCCAGTAAAATAAAGAGTTTTGTTTCAATGCCTCCGTTAAATGGCCAGTAAAACTGAGCTGTAGGTTGAGGCTAGTCTGAAGTTACCAGAAAGCACAGGAGTGACTCCATTAAGAGTTCTCTACCTCATAAAATTTTCTGCCAGAATATTTTTCAAATTATTACACTGAGTCAGGTATTAATACCAGAACCTCAGGTAACTTCTGTTAGGGCTCTAACAGGAACATAGCTGCAGTGCAGTGCCTGGGATGACCCTGCTCTAAATGATACATCTGCTCATCACTGTATTTAGGGTTTGCTGAATCATGTCAAAGTTCTTTTTTATTGTATTCTGCTCAAGTAGTCAGGAGGATAATCCCTAGTACAGAATTATTTATATAATGTCTTTTGCAATGACAGATGAGAGGTATAAAAAAAGTCTTCTAATTTTAAAGTAAAACCAGTCATTATTTAACTATAATACAGTGAAGAGAGAACAGCATAAACTGTACCAGAGGAGCAGAAAAGTACACTGAATAATTCCAAAACAAATTTAGTTGAATAAATGCAGTACATTAAAATCAGACATAATAATGTTGACATTTTAGTATTGTTAATGAAGGGCCCAGCTATTGATCTTTGCTCAGGCAACTGTCTATTGAATCCACTGGACTTATATTCAGAAAAAGTGGAGCCTAATGAATTCTAAGTAATAATTTCTATACTAAGTAAAAGCTCCTCTGAGAGAAATCTATGAGATTTCTATGTGAACCTGAATGTGAATAAGCTTTCCAATTCAGCATGATATAAGTTATTAACCTCACTTGAATGAAGAAGGAAAATAATACTATATATTGTTTAACCTCTGCAGCTTCAGAATTCCAAAATTACAGGGCTCTATGAATAGATCAGAACAGTAAAAGCTTCAAAATTTTCCCCAGCTATCTCATTATGTGAAGCAACATAGCTCTCTCTGAGGGGAGCTACTAGCTGCAATGATTACAAATCAAAAATAAATTTAGATTATAGAAATACTGTATCATTTTATTTCATTAAATTAATTGTTATATAATTCTAGTTGCTGAACACATTCATTCCATTCTCCTCACTCCTTGATGTGTACTCTGAATGGAGCTATGGTGGGATCTGAATGGGCAGCCAGGCAAACTCAGCTTTCCCCTAAAGCCTCTCTTGGAGAAGCTTCCTGAAGGACTTGGATGCTGTGACTTGTCAGAAACTGGATCCTGTGCTACAGGAACTACCACAATTCCTGCATTCCTTTGCTTCTCCTGAGCAGTGGACAGACATTGACTTGTTCCTGTCCACCAGCCTTTGTCAGTGCTCCTCTGTGGAGGGTGCTCACTGCATGCCATCAGAGCCAGCATGGTAATTCTGGAGTTCTCCCTAGTCTGCTCCAGGCAAAAATCAGCCAGCTTAGTTTACACAATGCCAAGTGTTGTCTGAGCTCTCTGGTTTTCCCTGGAAGGATTAGGAAGTGTTGGTGCACTGCTCAGATGTCTGCTCTGGGGCTGCAGCATCTGGCATGGTGAGCCACTGGAGCAGTGTGTGCCAACATAGCTGGGTTCAGAAAAGTGTCCTGCTGCTTTGTGCTTTTATAACCAGTGAAGCAGGCTGCATCATCATCAGTTATTGATTTTCAGGGTGGTCTTCTGCTGGAAGAGTTTAAAACAGCTTTTCATTATGACTAGTGGTTTTAAAATAATGAATATTTAGATATTATTTACAAACATGCTCAGTTACATTTTTAGGGCACTACTATATTTGCATTAGCATTACTTTATCAAGAGATCTTTCTGATTCAAATCAAGATTATGATACTGTTGGTTCCTCTCCACATTAAGTATTCCTCATTAACACAAGGTCTTTATGAATACATTTAAAAGGAGGAAAGAATTATTTAAAATCACATTTTAAATTAGGTAAGAATTCTCACTGACTTCTGTGGACGAACTATCTAATGCAGAATTGATCTGATGGTCACAAATTTGAAAAAACTGTCAAAAGATTACAGAAATTTCCTATAACGTTACTGTTTATGAAGTTGTAGGACATTACAATCATATTTTTACAAAATGTTTACAGACAGTAAACTACAGCAATAAATTTCTTTTAAAAGAGTATGTTTAGAGCACCACAACCAGTACTTTAATCCTCATTTTTTAAGGGAAATATCTCCTGTGCCCCAGTTTAAGAACTGACTTCCACAAACTTTTACCTTTATGCAGAGGTACTAAAATCAGGTTTGATCAATTTCTAGTCGGTATTTGCTTCTTCCTTGCCCCACTGTTCATTCAGTGGACAGCTACTGGTGCAAAGACAACAAGAATACAAGACAACAAAGCAGCTTGTGGTTCTGCAACACTGATCCTTGCTGGTATAAGCCACAATTCCATTCTCTCAAAAGCATTCCATTGCTTTTGCATGTAAGGACAATCTCAACCTGTTACTAAAGGAACTCAATAATACGTGAGTCAATACCGTGCTAAGTATATAGGGTATTTTAAAATTATTTCTTTTGAATGCCTTTGTATTTTTACTACTAGTTAGTACTATGAGAGACAATACATTGAGAGACAAAATTTTCTAAGTCATCATAATGAAATACAGCTCAGTATGGTACCCTTAACAGTAATTCCTGTCACACAGTGTCTGTTTCCCTTCCCAGTAATTTCAGTCATTACTACTAGACTTACTTTTAGGAAATTCAGATCCTGAGGATGCTCTTTGTATAATGAAAAAGAAAAATTTAATCCCTACTTTTCTGTAACTACATAGGGCCTATTGGGAGAGAAGTATGGGAACATCCGGATACCAGGGGAAGTTGAGTCAGCAGAATTTGAAATGATCCTGGATGCTGCTGTAGAGGCCAAGCTAGAGACAAGGATTTTAGAAGAGTGGTACTGCAGGGATGAGAACGCAGTGCCACCAGCATATTACCTCAGACCAAAATCAGAAATGCTGAAGAACTACCAGGACACGGTAAGTCACAGTCACCTGCTCACAAAATTTTTCTCTGTCTGTTACAGTGGCAGGCAGTCCCCAAGGCCAGGCACTTCCTGTTGTCTTTGAATTAGGTTCTACAGCCCTGTCCATGCCTGAGCAACTGCTGCTGTGGTGCTCCTTTCCTGTACATGGTGAAGGAACGCCAAGGAACACAACTCCTGCATTGATGATAGCTAGAGCAGGTGAACTTGGGTCATCTGTGACCTAAGTGAGACAGTTGTACAGATTTCCCTTCCCTGATGTTGTAACATGGAGAACTCAGGCTCTTCTGCTTTTTACTGTGCATTTGCTACATTTCAATGAACAGGACCTGCAGAGGAAATACACATTTTCCCTTCTATCCCCAGAGAAGAAAACTGTCAAACGAGTGGTTAGCACTGTCCTGAGTCAGACATGATACTTTTAACTTATTAACTGTATTCTAACATAAGATTTTTCAACACTGGTAATTATCATTTTTAAAGCAGGCATTTGTCTTTAATTGATGATGATAAAAACTGTATCTATTTCTCAGGGCTCAGTTCTACCCTCCTACACATCCAGTATGTATCTAAGGACCTATTTTAGTGTACAAAAATGAAGTCCTTAAAACAGTTTTCACTTCGAGTGCATATTGTATTATTTGGGGGTTTTGATATTAAATCTTTGTACTTTTCCTGAAGCTACTGACTAACACGGGACTAAATAAAAAGACATTCATAACTTAATGACTTAATGTTCATAACTTAACTTAAAAAAGATGTTCATAACTTAAAGCTGTAATGTAGATGTAACATAACTTAAAGGTGTAACACAGGTACATCTTATAAACTTATAGAAAGTAATAAAAGATAGCTCTGTCAAGAAAGAGTTGCTAGGGAATTTATCCTGGAGATTCCACACTCCAAGAAAACTGGAGACCCCTGAAACATTTCACTAGCAATAAATAAAATGTAGCTGCTTTAGAGAAAGCACCAGCATGGCATTTGCAAGATCCCATCTGAAAGGATTAGTGAATTTATATTAGAGTTCCTTTCTGATGACAGTTAAGATTAGTGTTACTATAGCAATGAATGAATGAATGCAATGTCACATATAATCCTGTATTTTTAAAATATGGTAGCTAATAGAAGGCACTTAATTATAGGTACAAGGAACCTCCTTTTCAGTTTTGAGATCCAAGTTTGAATTATTATCATTATTACGTCTCATTAAAGGAGCGATAATTTTAGCAGTATTGTTGCTGCTTTATTATCATTATTTCAGGCCTGGTTCTCAAAACCCTCTTTCTGTAAAGGTGTTACTTGCCTTATTCTTGAAAAATATTGCATTAGCTGCCTACACTAGGGACTTAGAAAATATTCTAAGGAGCTAACTCTTTAAACTCTACAATGGAATACAGAATGATCATCCGCAGTATAAAATGTTTAGCTTTTATTTATTTTTGTTAGTGTATGTGTTTCTCCATTACCATGTTGGTTTTGGCCATCAATATTAGACTTCTACTTTCTGCAGTCATATATGTATGTCTTACACCTACTTTTTAACTATGGATATTTTTAAAAGATGGAATCTTCTTCAAATTCCATGAATGAGAATAAATGGCAAGATATATCAGAAGAGATTAAGAAGATTTTTAAGACTGCTGTGAAATTGCTGTATGAGAAAGGAAAAATGAAACACAGCCAAGCAAAGAGATATCTTTCCTCTGGTAAAGTTCACGCTAACCATTTCTATGTATTCATTTATTGTCTTTTCTGTCAACTTTTCCACAAACATGAAAATATATTTCTGTTGGCATTTTTCGTATTATTAAAGGGGGGAAAAAAGGTTTGTTGTTCTTGCTTGAGACTAAAACCCATACAAAAGCACCCAGCAAATTCTCTGTGTTTGTTTTTTTCTGGTTTTTACAGAGAACAAATGCAATCGGGTCTGCCTGTTGGGGGTAGGGCATGTTCTTGAACTGTTTATAAAGCAAAGTTGACAGAGACTCTGTGTTCTCTTTTGATCCCCAGCTATTGAAGATGAACTTGATTTTGCCTTGGGTAAACAAACACCAGCTTTCCTAAAGAAGTGTGTTTGCTACATCCGGAAGATTGCCAACATTGAGCGTTTCGTTAAAATTCCAGAGATGGGAAAATACATGGATGTGGTACATAAAGCTGGGAAGTTTCTACGAGATCCTGAAGCCCTTGAGAGACTGATCAAGCTCAGGGATGAGTTCATTCCTACCATTGTCGCATCGTCCAACCTGAGAGTGTACACATCCGTCACCCACTGTGACATGAAACTGGGCTACTCCCCAGAAGTGGAGAGCCATTACATTGAAGGACTTGGTAAACAGTTCTACGAAGACATGATTGATATAATCCAAGCTACAGTGCAGCAGAATTTTGACACGGAGACAGACACTCTGTACGATGAAGTTCTTCAACACTCATCGCTGTGTAAAACGTACTCCACTTTTTATGAATATAGATGTGAGGCATTAAACATAGTTCACAAATACGTTTTACCTAGAAAAATAGGACACATTAACCCTCTCATCATATATGGAGGACCATGCACAGGGAAGACTCTTTTGTTAGCTGAAGCAGCGAAGAAGGTAAATAAGTACCTTACATACTAAGGTCATGTTGAGAACATTGCTGTGTGTAAAGGCCAACTTAGTTTAATTCTTTCTTTTCTCAACAGATCTATCAGCCCTCGATATATAAAATAAAAATAGTAACATGTATATTCAGCATATTATTGTACACATATGCAGAAAAACATTTCCTTTCAATAATAACTTATCTGTAGCATGTACTTAGCCAAAACAAGTATAGTTTATCAAAGCTCTTAGAAGTCTAATAGGAATCAATATATTTTGAATTAACAATGTATATTCTAGAATTATCTCTTTCTTTCTTTCTTGTTCCTCTGAGGCCCTATGAATCCATAACCATCTAAACATCTTATTCTGGTTTTAGTCTTAAACACAAATGCAGTATGTCGTTCCATCTTTCTTATGAGAACATGCCATCTTATGTTCTCATAAGAAACTATTCCAGAATTATTCTACACTGGCTACAAATCTATATGTAATAAGCTGCAAAAACACTCATACTTACTTATCTGGCATATGCTATTTAAGTCATTGAGCTGAGTACTAAAGGGAAATGAATGAAACACTTCATGCAAGTCAGGACAAGATGCAGAAAAAGACCAAGCTGGCATCACTCGACCTAATTCTGCAGATGACAGCCACAACTTTGAGTTCCTGGCAGGGTGGCCAGAGAATTTAGCATGGTGAGCTGGGAAACAGCCATATCAGCCAGAAGGAAATGAAGAAGGGAACAATACTGTTTAAAATCCCTGTATCTACTTCCTGTGGAGTCACATTAGCTGCATATATGAAATTGGGATTTGCAACTCAAGATTTTGTTTCATATCTGAGTATATAGGTCAGCCTGGAGCCTCTGGTTCTGCTTTTCTTTTAAAATACTGTAAAATAACATAAAGTGAGGTGAAGAGATGTAGAACCGAGTGTGTTAGCCTGCACAGACTGGGATGATTACAAGAAGTTACATTCCTCACTGGCTTGGAGTGCTCTAACCAAGAAAACTTCAAGAGATAGATACTTTTTCCTTTTTGTGGCAGTGTTTTAGAGTAAAAGTCACAGGTACACCAGGGCAAAGTGTAGTTCTGTGGGCCAGGGAACTGTACTCTGATCTGTGTCTTCTAGAGACATATCTTTATACTCAGACAGAATCAATGCTACACAGGTTTAGGTGGTAGGCTGGTGTGCCTGAACAAGGATGACATTGTGTAGTGTCTAAGGAAGTCTATTTATAAGCGACTCTGTCTACTTACTTCCAGAGGTGAGACTCAGATTTTGTGAAGAGTACCCTGGGATTTATGGAGCACATTCTAGTCACGTCCCTTTTGATGTAAGACCTTTTGTGCTAAACAAAGATGATACATGATTTGAATTTCATTCAGTGCACCTATCTTGAACTCTGCCAGTGAAAGCATTTCTATTCAACCAGTAATATTTTTAAATGTTTATTCATATATACACTATCACTATTTATAAACTCTGTTACTGTGCTTCATTGAGACGTAAACTAAATTATGCTCTATATTCTAGGCCTATTCCTGGTTGCAAGAAGAGATGGGACCAGATTCTGACCCCGTGGTAGTTATAAGATTTTTAGGATCCACTGAAACAAGTACAGATCTGAAGAACATTCTTCAAAGCATTTGTGAACAGCTAGCAGTCAACTACCATTGCCTCGTACAAAGTTACCCAAAAAAAATTCATGACCTTCGGGACTTGTTCATAAATCTCTTGAATGAGTCTTCATTTCACAGGCCACTGGTGATTATATTTGATGCTTTAGAACAGCTCACAGATAGCGATGATGGTAGGAAGCTCTGGTGGCTTCCCATTCACCTTCCACGTTCAGTACGGATAATTTTGTCAACACTGCCAAACAAGCATGGGATCCTGCAAAAACTGAGGTGCCTTATTCATGAAGAAAGCAACTATATTGAATTGACTGCAAGGGACAGAAAGATGTGTAGTCAAGTACTGAAACATCAGCTGCTGCGAGTTAAAAGGAAAGTAACATCAGGGCAACAAATCTATGTCAATGAGGCGTTTTCCAAGTGCACACTGCCTATGTTTGTGAACTTAATCTTCAGAGAGGTCAGGCACTGGAGATCTCATAAGGATGTGGATGAGTCCTCCCTCTGTGTTACTGTGCATGAAAGCATAGAGCAATTGTTTTGGTCACTTGAAAACAAGTGTGGGTCAAGACTGTTGTCAAGAGCACTTGGCTACATCACTATGTCCAAATCTGGCCTGAGTGAAATGGAACTGGAGGATATTTTAGCCCTTGACAACAGTGTTATGTATGAACTGAACGAGAGAGTCAGAGGGAGTAACCCATTGAGAATTCCATATATATACATTGCAAGGCTTAAGGAGGGCTTACAGGGGTATTTAATAGAGAGACAGGTGAAAAATGTAATGCTGCTTCTTTGGGCAAATAGGCACTTGCAACTGATTGCCCAGAAATTGTACCTGCACAATGAAGAAGACTTGCGTGAAATGCACACAGTCATGGCAGAGTATTTCCTTGGTGTTTGGTCAGGTGGACGAAGAAAACCTTTTTACAGCAATGACCAATATCTGAGTGGTTGTCCTGGCCACAACAGTAGAGGCCTGAACGAGGATGAAAAGCACTGCGTGGATCAGGCGGCTTTTGACAGGCAGGCTCCAGAACAGCCATGGGTCTTTCAGTGTAACCCATTGGAACCTGATATCTTTTTTATTAATCACAGAAAAATGACAGAGCTTATCCATCACTTAACAAGATGTGGAAGAACGGATGATCTTCTCTACGGAGTCATCATGAACTTCAGCTGGCTGTACACCATGATTAGAATAGGGCAGTTTGACAAAGCACTTTCTGACATAGAACTGGCTTACACCTACTGCCAAGAAAAGGAGCTGAAATTTCTGGCCAGTACGCTCCGCAGTATAAAGTTCAAAGTAATAAAATACCCAGGTTCACTCTCTGCTGAATTGCAGCAGAGACTTCTCCCAGTAGTAAGTTCATTGCCCAAACTCAGACATCTCCTCCTAGAATGTGACAAGGATGGGCCCAAGTACTGCTCTATCGTTCCTTTGCATTCCTCCATGGATGTGACTTACAGCCCCGAGCGCCTGCCTCTGTCATCCAGCTGCGTGCATGTCACTGAGATTTTGCCTACATTTAATCCCAGCATAATTATTGCTGCTTTAGAAAATGGCTCCATTAGCACTTGGGATGTAGAAACCCGCCAGTTACAAAGGCAAATTACAACAGCTCCGTCTGTTATCTTAGGGATGAAGCTTACTGGTGATGAAAAGTATCTTGTAGTAGCTACAACAAACAACACTCTTTTGATATATGATAACATAAATTCCTGTCTTCTTTCTGAGGTGGAAATTAAGGGGTCAAAACACTGTGGCATTGCAGGGGACTCTAGTTTTATAAATGGATTTACATTATCAGTCAACCATGCGCTTGCTTGGCTGGAGGCCAGTAAAGATGTTACTGTAATAGATCTGGTTTACGGCTGGCCTCTCTATCACTTCCACTGCTGGTACGAAGTGACCTGTGTGCAGTGTTCTCCAGATGGAGTTTATGCATTCTGCGGGCAGTATTTGAACACCGCAACCATTTTCCACTTGGGCAGTGGAGAGAAGCTGACCACCGTGACCTCTGAATTTTCAAGCGGATTTGTGAAATTCCTTCTCATTTTGGACACAGCCCAAGAAATGGTGATGGTGGACAGTGAGGGTAGCCTCTCTGTTTGGAATACAGAGGAAATTGCAAAACCTCAGCTTACAGATGACTTTGACTGCAGAAGAGAAGACAGCGAAGTTGTCAGCATAGAGCTTTCTGAAGACCAAAGTGCAATTTTAATTTGTAAAGCTCTCAGCATTGAACTTCTTGACACTTGTGTGTGGAAGGTGGCTGAAAAGTTTAGAGCTAAACACAATGAGCGCTTTATATCTGCCGTGTTGTCCAAAAATGGCAACTGTATAATTGCTTCAATGGAAAATACCTCAGCCATTTTTGTTTGGAGAAGAGATACTGGACAGTGTATGGCAAGCTTACAGGAAATCTCAGGAACTATAGTCAGGCTAATTAAATCAAACCATCATAACATGCTGCTATCCTTATCCACCAGTGGTGTCCTTTCTATCTGGGATATAGACATCATAACTGCTATGTCCAATATTGACAAATCTGGCAAACCCATCCAAAGACTGGTGTTGCCAGCCAGAGGTGAATTAATATACACATTGGATGGATCAGATTCCGTCCATAAGTGGAACTTCAGCACTGGATTTATTGAAGCTGTGTTCAAGCATGAAGGTATTGTTGAAAACTGTGTGCTGACCTCTTCTGGAGAGATAATGGTTACATCAGATGATAAATGCAGCCAGTATGTATGGCACACAGTTAGCGGTGAAAATATCTTCCGCATTAATGGACAAAAAATCTCAGAGCTAATGATTACTCACAATGATCAGTTTGTAGTCTCTCTCTGCGAGCAAAATGCATCCAGAGTTTGGCGACTGGCTACAGGACATAGGGTTTGCAATATTTTAGTTGCCTTACAGAATGCATTTATAACAACTGCAAATACATTTGTAGTTGGAATGGCAAAGAACAAAGTGTTGGCGGTGAGTCTCTGGACAGGCAGTATAACAAAGAAGTTTTGCTGTGATGATGGTGCAAGCATTGTGGATATTAAGTTGATACCAGACTGCCCAGATATTATAGTATTTATAACATCTACTGAAAGCGTGAACATCTGGAGTCTAACAGAGGAAGTCATCTGCAGACGTGTACAATTGCCTACCAATTTCTTAAAAAAATTGGAAGACTTTGAAATATCTCCAAATGGGAAGCTAGGAATTATAACCCGTGGTGATGAGAACATCAATGTGCTTGACTTAAACAGTGGAAAACTTCGTGTGGTTCACGCTCCGGGTGTGATCTGGCGGCAGAGGCTGTCCCGTGATGGCCGCTACCTGGTGTACATTTGTTGTCGTGGAGAAGAAGATGATGACAATGGTGCAGTCTCTAGTTTAATTGTAATGAGGCTAGCAGATGGCAAAAACATCGGTGCCTGTTCTCTTTATAAAACTCCCACTTTTCTTGCACTCTCACAGAGACATTTAAACATTATAATTGGATTTGATGATGGAAGTATAGGTACTTACACTGTAGTGGATCGGGTTGATGCTGCACTGAAAATCAAAATTGCTACTTCAAACAGCCGTCAGATTTTCAACAACGCAACACAAGTGATTAGGCCAAAGTGTCACAATTATAGTTTCAAAGTGACTGCAGACTGCATTTGGAGGGAATCAACAGAAGTATTTGCAAGGGATAGCCCCATTACAGTTACAGAGGCTGAGGTGAGTGAAGCAACACCAACCAAAAGACACAGCTACTGCTATGAGAAAGTGTGCTCAGCCATAGATTGCAGACACAGTTTTGCATCTGACAACTGACTAACCATCTGGACGAGCTTACCTGAATAGTACACTTGCTTAGGTATATCTTCTGAATCTAAGTAAAAATCAGTGCATTTCTTGGAAGACAGATAGAAACAGCAGAGGGCAGACCAGCTGTTTTTTCCTGTCTTATATTTCTGTAGACATAAAAGCAAACAAAGCAAATGGGCTGCAGGGTTTTTTTTTAATTTTGGAATACAAGGTTTAGTCCAGAATTTCACCAGGGCCTTGATTAAAAATTTCTAGCAATACTATCAAATTTGTTATGCTATTACAGAAGTTAGGTGATCACATCTGTGGTTGACAGACTGTTTTAACTAGAGCTAAAGCTCTAAGTGATTGGTGAGAAGTCAGACCACTATTTTATATTCCAAGTCACCTAGATGGGTCTATAGCTAACAGTCAACTTTATATACCCACTTGCAAAAATGTGTTTTTCTGCTTGATGGTGCAATGACAAGATGTCACCTGCCAACCTGGAACACTTGATACATTCCATCATCATTTTAAAAATACCTAATTTTTTTTAATTGGGTTTAATATTTGGGCTGAAAGGAGTAGGTGCCAGTCAGCTGCTAACATGTCAGCATGTGAGGCAACAAGTATTTGTTCACCTCAATGAACAGAATGAAAGCTTTTTTTAAAATTGCATGCAGGGATTTCAGGTTTCTGTATTGTGATAAAAATTATAAAAGTCCTGAGTTCTAAAGGAAGTATAGGGATTGGGGTTTTATTTTTGGTTTGGGGAAATGTTTCGTCTTCATAGTGTGTATTAGTACAGGTTGTAATGAAAAATTTTCAAAGAGAAGGGGCGTTACTGATGAACACTTAAAGACATTAATTTCTTTATGTTAAAAGGTTGCTGTCCATTGTCTTGTAAGAAAGTCTAAAGTATCTCCTATGTCTCCAAAGTAATCCTTTGGTAGATTTCAGACATGTCATGTATTAGTCCTTATAACATTTGCCTTAGTGTTGTTTCTCTTCTTTCCCATGATAAATAGAGATAAAATGACCAAACACTCTGGGACTGTTGTGTATCTGCTGAAATATTCCACTAAACATAAAGGCTGTCGAGAGGTCCTTTCCTAGTCCAGTTTGTAATGGGTTTTTCTTACTTTCACATGCATACAACCTTCACTTTCTGCTTTAGAAACTGTTCTGAGCCTTTTGTATAGTTTTACCAGTTTCAAGGCAGAAATTGTGAAATAATGACAAATGCTGTAAAAAAAAAAATTTACATTTTCCTAAGTAAAAAAATATATACTGGACAACATCCGATAGGATAAGAAAATTTTCCCCTACTTACATATCTTAAAGATGGTACACCCATGGAAATATTTTCAAATTATTTAAACAGAATAATCTTATTTTTAAAATCAGAGTTCCATATCACAAATTTCCAAGAAATGAATGCTAAGCTAGAACTTAATGTAGTGTGTGAATGTTCAATGTACAAGCCAATATAGTATATTAAGTGACTTGAATGATTTTTTCCTAACTGGTTTGCAACTAATAGATCATATTGAATGTTTTTATGTAAACTTTGTATTGTTGGGAAAACCTACCCAATCAGAGATTTATATTTTCATAAATGTCAAATTTAGTTAAATTTTGTTACAGAGTTGTTAAATTAGAAATCTATTGCAGTCTTCAAACAAATATACAGTCTTGTGTATGCATTGTTTGTACTAATAAACTGTGGAAGCAGAGTTGTGTGTGTCCCTTAATTTCATAGAAATTCCACTCTGGCTGAGGGACATGTGGCCTTCATGGCTTCCTTTGCCCTGTACGTAAATAATTTTTAAGGACAGTATTAATAAGGGAAAATTCCAGTATTCTTCCCATTGCAGCTAACTAAATCAAGCATTCAAAATACAATGAGATTTGCAAAAAAAAAAAAAAAAACCCAAAAAAAAAAAACACCACCATGCTTTGATGGTGTTTATGACTAGATTGTATACTGACAGTATGAAAATCAACAGACATGAAGGCTTTTGTAACCAATCCAGTAAAAAGCACAAAAAAAAGTGACCTGAAACCCCACTCCCATTCAGACCTGTGAAGCTATGGGAAGAGGCACCACAATTCCCAGGATCTTGTCCCAAAGGTAGGCAACTTCCACCTTCTTTCAAACACAGTGCATGACTGGTTCATTCTGGCCCTGAACTCCCTGTCCATAACGTACGTAACGCTGGAAAGGCAGTTCTTTCATTATCTTGGAAGGGTAAAATACATCCTCTATTTGCCAGGAGATTTGGGGTAGTAATGGAGTATAATGTAATCATAGAACCAGATAATATTTTGAGTTGGAAGGGACACCCAGGGATCATCAAGTCCAACTCTTAGCCTTGCACAGGACACCCCCAAGAATCACACCTTGTGCCTAACCTGTGTCATTCAGCTTCCCAGCTTTCTGAATCAATTTCTCAGGGGTCAGGCTCCTCACATTGAGCCCATACAGCAGACACAGGTTTCTGAATGGCTTCAGGCTGCTGATACTTGCTACTGCAAGAGTGACTGCTCCACAGCCCTTCACAAATCTGTCCCCAAGTATGTGTATCCAGTGGTACTGAGACAAAGTATTTTCTCCAACAATGAGAATTCTACCCCTGCATGGGAGTAGTGCATTTTACTTTTTGTTAAGAAGCACTATGCATCTCTAGAACAGAGCTTTCATTTATCTTTTAGATAAAGCTCATCTGTAAACAAGCTCAAGTGCAGTCTGTATTTTTTGACACAGAAGATTCTAGGAATAGGCTATAGCTGCAAGAAAGCTTTAACAGGGAATTAGCCGGAAATTCTTAAGCAGACAAAGGTAAGCCGAAGGTCAGCTTGAAAAAATATTTTTATCAGTCATTTCCTTTGCACCACAGCTGGGGAATGCATGGCCCATGACTTCATTTCAAACAGCCTGTGGCCATTCGACTTTTTTTCACATTATTATCAGATAACATCAAAATGTGGGTTAACATGTAGCCTGGAAAAGTTTGCATTCAGAAGGCATTCAGGTTTCAGTGGCTCCCCAGCCCTGATTTTTCCATGATGCACACTCAAGCCCTTTACCTGCAGAAGCAGAACTATTGCAGTAAGAACTTAAAGCAAATATTGATTGCTGAAATGGTGTTTGTATGCAGAGGAGACTGTTTCAGCTTAAAATCCTGAGTTTGCTTTTTGTCAAAAACTTTTAATGTGTCTGTATGATACATCATAAAATGGGTCCTCTGGGACACTTCCATAAAGCTGTTAACAACTACCTGCATTGCTTCATTTTGTTGATTAAAAATTTTAAAAATACCTCTTTTAATATAAATATTAAGACTGCAAAAGGACAGACTTCTGAAATCTATTTTCATTTCTTCTTCTTTTTTTTTTATTTCTAACCTATTTTCATTTTTTCTTCATACTTTTAAAATGCATTTTTTAATATAATCGTAAAATTGATCATGTAGTCATCCAAGTGTGTACTAGGGCCTCTGGGTAGGTTTCATTAACAAGGGTGTGTTACTAAGAATCATTATAAAGTATTTATGCTACAAATATAACCTACTTCAGGTTCTTGTAGCCTGTTATGGACATTACTCCATATCTCTTCCTAGATCAGCTTCAGGGAGACCAGTGAGCTACATTTTTTCCTCTGGTTTACCTTTCCAGCCTGGTTACACAATTCCTTGCATTTTGGAGGTAGTCTCCTGACTTTCATGACTTGAACTGATGCTCTCAGAGTGGGTCTAATTCATAGTCTCAATTCTCAATTTCAACAGAAGGTCAAAGGCTGCAGGAATACTCATCACCATCCTTCCCAAGGCAGGATGAGGCATTTTATCATGTGTTTCTCCAGAAGGGGCAGTTTGAAGCATCACCCTTCTGTGAAAAAGGGTCTTTCACTATCAAGGCCAAGATAGACAGTGCGCAATTCACTCAAAAACAGAGGCCAATAAGCAGAAGACTGTGAGGGAATGTTTCCAGTCCAGTATAACGCGCTCTTAAAATCATGTTTCCCCAAGTGACTGTCAAAATCTGCCCCTACCAAGCTCTTCTCCCTGTCATCCTGGACCTCTGCTGTCCTGTCATCCCAGATCTATGCTGCCCCTGCTTGCCAGGATGGGCAAAGCTCCCATCCCGACTTAGCAAAGCCCCTGATGTGTTCCCAGCCATGGAACACTCTCCATTTGCAGCACCTGCTCTTTTGGTGGTAGCTCACCGCTCCCCTCTCCAGCCTCAGCAGGGAATATACAAAAATGGGTTTAAGGCATGTTCACGTGTTCCCACTGTCACAGCTTTCACCACATAATACTGTATAAATAAAATCATCTGCCTGCTCTCCTACTACATCTCTGATTACACATGCATTTCAGTGCATGTGAGAAAGCTTCTAGACTAAAATAGATCTAGTTAGCATATTTAAAGTGAAATACACAGAACTGCAAGGTGAGAGATGAAGCAAAAATCCAGACATGCTGTAGCACAGATGAAAACAGAACATTCCCAAAGCAACTGGATAGTTGCTGCCATTTATCTACATTGCTTGCTAGTAAATTGCCCAGCATTTCCCACTGTAATATCACATTGACAATAGCATATGAAGTCATAAAGTTAGCTTTTTAGGTTGCAATTTTTCGAGGCAGCCTTCTATCTCAGCAGGAGCATTCTCCAGAAAACCTCAGCCAAAACAGTCGACTAAGGTACAAGAATGAGATTAGAGGGAAAAGAGGATTTCTGAAGGCCGAATGTCTCAATTACTTTTCCTCTGCAAAAGTGTCACACCCGTGTTTTTGAACAAGCACTATGGATTGGTGAGACAAGTGATCATTTCCTGCAGGACACATCTGTGAAAACCTGTCAGGCAATCAACCCAAAAAGATGCCAGCAGTTCGCACATACTCACAGAAAACATTACGTTTCAGAAGCACAGCAGGGTTGGGATTGCAGGGCCTGGGGCAGAACTTCTCTACCACGACAGAAATACCGGGTGTTGGTTCGAGAGATCGCAAGAATGAACAGTCTGTGGAACAACAAAAAATACAGTAGCCATGGAAGGGGTCTGAAAAGGATGCCAGGCATAAGGAGAAGGGGGAAGGCAGCCTCGCTGTGTTTGCTTTGAGTGGCCTCCTGGCTTAAAACGCAGCTTTTCGACTGGGACATTTCTCGGTCTGTTGGCCCATCTCATCAGCCCAGAAGCCACAAGAACAATAGTAAAATACCACAGGCAAAACAGCGCAGAGCTGGCCGCGGGGTGGCCTCCGGCTGGGCAGGACCATTAGCCCGGTCCAAGCACACGCTGCGCACAGGGCTGCTCACAGCTGCGGGTCCGTGCCGCAGGTAGCCCTAAACTGTCTGCAGCTCCCACCTCCCTCACCTTCTCTCACTACCCGGGGATATGTTAGCCTGGTAATTCTTTATTTACTGACCAGAGAGCCTTTGGAGAGTTTAGTGAAGGTTTTGTACTGAGAAACTTTCTGGCTCTTGAAGTCCATTTTCAGCTAAAACTAATCGTTTGCAGGAGAAAAATATTTAAAATGTGCCAAACACCTGTTGCAGAGCTTTGCAGCACACTGGCTCACAGCCTGCAAATGATGCTTGGGTTTCACGTTATGACATAGTTGTCTGCTTAAAATAAGAACATCCACAGCAGCTTTTATTAATTTCTTTGCTGGCACATGAGGTTTCGGCCCCTGTGTGTGCTGGCTCCTGCAGGGGGAGGCTGGGGCCAAGTTCCACATCCGAGTCCCTGCTCCCGGGCACGGGACCTGCTGCCCCAGCCCACTGCTGGCATGACTTTGACAGTCTCGGCTTCGGCTCCCTGCAGAGGATACGAGGGGAACTACGGCAGGGCAAACCGAGCCCTTGGTGATTTCAATCCAGCACCTTCCTTCCACAGGGAAGGCGAGGATGCAATCCCTGCAAGGCAGGGAGGCAGCTGTAAATCCGGCATTATTCAGAGTGAGAACAGCACACCTACTCAATACAGCAGCCAAACTTCATATAAGTGCTTCTATGACCACAAAAAAAGAACAAAAACAAACACAAAAAAACAAACAAAAACCACAAAAGCAAGCAAACAAACAAAAAACAAAACACCCAAAACAAAACAAACAACAAAAAAAAACCCCCCACACAAAAAGGTATTTAGTTGTACTATCGAGAAGGCTTTGTTAGCCCTTTGTTAGCACCCCCCAGCTGCAACACGGGCAATTTTAGTGCCAGTTCTTTCCAGGAGGCTTGTTTTACAGTTTCCAGGTACATCGACATATGTTAAAGATCACACATGACCCAGGTGCTTGCCTAACTTAAACCTCTCCTCCTGTACAGGGAAAACTCTCTCAACTAATTGTGGCAACAGAATGTCTTTCATATCACTTCTAGAAATACCACACTAAAATCAAAATTACTCCAGGGAAGTCGGCAGATTTCACAGGTAAATGACACGACACCTGCAAATACAATTCAGAGCTGAATTTCTCTTTAGAGAATCACGCAAAACAGTGGGGAATAAATATCATTGCCAGGCAATATGCAACAGAGGAACTTTCTGCCAAACCCCTCCAGCACTGTTGGTGATATGGGGAGATTTAGTTTTAAGAATACGCAAACGGCAGCATGAACACACCGACAGGCTCGGGCTTTGTTGTGGTCGTTGTGACTGTCCCGGAGGAAAGGAATTACTTGGCACGTGTTCTTCCACTTCTCCTTTTTTTAACCCTGGCCAGAAAACGGTGAGTTCTATCAGGTTTTTATCCAGCTTGCAGGTAAAGGGTTACAGATTCTAGGAAGTATTAAATGCAAACTTTAAAGGATTTTATTTTCATCGACAGTCACATGATGCCTTAATACCCAATGACACTAACTACAGTGTCTCGTTAAGAGGTCATGCAAACTCCCAAGCTAAACAAGGCATTCTTACATATTTAACATTCAAATGCAGAAGGCAAGCTAAGCCATGGAAGGTTGTAATGAGGGAAAGCTACACTTCCTGATCCACACAAAAGCTACAGGTAGGAAAAGTTCTTTTAAACTTGTAACATTGTGATTTCTAGAGAAACTGTTTACAGGGCATTTTTGTACTCTCTGCCTTTTCTACCTTTTAAAACAGTCTAAGAACATTCTCCTGAAAATATCTGATCTCACTTGTTCCACCTGTTGTAGAGTCAAGATTGTTTTCATACTCAGAAATACAGTTGGCTCAGTGGAAATCCAAAGAAAGCAATTTTTAAGCCAAACCTATGTAAAAAGCAATGTTTTAAAATATCTCTTAGTTATTGAAACGGTGGAGTTGGAGTATGTGGGGTAAAGGAGGAGTTAGTACGTCTTTGATGTCTGAAATGAAGGGATTTAAAACTCTTCTAACTTCCTTATATCATGAATTGCACATTGTTTCAGTCACACTAATCCAAGTGTATTTTAATGGTTTGGCTTCCTCAATGAACTTACATGATTTCTAAATTCCCCTCCTAGAATTTGGTACATTTAAAAATAAAATCTTACAAAAGCTAATGAAAGACAGATGGGGAGTACTACAGTGTTCCATAAAAGGAGAATAAAATTGCAAAATACAGAGTAAGAGGAAAGTCAGTTAAAACCAGATTATTTTAAATTGAGAAGTTAAAATGCATTAAAGCATATCAGTTTTCACACGGAGCAATAAAGTTTCACTGACAATTACTGGAAATATTGCAGGAGTTAATTTTTTTTACTTGTGCTGAAGGAGTTTTCCAGGCTATAGTGTTAGAATTGTTATCAAAAAGATCTTTTTCTCATCACAGTTTTTGTTAAAATGTGTTTTCAGACAGTGTTCTAAATACTCCGTTTTTTAATATCTTCGGAGGAATTTACTTAAAGACTGCATTCTAGGGGTTTACACAAGCCAAATTTACTAAAGATCTCTAGTGCATCATAGGATTGCCACATCCTGAGGATTCTCACTGCTCAAAAGCAGAAAGTGGTGTTTATTGTTTTGCTCCTACAATGGTTGGGTGTTGATTGCCAGTAATGTAATTTCTCCACAGTTCATTTTATAAAACACATCTCCTTTTCTTGTTTCCACATAATGCTAGGAGATACTAAAAGAAGTAGTAGGAGGAGAATAATAATACCTGAAGAAACTTGCTTCAGATAAGTTCTCACCTTTCTTTTGCGGAAAAAAAAGGGCATTGTCATTACCATATTTAAAATAGATTTGAGTCCAAACAAGTTTATAAGTGGCACTTCAAAAAATTGTCATTCACCTTCAGGGTGCCCATTTTAGAAGGAATAAAAATGAGGCACTTGCTGTCAAGCACTCTAGTAGTTCAGATATTTTTTATGCCCACAATTTTTCTCTTAGTGCAGAAATTTGTACTGCTCTAATTACTACCTTTTATTTTTTTCTGATGAAACAAATGAACCTATTTTCTTGCTTTGTCACATCATTATAGAACCAAATGTAGTGTTGTTTCACAGGGAAGACACACAAATCAAATACTTCCTGTTCATAACCAAAAGAAGAGAGAGGTTCTTGGAAAATGAGATAATTGGAAACCTAAGGGAGAACTTTTCTCTAGAATTTTGGGGAAACCCAAGCAAACATAAGAATCAAAACACTATCAGAAGTTAAGAATAGTTTTCTCTTTACCCCAAAGCCAAGACAAGCATTGATCAAAAGGCAATCCAGATCTTCCAGTTTGCAGATCTCAGGGAACTCGTACACTTTTAAGGCTAATACTGAAAATCAACCTGATGGTTTTTGCACAGCTCCAGGTAGGTGGGAAGATAGAGCAAATCTTCAAGTGAAGGGAGTCGTGACTTCCTTCCTTGGAAAGCCTGGTTAAAAGTGGTTCACCCTGCAAGGCAAACATTTGTGAGTGTTGAGGCCCTGCTCTAACCACATCATTGTTTGTACCTGACCTCAAGGAAACAAACTTGCTAAAAGTGTTTGCTCTCAGACGTCACTGAATGAAAGCTGGGGAAAGGCTTTCTTCAGGTCTTCCAGGAAGGGATGGTCTTTTGCTGTGTTTGCACTGTACCCAGTTAAACATGGCCTCAGCATTGTCTGCATTTCACTGATACTGTTTCACAATGCACAGGGCTGGGGGAAACACTCAACCCACTGAAAGGTGACGAAATGTAGTCTGGCAATAAATATTTGTTTGGAGCTTATAATTTCTCCTTCAGACCCTGTCTTTCTGAGGATTATATATGATCACCTGTCAGCAGAGTATGCCCATGTCTTCCACACAGCAGTCATGGTGGGGAGGGCACGGCTAACCAGGGCAGGTGGCCAAATCCCCCCGCCCCTTAACCAGGAGCACCTCATTTAGCACCTGATCATGCTGGAGTCAAAATCCAGCAGGATGTCAAAACTTCATGCCCAAGCAATGATGCATGAAAATTGTTGATTTTTGCTGACCTACAGAACAGTGCTGGCAAGCATGATGTGTTGCTAAAGGAGAATAGGGATAAAACACAATGTAATTTTACTTATTGAAAGTTTGATATCAAAATGGACAAAATAAATGAGTTATGGTAGAAAGGTCAAAAGGGATTGTTGGAAAGGGGGAAAAAAAAGGCAGCAATTTTCCTGTGAGTTCTCCTATGGGTCACTTTCACTTAGACATGTGGAGGAACTTCAAAATTTTATTAAGAACTGAATACGTTGTATGGAGACCGAACATTTAATCACTTACAGCAGAAGGCAAGGGGAAAAAAGGCCCAAGTTGTTTTTATTTTGTGTGACTTTTTTTCCCGTCTGCCATTTTTATACAAGTTTATTTGACTCTCTTTTTTCCACTTTTGTCACAGATGTTTGCTGCAAAGGCACAGATGCTTTCTGGTTAGAAAAATATTTCTGGTTGAATATTCTATTATTAATTTACACAAGTTACTTTTCCATTTAGGATAGCAAGGAAGAGTAAGCCTTCTCCTTGGGGCTTACTCTTTTTAATGTTACCAGCTTGATCTGGCTCAACTTTGCATCACTTCCAGCTTTTTAATATAGTTATGTTTTTCTATTAAAGAGCAGTTAGTTGTATGATTTTGTGCAAACAAGGTCCAATGCCTTGCTATTGCAGGCAATCTGCTTTTCTGAAGGACCTGAATAACAAGTACAAGTGTACCCCATGTCAAGAATAACATACACTCAATGACTAAAAACCCTTTCAGTATGAAGAACTGGGAACTCTTCTCGCTGGTTTCAGTGGGAACAGTATCAAATCTCACACTGTTAACAGAGGACAGGAGAAAAGAAATAACCTGATGCAAATGGAGCCAGTGCTACCCAGCACAGTGCTGCCAGCAGAAACAGCATGGCATCAGCACAGGTTTGTCTGTGCTGGACAGAAGCTCTCCAGACCATAACAAAACATATTATTTCACATCTGCCCAATCTGCCATTGGGCAGATCAAGGAGGTGCACCAAGCAGGTGCATCTGGATGTTAAGGCACTTTTCCAGGCAGGTTAGCATTAATGTCCTCTTACAACACACTCTGCTGCAGAGTATCTGACAGCAGCTCTCAGGCAGGAGAGGCAGGGACTGACCCAAATGAGCCATGTGGAGCCACATGTCCACAGTCCTGAGGGCCCACCAGACTGCAGGTCTGTTCCTCCCCTGAGTGCCTACCCTCCCCACTAAATTTATTGCAATGACTGTATGTGTTGACTGGACTGTATTTCTTACACTCACTTCCCCCTTCAACCCACAGCCACTTTGAAACCCTGTTTTATCAGCGGTAGATTTGGGAGTGCCCAGTTTTATCTACCTTATTAAATACCTGAGCTTTGTGCAACAGCCTAGGATGCAGAAGCACCACCTATGCTCTGGGACTGCAGTCCACAGCCAACCCAGGCTCCCTTGCAGCTGCTCCACTTGTGAGCCAGTGAATCTATGCTGTCCCACTACAGTACAGGCAGTTTATTACCTCCAAAAAAAGTGTTATCCACTCTTCCTCTCTTATGGCAAGCAAGATTGATAGCAATCACATTAACATGACTTTAACACTACTCATTTCCATGGAGCTATTCTTCTCATCTACTTCTGATCTACTCATAGTAAAAGAAGCCTAAGTCTCAGGCTAATTCATGCTTTTGAAGTAAGTTGGAAGTCTTGATCGCTTACAGCTCAATGGAAAACAAGCAGTTACTATCAGCTGTCAGGAACCTGAATCAAGCTTTGTTAAGGCCTCCTCTGTCTCTATTTCTGGTTTGGGTGTGGCATGGAAAAAACAATATTTACCATCTCAGTAGCTGTGCCCTTTGTGTATTTGTTTTTATATTCCCTTTCCCCATGTGAATTTAGCAGATGCTGCATGGCTTGGTATCAGCCCTGAATTTCAGAGTACGTGCATGTCTCCACTGAACATTAGCAGTGAATAGGCAATGTCTGCACAGAAAAGATAATACAGATTCAGCTGCCAGGCATCACTTCAGGGGCAAATTAGATAAAGGGATAAACACCAAGAATACTGTAAGATTTCATTTTCAATGTAAATGAAACAAAAACTACAGCCATCAGCCCTGAATAGAAGGCTACTAGGGGCCTGAGGAGCTACTACCATGTCCAATTTTTGCCTTTTAACATCTCTTTTTAAATTAAAACCACTTGGGAGTGTTTTTCATTGCATTGGATGAATGCACACAGATTGCTAAAGGGCTAGTTTGTATTTACCAATATACTTTAAAAACTAATGCTCAGTGCAATTATCCCATTAATTACCTTCGATAAAAACATTTCCATTCACTTTTTGTTTATATAAAGTAAAAATATAGGGATTTTCTAGGGTTCAGATGATCAAAAAACCTCAAAGACAGTTTAAGAAATCAGAGGAAAGCCAAGGGCAAAAAACCAGATGGCAGGGAAAGGTCAGCTTGCTGTTTTCACAGCCAATTACCAGCACCCAGTATCCATCAAACTACAGCCTCAGCTTTCTTTCCTGCCATCCTTCCCCAATAAAGCCTTACAGTGGCACCACAGAAATCAGTGTGGCTGGACTTTCCTCCTGGAGAGTGAGAGAGAAATTATTTGTCCCAGAGCACACAGCTACTCAGATTTTCCATCTGGGGGAAAGCCAGGTTTGAGAAGCAAGGAGGTAAATCAGCCCCCAAATCTGGATAGAAGGCAAAATTTGAATCCAAGTCTCCCAAATGCCCTAAGAGCCAAATCTGCCTGTAGGGACTAACACTCTTTAAAAATCCAACCCAGTGACTTTCTTGTCACAGGGCAATATGTCAGATTGACCAATACATAAAGTTCTATTACAAGCAGCAGGTATTTGCTTTCTGACAGTGTGACCTGAGACAAACCATTTATAGTCCCTGGAGCAAGGAGTTCTGCTGGAAATGTCAGCCTGGTGTTAGCATACAGCATTGCAGTATCATGGAAGAATCCACAGGCAAAACACACTCCAGCAAATTAGACCTGATAGTGCAATCTTCATTGATAGCTTTGGTGAATATAGCCCATTCTTTTGCACAGGATTAAAGGAAGAAAAAAAAATTACTAAGCTGCCTTGATGCCAGACAAACTAAGTCTTTTAAGGCAATGAATCCTTTCCTATAGTTTTCAAGTATTGTTTTACTGAGAGACTAAAAAAGGTTGCAAATTCAATCAAGATCAGCAATTCAATAATACTATAGAAATACAAGTGTATTTCACTGCTATCTCACCATTATCACATTTAGCAATATTTTAACCTTTTTGATGCAGTGGTCAAAACTTTGGATCTGCCTTGTTCTGAGAAATTGGTATTGCAATTATAACGTAAGAGCTCTTTGCTCTTGTTCATGAAATTGTTGTGTGTAATCATTCCCTTGGCCACCCATCATCATTCAATGTCTGTGAAGGAAATTGGTTTAAAATAACCAAATGGAAAATTCACCTGCACTCTAAAGAGCTCTAGATTAAATTATCTCTATGCTTTACACTTTAATCTAAGTGCTGTATTTAAAAGCAAAGAAAAGCCCATTGAATCAAAAAGAATTCATGTAAGAGAAAAAGTCATAAAAGGGCCTTTATTAAAGTATTGTATGAGTTGCTGCTTGAAAATTTTGGAGTGTGACTTTTAATTTTTTTGAGTATTTTTCTGTTTTAAAAGGTTTGTTATCTATTTTCACAGTCTTCTGTAACTTTGCTTTTCTACTCTCTGCTGACCAATCTTCATGTCAAACATTCAGGAACAACAATGTTAAAAAAAGCATCCTGGTATGTTTCCCACACTTGTTATGTAAAAGCAGCCTTGTGTAGGAGAAGCATCTGGAGCAGGGAATCTGGGAGAAAAGACTCACCCTACTCCACCACCACCACCAAAAAAAAAGATGAAGGAAAAATAAATGCATAAGGTTGTTTTAATATCTTTTAGGTTAAATCTTATCTGAGAGAAGACACAGATAAAATCTGATAAGGAAGCTGACTTCTATGGTTTATACTGTTTTAGAAGGATTCCTAATTTTAGTGCACATACTTGATCCTTCTCAAACATCCCCACAGGTGTCTAGGTCTAAGCAGTTCTAGATTACAGGCTGCCAGATTGTCTCAGAAGTAACTGCCTGAGCCAGGCACATCCCAGCCTTACCATTCACTGAAATACCTGATTATAAACAATTGGGGCCCCTAACATGCCAAGCATTTATGTGAACTCTGGACCACCAATACCTGACATAATTAACAATATTATTATTTTGCTCACAGAATAAACTATATTTGCTCCCACAACATGTAAAATTTATCTGATGAGGAAAGCATCTCCTCCAGCTGTCACAATGCAGGCCATATTATTTATCTGGATTTCATGTTATGATCCAATTAAAAAGCAACAAGGACAAGGAATAATGAAGAAAGTGATAAAATTATTTTTATCACTGTTTCCACACAGGACAACTTGGTGAGGTTTGTTTTACAAAATGAGCAAAATCACATTTTTCTTTCAAACCTGACTCTTCTGCACCAAGTATATTGTTCTCCAGGTTTTACTTTCACTTCTCAAAATCCATCATTCTGTGTATGGCTTAGCCCAAACATTGTGCCCTGTGCTTAGCTGTCTGATTCTCAGACCTGCTAGGAGCTATGGATTTGGGCAGGTTGCCAAGCTGTTAATTCAGCATCTTCTGTTTCAGTCTTGCAGAAAAATACAAGTTTTCTCTGAACAATGAATTTATAGAATGTGCTTTGTGGGTCATCCCTACTCCTTTGTGTAGGACTCACTTTGGGCTAGCAGTAACAAACCAAGGGTGTAACTCTGCAGGCTTTATAAACAGGTTTCAATATCTTTTCCTTTGGTTTGCATTCCAATTTGAAAATCCAGTTACAACTTGAAATCTTACAGCCACAGAAAGTACAATTTTTTTCCTCTATCCTCTATAAATTTTCTTTGAAATAGTGAAACCAACATTGTCTCTTTTCCCTGTGGGTTCTATTTTCCTTTCAAGAAGTTAAATTTTCATATTTCCAAATCTGTTGATTCTTTAGCTTGTTAAGCTGCCATATATGTTAAAATTGCCTTTCTCAAACAATTATGATTTTTGTAAACCACAGGCTCTTATTATTTTCTGAAATTCTTTTCCATTCTCTAGATCATTCTAGCTTGATGTAAAAAAGGCAAATGTGCAAACAAATTGTTTTATAAGGCCAGTATTTGACATGAGCCCCAGGAGCATGGCTTATTGCAAACCTGTAACAGCTGCATTAAATGAGTATTTGTTAGCATAAACTAATCCTGACTGAATTTCTCTAAAGTACATTTAGGACAAATAATCCAGCAGCATTATGCTCTGTGCTACAGAGCTTGTGCTGCTCAGTATCATGCCATGAAAGAGCCTAGATTTCCATGTTCTGCTCTTGACATGAAATAAAGTTAATCATAGACTGAGATTTCTTTTGTTCAGTATGACAGACTTTTTTCTGGCCTGTACAATTCTAGTTTATCTCACATTCCTACAGCCTGCAATACTGCTCTGTGCACAGAGCTCACTGTGCAGTGCAGTGCAAGCAGGGTTGAACAGCTTACCTAGATACTGGCACCAATTCTCTAACCCAAGGACTGAGTCCATCAAGAGCCTCCTGTTTTCTAGATTTCCCTTCTGTTTCCCAACTTGTATAAGTCTACTGCTACCCTGCAGGATTTGTTCTTTATTCAGGTTGTTTTGGTTTTCTTTATCTCCATGGCATTCCCAGTAAGGAGCATAATATTCAAAGATACATTTTAAAAAGCCTTTTGTGCTCCATGCAGAGTTTCCTGAGTAAGGCTCTGGAAAAGAAAGTTCCTTGCAAAAGAAACTACAGGAGTAAATGCACTACTGCCCAGGAAAAGTCATGCTCCTCCTCCCAAAGAAAATGGAAAGGTTGACTCTATCAAGGCCTGCAAGTACTGGAGTCCTTCATCCCCAAAACATTCTCTTCACACAGCTTTTGCAGCTCCTTTGACAGAAGGAAAATTAAGTTTAAATTGGCAAAGACCCTATGCATTTATGCCAGGAAAATCCCACACAATTTGAAATTAATCAATAGCACAGAAACCCCCTCCCACCTACCACATGGAGCCCAGTCTCCAAAAATCTGCAGCCTCTCTCTAGGGTGGTATTTGAAATAAGCACATTTGCAGAACTAGCTTCACCCTCCTCCCATGCCACCTTCCCACACAGAGAGATCTTTGGCTACTTTCCTCCCATGGGAAAAATAACACACCTATGTGGAAAACAAAGGCTAGAAATGCCTGATTTGAGAAAATCTTCTCCTTACTGAGCCAATTCACTTTTCTCCCACTGAGAAACAATGTATTTTTAGTCCAGAGAAACACAACACAAATATGATTATATGATTTAGCCTTCATGTCAATGAACTTTTTTGAAAGACCTCATAAGAAAGGCTTGCCTGAAACAGAGTCTGAGCTCTATCCTACTTTTTCCAGGCACTTCCTTTGCTTTCCAGGAGGCCTGAAGGTCTTATGGAAGCAAGACAGCAATTGATTACCACAAAGCTTTCCATGAATGGCCTTTTTGAAGCATCCAGCTGAGGCACCTGGAAGACCCTGAGGTGTTTGTTACTCACAGTGTGCAATTACCCAGCTCCCATTATACTTTGGGGTTTTGCTCCTCCCTTCCCACAGGATTTCCCCATGCAGGGAGGCTACATGTGCCTTTCTCTGAGCTGCCATCAGGGGTTTGCAGCATTTCCTTGTTTGTGTTACAGCAGCACCTACAAGCACCATGAGGGGAAAAGGCCTCACTGTTTGGCTGTCCCAGACACACCTAATAGCACATGTCATATTTAAACATTTCTAGATTACATAGGCTGTTCCAGACTGGATCCAGGCTTCCGGCACATCCTTACTTTAGGGAGAATAAGGAGGCACAACCCAATCCCATCTTGCTTATTGTTAAAGAATATATAATCCCTGAGAAAGAAATGCTCTGGGGTTTAATCCCTTTGGGTTTAGGAGGCACATATTTGCAGGTACCTGAAATGCCATATGATGGGTGTCAGCAGGAGCTTATTGCACAGCCTGTGGTGACCACTGCCTCATGTGGCTTCATCAGCAGTGGGTTCCAGTGTCTGCACTGGGCATGAGGTGGCTCAGAGCTCACCCAGAGCAGCAGGGACTTTCCACAGTCAAGGAAACACCAGGTTTGTGAACTTTAAGTTGCTTTGGATAGTGTAGCTGTCACGCTGCCTTGCTCAGACAAGAAGGGATCTACCAGTAGCATGCTGCTGTCAAGCCCAGTAACAGAACTCAAGACAACTAAACAGATTTTGCTAGGCAGTGTCTTATGCATAAAGAAGCTAATATCCCATACAGCTAGGCAGGGAACTGTGAATTGTTCTGCCATGGAATGACTGCAGCTGGAGCTGGACCAGAGCTGTGACCCATGGACCACTCCTGCAGTGCACCCACATCTAGAACAGCAGGCTGCTCAGGCAGGCAGAGCCAGCAGGAAGCATAACCAGACTGCTGGGAGCTCCTCAGGCCTGTTAATCACAAAGCTGTCCTCCCCAGTCATTGCTCCACCCAAAACACACAGCTAAGTGCCCTCATATTAGTGTTTGCCACCTGTTTCCTTCTTCTCAGGCTTTGCCTATGGAATCATCATTTCTCAAGTTTCCACACTTCTTTCACATTTAAAAAACATTCTACTCTCTGAAAAGGTATTAAATTAAAAAAAAAACAACAACAACAACAACAACAAAAAAAACCCAAGCAGATCTTTCAATATCAAAGCTTGAACTAGCCAAGCTTTGTTCCTTTTGTACAGCATCCCATGCAGAGTATTCCTTTCCAGAGGTAATAATATTGAAAGGTTTTCTCTCTCCCCTCCCAATTCAGGCTATATCAGTGCTGGTGTTTTAACACCATGTCACAAGTACAGGTATTGCAGATTAAGCCACAGGCTTGTTTTGCAAACTCCCATGTTGGTTTTTGGCTATTAAACACCACTTGAATAAGGAACTGGCTCACAAACACAACCTTTGTTACAGGAAGAAAGGAGGAAATCAGCAGAGAGCTGTCTCTCTGTCTCACTCCTGGGGAAAACCACTTCTCCCTATTGCCAGGGGCCACTTCAGTGCTGCACTCAGAGCCAGGGGTCACCTTAGGGACACCCTCAGCTCAGCTCAGCTCCCTTAGGGCAATGCAGTGATTTCTGCAGGCCTCTGCAGAGGCTTCTCTAGGTTTCTGTCAAGGCCTCTGACCACAAGCTCTCACCTTATGAACTCGGGTTAAACTCTAGCCACAGTAGACTGGTAGCACAGGTAGTTTTTCCAGCACTTCTGTTCACTGTGAAGCTTCAAATTCACTTCTTTCTGTTGAATATATACAGCACAAGGAATAGGTGAGAAGAGGGCTGACTCTTAGCAGCAGTTCAGCATCACAGAAATTTAATTGTGACAGGGAACTTCACAGCAAGTCACTCCTAAGTCACTTTTGCAAGAACATTTTGCTACAGAGAAAATAAAAACATACAGCTTGATACATAACATTTTTAATGCAAAATCAAAAGAAATATTGAGTAATAATAACTTTTCATTGTGTTGTCTGCTTAAAATCCCTGGACTACATATGAATCACACCAGTTAGTAAATTGCAAAACCATTGCCAAAACACCTTGTGGAAAGACCAATGTATACAACTCACAGCTGTAAAAAAAAGGGTAGTGTTGCACTAGCACACTTAAACTGAAGCAATTCTGTATAAAAGAATGATGTGCTGATTTAAATCTAGATTATTTATTTGTTTATTTTTGCTTCACAGCAGCACCATTTCTATGGCCAAATTAGGCTTCAAGTTTAAACAGTTGCTTGGATTGTCAGTCTCATAGGATTAGCAATTTTAAATTAAGGAATGGGTTGCAAGAAAAAGTAATTTCATGCTTTGAAAAGAACTTTTATTTATTTCAAAGGCTTGGAACCTAGAACCATCACTCCATAATCTTATTAAAATGTTGATGTCATCAATGCATTTTAAATCAGCCTTTAATTGGGTTAAAGAAAGAAAACAGGAGCTGCTGAAAAAGCCCTGTAAGAATTTCTATTTCTAGATAAAGCTGCTTTAAATGCATAGCCAATTCTGCTAACTGTGGGATGTGATGCACACGACTGAGTTTATAGGTGTTTAGTGAGAGTTTGTGCCACTTAGTGTGTCACTGTGAGCAGTCAGCACAAAGAGAATGAGATAAATATAGAAGAGTGGGCCTCTTAATCTCTACTCCTAATTTAAATAATCTCTACTCCTAATTTAAAAACTATATATATATTGCATCAGTCATATCCAGTAGCATTTGCCCTGGACTGCAACAGTGATTCCTTTCCTTCTAAAAACTTCCATTTCCCCAAATCAAAATAGTCCTTTTTAAGTTTTTTTTTTTGGCTCAAATGAGCATACAGACTAGGCAAGCTTTAGGGAACATTTCCTGTATTTAAACTCTGTCAATTAACAGTGCTGTACCCAAATCCCTTCCAAGCCATAAGATGATTTTAAGAAAGCTAAACTGTATCAGTGTGGAAATCTGTAGCAGAAAGAGAAGAAATAAAAATTAGGTCAGTCTAACTGAATTGCAGTAGCTTGTCTGAAAAATACCTTTGCTACCCAGTTTGAAAAGACATTAGAGACGACATTAGGGAACTGTTTTCATTTTGCAAATCTTCTTCATTACTGCCTGCTTTCCTGAAATGACTTTCAAAATCTTCATTTTTGCTACTCCTGCTTTGCTTACAGGACTCACTTTGGATGCCTCCTCCTGAGATTTAATTTGTCTGGAGGATGAAAATAATGCCAACATTAAAGGTAGAAATTTCAAATGGATGAGGAGAATCTAGCTTCAGCAGGATTTTGTGTGTCTTTTAGGCCCTCATGTGAACATTAAATTTTAACCAAAAACTCCTCTGTTTTTCACCCAGAGGAGGTGCCCGACCACAATCAGGTCTCTGCACACACAGAAAGCAGAAGGAGAAAAGGGTAGAGCTTATTGACTACCTTGGCAATGAGGTTTCCTGGCCTTTGGGTACAGCTGTACACCTCCCACACACAGGTTGAGGAACTTCAGTGAAAGCAGTAAGCATTGAGTAAGCCTCATATTAACACCTCACCTCACTGATACCTGCTCCAGTCCTGGTTCTCCAGGACTAAATGCTCCTGCTGCTCTGATGCAGCCACCAGAAGGTTGTCAGCCAAACTCCCCTGTATTGCAAACCCCACCCCACAGATGTGACAGGAGTGTTCACACTATGGGTGCAAGTATTTCATAACAAATAGTAAACCAAATATACATGTCATTTTTAGCAAGGGTTGATTACACTGATTACTTACATAAGATGAGCGACCTAAATGTATGTCAACTATAGAATAAGAGCCCATCCATTTCTTCCACTCCTCATCAGTGGAACAGTATCAGTATCATAATTCTGAAGCAAGACAAAACTTGGTTCCACCTTCTCAAGAAAACTCATTCCCAAAAGGAAGATGCACTCCACCAAAAGCAGGAGGAAGAAGCAGCAGCCACTGCAGTTCACTTATCTTTCTAGAGTAATGTACATTATTAAAAACTAAATTTGGTAGTGTAGGACTTTCCACACTCTAACTACAGGGAGTAGGATTATACACCTATATATATATACACATAAAATAAAACTTATGAGGAGAACCTGCTCCCAGATCTGTGTTTCCTAGCACAGAGGATTCTAAATGTCATGTGAAACACCTCTGTGTCACATTGGCTCATTCTTTCATTATGTCAGTATAATATTCACACAATTGCAAATTATAATGAACAAGTCCCACTCTGAAATCTGAGCCCTAAAGGCTACATATGTTATCCAAATATATAACCAAATGCTAAGCACATTGGGATTCTTTCAACCACAAATTCAAGTAATTGCATTTGTTTCTAATGTTGCAACAGAAGCATCATGTTCAACTAATTATAGCTCAGGACACTTTTCTACTACATCTGGAAAAGAAATATCATTTTTCAAAGTCACCCAATTTTCATAGCCTTAAGCAAAAGACTTCAGCTAAATTTCTTACCTCTATTAGCACAACCTTTACTATTAAACCATTGGTGTCATTTAGTTTTTGACTGACTCTCTAATCATCTGACTGACAGAATTATAGACATAATGTGTTTCCTCAAGAGATTTTTCTACTTACAGAATCAGTCTGCAAACTTCTCATTTTCTAAATTATAGCCCATGATTTAATGTTATCCATTTCCACATCCTCAAAAACATGAGAGAGACTATTTCTAGAGGTGGCTCCCCATGGCTCTTTGCCAACAAAAATGCTTTTGACAGTGAATTACACTCTTCAGAAACCTTACTGATTTTCACAGGTAAATTCAACACTGCTTTGTCACCACTGCCTGAAAATAGTCAGAGATGGGGAGACGCCTGGTGTCTGGGAATACTGTTTACAGAGACAGGCCCTAAGCAAGATACCTGCAACCCAGATAAAAGCTGGCAAGACTAGCTAATCATATGGATATATTTGTATCAGGTAGTAGTACATGCCACACCAGACAGTTTTAATGAAAAAGGTAGTGGAAACAGACATCTAGAGCACACATATCTCCTCTTCCCCTCCACCAGATAATGCATGATCTGTTGTAAGATAGTTAAGGCTCCTCAGTAAGGGCAAGCAAAGAGAAGATTCACAGCAGGTCTACAGAGAGAGCCTGCAGGGAGCAGAGCATCAGGGAAACCTGATGTCAGGCTTACAGCACACCCTTGGCTCTGCCCAGCTGTCAGTCACCTCTGCTGCTTGGTGACACCACAGCACTACAGTCAGGCACTGATCCTCAGTGTTTTCCCCTAAGCACAAAGGCTGCAAACAAGCCTTTCCCCAGCGCATCCCCACGAAGCTCCTGGCACGATGGAGAGATAGGTCAGACAGGCTCAGCTGGACAGAGTGTGGTGCTAATACTGCCAGGGTTCTGGGTTTAATCCCTGTATAGGCCATTCACTTAAAAGTTGGGCTCAATGAACCTTGTGGATCCCTTTCAACTCAAAATATTCCATGACTCTGTGAACAGCTAAACTCAGGATATGATTGTGGATAAGGCCTTGCCTTTAATTTGTCAGAGGCTTCAGCAATCAAGTAATAAAACAATACAAAGCCAAGTTTAACACTCAAGTACAAGTGGTTCACAGTCCAACTCCACCAAGATTAAGGACCAAACAAGTTTCTTCCCCTTGAAGGAAGGCCCACTGCCACAGAGAAGATATGGTAGAACACACAGCAATGACGGCTAAAGAGCAGTAAATTACAGTTCATATTAGTACATGCTGCAAACCTAGGTAAAAAGGAGTAGAAGAAATGCAGCCTCTTCTACATTCCCCATACTGAAAACAGCCTTATCCACTAATGCAGATGGGATGAAGATTTACTTTTCCAATCACCATTACATAAGACCTCAGGGTGTGCAAAATAGCCTTTACACAAAGTTGTGTTTGATGAAGTCAGGATGATTAATTTCTTTAATGTTATAAAATGCTCTCAGATATAGCTGTAATAATTTTTAAAAATATCAAAGTCTTCAATTGACCATGTTATACATAGAAGAGAAAGGTAAAATATTTATTCTATGGATAGATGAAAAAAATGTTCTCTTATAACAAACACAAAGACTAGTTGCTCAGTGCCTGGCATTCTTTGTGAATATTTCCTGGAATTACTGGTGTCAGTGTCTGGCCAGCACAGCTATAGGTGTGTTTCAATATTTAAATGTAGAAAACAAGCTTTTTTTTTTACTTAAATTTGTCATGGATATTTTTGGCATGAATTTTTAAAAACATGGCTCATGGATCTTGTCAGGATATGAGCATCACCGGGAAAGGAAGAGAGATTTGAAGATACTGCCAAATTAAAATGTTCAGTGTCTTGCATTCCTAACACTTACTTCAAATCTTAACTTCCAGGTAAATACTCATAAATGCATTCACCACAGGTCTGGCAATGCTGTTATGAATTTTAGAGGTACAGATACAGACACATCCTTTCCTAAAAGACTCTGTAAGCAACAACAAAAATGAGAAAATAGCAAGAACTGATATTATTAGTACAACATCACACAGTTCCAGCAGTCATAGGAGGGTGAATGCCATTCTGCACCTATAGTTTTTAGAATGCTTTCTCACTTGTAGGAAACACAGGGCATAGGACACATAAAGCAGCATTCAACCATTTTTTTCAGTATTTTCAAGCTTATTTTTCAATATTTGAATAAAGAACCACTATTTTCCAATTTACTTGGAGATTATCTCCACATCTCAGACATCCACACTAACTAAAAGTCCCATCCATATAGAGGAGCTCAAATAAGGTTCTGAAAAACTCCCTTATTTAATTTTAAAAAAAATTCTTAGTACACATTTTTTCAAGTCCTCTAGATGTCTAGACAGTGAAATCCTACACTTTGCAGGCTAAAGGGAAAGTGTAGCCATTTTGTTACATAACAACATAAATAAGGGGGAACATTCAGTCAGGAAAAATAAAGGAACTAGCCCAGGAGCAAACAAAATTCCTCCTCCAGCATAACAAGTCTGGGCAATTGCCATCTATAAATTTGTTATCAAAGGAAAGAGTATAATGAATTTCCATAGAAGAAACCTAAACACTATCCAGCATCACAACAGTGAGCATGACAAAATCAAATTTAACTTTTAACAAGTTAAATGTTCAAGACTTACATTCTTCAGATGCAAGAGACTTAAAGCCATGACTGATATGATGTAAATGTTATGTAATTCCAGCTCCCCATAATACCAGGGGTGTTTGCACAACTCCTTCTGAGGTAGCTGGTGCTGACTACAGCACTGAACTGGGGTCTGATCCAGCCTGACAGTTTCTGTATCTCTTTGCAATTAATAAGGTAGAACAAAAATACAACAAAAATCAAAAATGCAGAGACATTCCTGGTGATCCATTGCAGAGACTGTTTTTTTTTAAAAATATATATTTTCCCTATTTTTTTTAAAACCAGAGTGGCAGAATAAATTCACACAGTACTTTTTTCATATTATAACTAAATTTCCAATCATGGAAAACAGACACACCCACTATTTTTGTTTTCCCCTGGAGTTTTCAATCTTTACTAATGCCTTTGTTAAGCAGAAGTCGGCTGGAACCAAAAAAACAGGAGCTAACCTTCTGCTCCTCTGATCTGGGTGTCCAAAGAACAAGGATTTGTTGCAGTCATTGCTTTGCCACCTGCCTGAGGCATTCAACTGTATCTAGCACAATGGTGCTGGAAAGCATTCAGGAGCAAATACACAATAACATTTGTATGTTTACAGCATCTGTGAAAGGTGTGGGTAGGGTGATTTTTCTACTGTGTGTTTTCAGAGCAAGTCAAACCCATTAATTAAATTCATGCTCTTGTCCTGCTTCAAAAGCAAAACCAGAGATGATTTATGGGCACTGACAGCTGCAGGAACCGGTTTTGCTCACTCCCTCTCATTAATTAATTTTGAAGCATCTGGATAGGTTGATTTCTCAGATTCTAAACATACAAAAGGCTGCACGTCCTCAGTTTCTGCAAAGGAAGAAAAATACCTGTTCCATGCAGAGAACTGTCTGTCACGGTTTCTCAGTGCTGACTGAATAGTGTCTACTGAAATTGTGTACCTCAATATCCCTGTGCCTGCCCAGGCAACCTGTAGGATAGAGCTATAAGAGGTCCCAGTCATAAAACATTTCTTATCCAGTAATTATTTTACTTGTCCCAACAACAAAAACTCTAAAATGAAAAAGTGGCACCTGTAGAACCGTGTAATCTACAGTAACAAAAAAATTTCTCTAATAACAGACCTAGGGAATTTGCCACAAACACTCCCTTCTAGAGGGAATATCAATGTCTCTATATTGCACATAATAATATATGCAAATATAAATATACAGCAGTTTTAGTGTGTTTATTTCTTCTTCTAGGTTCTTTAAGCAGGAGGCAGATTGCTAGCATTTGGGGCTGAAAGCTGGAGGTAAGCAATCAGAAGACATTTAACATACAAGCTAGGAACGGGAAATTGTTACAGAAGTGGAAAATTTTGGGTACTGAACTTTCACCCTCAGCTCCTGCGAGATTTTTACTAATAAAGAATTATATAAACACAGACAGATTATATTGATATTACATTACCTGCCCAGCAGAGCCATATGCTGCTTCTGCAGACATGGCCAAAAAGATCAAAGCTTCCCATGCATTAATGAGCTAAACCTGAGTGTTATATGTTTCATACCATGCTGTAGACCTATACTGACTTATATTGACAGAGTGAAGGGCTGGGCTAGAACTCTGGATCTGTCTTTCAATCGATTATTTTATGATTCTGTACAACACTTTGTAAAACAGAAGGCAAATTTATTTTGTTGTGATTCATAGCCCAGACAGCAGAAAGCCAGCCAGGAACAAGGATACTGCCATCTAAACCAGCTCATGATCACTAGTTACCAGGAAGAAATAAAAAGTATCCAGCATGGTCTATAGAAGTGGTGGAGCAAACGGAATATAAAGCTCTTTCTGCCAGTGACCCAAAGGGGCCTTGGTAACAGATGACTATGACTAAGAACCTCTATCTAGGCATGAATGGGCACGTGATAATGGCTTGCAGAATCAGCTAAACAGTCAACACTACCCCAAGGTGCCTTAGCTAATAGAAAGGTAGAAGTTCTCCAGAAAACTCTTGTACAACTGGCAAGACCACAGAGCTCTTTCAAATAGCCTATTTTCAGCTGTGAATCAAGATCTCTCCTTCTGTCAGCTTGTTTTCACCACTCAGGAAACAACCTGTGCCTTTCCAGTTACTGATGAGGTGCTTCATGAATCAAGGAGATTGGTCAGATTTCAAAGAATTGTTAAACAGTGTTCATTAAATGTTAACATTAAATGTTAAATATGCATAGCATCTTACCTGCTTCCATGCTTCATGTTGTTGGTGACAAGTTTGATATTTACAAGGAGCAATGTGATGACAGAATTCAAGAACTGACATACTGATATATAAAAAAAAATTAAATTCAAGAAAGTTTGACAGAATAAATAACCTCAACGTGATTATAATTAGTAATAACTTTTTGTAAAGAAAACTGACTATTCATTTCTTTTCCTCCTCAATTCTTTCAGTGAACCAAGACAACCATAGTTACCTACATTTCCTTCTTCTCATCCCTATAGAGTCTAAGAGAGAAGCATGCAGTTTGACAGCTGGAATATTATTTCTTCACTCCAAGCATTCACAGAAACAATTCAGGATTTTCAAAATCAGCTTTGATTTCACAAAACTGCTCCTTTTCTTGAACTTAGAACAGAATCTTCAAAGCTTTGAATCCACTCCTAGCAAGGTTAATCAGAGTTTTACCATGCAAAATGCAGTGAGAGCACATTAATACAACCATATGTAAACAATCATAGTGAAACACATGGGCACAATCACAAAGAATGCATGGAAACCAGAGGTTTGTTCCACTGAAAATTAAATTGCAATGAAGAATTGAACTCATCAAAAAGACCCCCAAAAAAGCTATTGGACAACAGACTTTGCAGCAGAGAAAATATTTGAATTGTACCATAAAAGTAAAAGGGCCAAGGTTGTCAGAGAAGGGAAGGAAACTGTGAGGGGAATGCAAAGCTCAGGGCATTTGAATTAAATGGTCAATGAAAACCACTCTTGACAGCTAAGCATTGGTGAAACTCAAGGGGACAGCATAGAAATCTAACACTTTTTATCGACAAGGGAAAACACCCAGTGTCTAGAACCAATTGATCTTCAGCTCAGCTTGGAAGACCAAGTTACGATTTCCAGAAAGAAAGAGTTAAGTCCTGTATTGTTTGAGTAAAATATATTAGTTCTCTTTGATCTTTAGGGTGAGGGAGACTTTCCTTATGAAAAGTTCATTGACTTCACACATTATACAAACAGAGGCTGTGTGTGGTGCTTGAAAGTTTCAAGGTGGGAGCTCCGAATGGAGCGGGACCACGGGTGGATCAGAGTGACAACTGTCCAGCCTGCTCAGAGAATGCAGCACCCCATGCACCTTTCCAGTGGAGGACAAACACAGCTTTTAAAACCAAAAGCCTAGAAAGAGATTCAAGAGCAGCCCAAGAAGGTAACTAGGGAAATAACTGCTCAAGTAACTGTTTCAAAAAGGTTAATTTTGTTCAGCGTGAAACACACCCAGGATCTGAAGCATACCTATGGTCTATGACAAAGCAAGTTTAGATCATTCCATTTTCATTTTGGTTTTATGACTTTGAGATAGCATGTTTTCAGCAACTAAATGAAATGGAAAATGCTAATATGTTCTTCTGAGAGCCTAAAGATTTTGTTTGAATTCCAGGTTATTTTGGAATGTGAAAGCTATTTGCTGCTTGGATCCATGACAACCATGTAGACAATATTCACTTTAACAATCTACACCAGCATGGTAAGCCATATTCCAAAGGCCAAGTTTCACTGGTAACTGTGTTGTGCAATAAGCTGGAGTGACTAGGTGTATAAGGCTTCATTCGGTGATTAATAGTCATTATAGGTTTGCATGCACATACAAATCCACATGGGCTCACATTTTGCTCACTACAAGAAATATTGAAAATATTTGTATTTTTAAAGAAGGAAAAGCATCTGCACTGCAGTATTTTTATATTCTAATTCTACTATTATCTCATTAATTTATTTGTCTCTTTAGAAATTCTTAATACAAAACATTTTGCTGAGCTTTCTGTTTAGCTGGAGCACATGCCTGAAAGAACAACTTTACCAATATCTAGAATAATATTGCAATGTCAGAGACATTTCTTAAGTTTCAAAGTTGTGAAAATCTGAAGGGTGAAGTTCTGACAAGCACACAGGAAGTTTTAATTGATACTATAAATATCCTGGCTCCCAGAAAGAAAAAGAAAAAAGTAAACACAGCAAAAAAAGTCCCATAATACTGCATATTTGAAAGTTTTCTAATTTTACTGTTGCTGTTTAAACACTTCACATGAGTCCTAATCCACTGCAGCAAAGCTTATGCTCACTTTAAGCAGGTTAGCATTCCAATTCAGCTCAAGGGGATGAGCATACTATTCAAGCAATTTATTTGATCACTGTCTAAATTTAAAATTCACAATGGTACCAAGAGGAGGTTGTTCTATTTCCACATTGTTTGCAGTAGACAATTAATGCCTCAGAGGTTCCTTCTTATGTATGTGTGCACGTGAAGAAACCACTTGCAAAGTGTTTTACTCTTGCAGGACCAAGACGTTTAAAACAAATTTTTCAAGTGTTCGATGGAGTACAATCGGAAAGGTAGGATTATTTTTTTTTCTCCTTATGTAGGTTTAAAAATTACTGGCCATTCACTATTGTAACTTCAGCATTCCACAACATAAACCCTCTCTCTCTACAATACTCCACAATATTTTCTAATGACAACACTCAGCTGCTACAAGCATTAGTGACAGAACAGAACTGTGTTTCTTTCTAACCCATAAGTTTCCTGATGTAGCAAATAAAAACTTGCCAATTTCCACTCAGAAGTTTAGAAAAAGACACTGTACAGACGAAATACAGGAATAAAAAATTGAATCGATCTAGGACAGTCAACACAGGTGAAAAATGGCAAGAGGAACTATAAAAATGCAGGGAAATGGTATGGGAAGAACAGGAAGAATGGAAAGCAAGCAGAGGAAAGAGGGGGATTTTGGAAAAGAGAACTAATTGGAAAACATAAGGGTTAATTTGGTTTGAGAGGGAGAGCACAGTGGCTTCTAACAGTTTCCCTATAAAATGCTGCAGGTTATGCCATTAAATGGTCAAACACAAAAGCACAACATCCTGATTTTAATGTTGGTCAATGTGNCAAGGGCTTAGTTTTTGCTGGGTTGGGTTTTTGTACTTTTGTTTTTACAAAAGAGAATCATTGACTCATTCTAACTGCTTATGGCTTAATCCAATTTTCTTGGTAATAAGAGAGGCTGATGTTCTGAGCACTACAACAATACCACCACAATACCTGCCACTAGCAATATTTCGTATGATATAAACAAATCAGAAGCATCTGAAATATTCAGGACAAGATGATTTTTGGACACACTAAGCTACAGTTGAATACCAGAGCTGAGATCACATATCCTGCCTGGCCTAAATCCTGCCCAAACGCATATACACAAAACACTCCAATCCTGTATTTGAAGCAGTCTCCATGGACATCCAAGTCTATTTTCAGAATATTTCTCTGTGAAGTAAAAATGTGTGGCATACTTAAAGGATAAAGGCCTGCTAAACTCCAGCAGTGTCTCTTCGTAGACCCAACAGGGGAAAAAACAATCAAACAAAGTAGCACTGAGCCTTTCCATAGAACTGATGTCCAACCAGGAGTTTTCGATAAGCTAGAATGACAGAATTACAGGAGTTAAGCTGTTTAGACTTCATTGCTGATTTCCTAAGTTTTATTCTCTTATTTTAACTTACAAGAATTTCACAATATCTAAAACATATGAGATCTCCAGCTCTCTCTCCTTTTCCATCTTCCTCTGTTCACCGAGGTCACCTAAAGATTCAGTCTTTCAACAGCATATTTTTGTTATCTTTGGCCCTAAATTTCTGAAGGAGGCCAATAAATTACTTTTGCACAGAACTCACAGGCAAATACAAGAGGCAACAGTTTCCGGCAGATGGGCCAACAAAGAACTTGATTTCATAGTGTAGAGTGCTGCTATGCTGCGAGTGAGTGGCACTGTCTGACAATGTACATGGCACAACCACAGAATAAGCTGAGTAGGAAGGGCCCCACAAGGATCATCGAGTCCAACTCCTGGCCCTGGAAAGGACAACCCCAAGAGTCACACCATGTGCCTGAGAGCATTGTCCAAATGCTTCTGGAACTCTGTCAGGCTTGGTGCTGTGACCACTGCCCTGGGGAGCCTGTTCCAGTGCCCAAGCACCCTCTGGGTGAAGAAACTTTTTCTAATATCCAACCTAAACCTCCCCTGACACAGCATCAGGCCACACCCTTGAGTCCTGTCACTGGTCACCACAGAGGAAAGGTCAGTGTCTGCTCCTCCTCTTCCCTCACAATGAAGTTGTAACTGCAATGGGTCTGCCCTCAGTCTCCTCCAGGCTGAACAGGACAAATTACCTCAGAATATATTTAGGAAGCATTCTGGCTTGTCAGGTTTTTCTCCCAGACTAAATCCTACAGCAGTAAAACTGTAGCTTTCATGCTCACCATCTGACATTTTCGATTTTTCTAATGTCCCAAGTAGGATTTCTCATTGATAACAGCATCCATAAAATGGGATGGAATTATTCCAGGAGGCTAAAAAAATTAGCCTTTATATATATTTGCAGTTGAGAAACAATCTACATCTAGAAAGTACTTCTATATTTAAGCAGGCTTAAATCAGCTGATTCTGTAAATGGAAATCTAAGAAAAAGTGACTTCTACGTCAGGAGACAGCACCCACATCAAGTCCCAGTCAAAACCACAGAGGAGGCAGTGATGTTTTTATACCGCATTCAACGAGTTAGAGAATTCCATCATAAATTAAGATCCCCAGCTCAGTTTGACCCTCAGTCTCTAGAACACATCTCACAGCTATCAAAATCACATCCTTGATGGCACGCTCTGAAGCTGGCTGCTCAAGCCTGCCATTGGGAATAGAACATAGTTTTAGTAAGGGAACTTTGTGAATTGTAGAGCCATGGCAGCACCATCTCAAGACCAGATTCTAGAGCTGTTTCTATGTCAAATCTTTTAAAAAGATTGGATACAACCAAAGATTTTCAGGTGAAGGGTTGGAACCCAAGAATGCATCCTCCAAAGTGCACAGTTGCACAGGATCACATAGAGACACTTTAACCTCTCAAGAGAAATGACACTTCAGACACAGTCCCTCTGTTACATTAAAATTTGCTATAATTTGAGGCTCCACTTGTGTTGCCAAACACAGATCCCCACTCAGGCCTAGCCTAACACAATTACTGACTCAAATATAGTTTCTCTGCTGATTGTTTCTTTCACATGTACCTGACCATCTGCTTCCCCAGTTTTTGCCTTGTCACACATTTAGACCATAAATCCCTTGGGAAGGAGCACATTTCTATGTTTGCCTCTATACAATATGGGACTAAACAGGACTCAGGGATTTAGGCCCCACTATTAAATAAGCTGTTATATTCTATGGAATTGATAATTTTAAAAGATAGGAAACATAAACTTCAGTAATTTAAACACTAGACTAGGTAAGTTTGTTGAAACCAAATGTAGAAAACAAGCTTAGCTGAAGAGGAAATGAATGGGTTTATGCTATCAGCTATATTTGGTTTTCCTTTATGCAAACTGGCTAATGATTGTGAGAGTTTTACCCTTTTCTCCGTTCTTCCTTTTACTCTTTAAAAATAAAACAATCATTTTGTATGGTAAGTAATGGGGGTAGGGAAATGTTCTGTAACCTAATGTTGTGAATGATGAGGAACTAGTCAGAAAGAATGTATTTCCTTTTACGTATCTTATAAATGTTTAACATCAATTGCAAAGAGCATAACAGGAAAAAAAATTATATGTTCAGATCACCTCTAAGTTGTAGCCCTTGTACCCTCTGGGGCACTCTGCTGCAGCAATAATGTCTCAGAAAAAGGTCCACCTTCCATGTGAGCTGGCCTTACTCTCTCAACACTTTGTAAAACAGTTGACAGCTACCAGAGATAGTAGTCAGTGAATTAAATAGTACAAGAATGACTTCCTAAAAACAAAACAAAAACAACAACAATAACACAAACCCCGAAACTGTCAAGGTAGAAATAAGACTCTATGATGAGAATAAAACCTGGCACTTCATATGCTGACTAATACAGCCAGGAAGCCACCAGGAGTAAGTGGAAGACCTGGCTAACCTTACTGGTTTGAAAAGAAGGACATTTTGAGGTCGAGCCTAGCAGGATTTAACATAGCTATGCATATTATTATCAGCTTAGGCAATGACCAACAGTTACAAATCAAAATAAAAAACCTTTTGTAAAACTGATAGCATCTACTTTTCATTACCTTCCCCTTCAGCAAACACACCCACAAACAACAGGTGCAGGTGTGCTCAAGCAGTGCTGGTAACACCCAAACTTCCCTGCCTTGAGACCTGCCCACTGCTGCCTCTTAGTTTGGTGCAAAACAGCTGCATGGAAAAGCAACAATGTGGAGGGGCAATGTGGGAGCAGAAAACCTATCAGGATCTCATAAAAACACAGCTAGATGTCTGGAAGTATGGGAAGAGAGCAGTTGTAAAGAAGTGGAGCAGTTTCTAATGTTGCATTTGCATCAATCCAGGTGCTCCCATTCCAGCTGAAGTATTCACACTGGCACATAACAATTAGCAGGTACTGCCATTGCCAACTATACTGGTGTAGTTTCTTGGCAGTGCAACTACACATATGTAAGATAATTAGCACATATTTTTCTATTATAAGCAGAGCAGACTAAACCTGACCTTCTCTCTCTGCATTTTGAGAAAACACATGTAGGCAGATAATTCCATTACTCTGACCATCCTGACTGCCAGAGTAGCTTCTCATCAGATCGTAGCCAGACATCACACTGGCAGGCTGCTCTTCCCCTGTGCTGAGACATGTCACAGCATGCACACACAATCTGGGGGCATAACTGATCCCTGCACAGTAGACACACCTCTCAGCTAGGAGACTGTACTCCAGCTTGCATGCTGTCATGAACAACCCAGAGATATAATACACTATTTATTCTATTATAGTACTATTTCATGTGTATGGCAATTAGAGTTGACTGCTACTATTGTGACTCTTAGGATCACTGTCGTGATCCTGGAGCTGAATATTTTTGTCAGCTATTACTATTGCAAATTTCCTGGATAAACACTTAATACACGTAACCTTTTCAGATGACACAACACAAATAAAGGTTAAAATCATGATAGCATACTCCCACTGGTTATTTGGTAAGTAGGCCATACTTTGGTGATTAGCTGTGCCATATTGATGGTTCATCTGGCAAGTATAGTATTTGTTATTTGGGTATTCAGTATTCATAGAATCATAGAAATGCTTGGTTTGGAAGGGACTTTAAGGACTATGTAGTTCAAATCCCCCTGCCAAGGGCAGGGATGCCACCCACTAGATCAGGTTGCTCAGGACTCCATCCAGCCTGGGCTCCAAATCTGAGCAATGGGGCATCCACAGCTTCTCTGGGCAACCTGCTCCAGTGCCTTACTACCCTCTGGATAAAGAATTTTTCCCCAACATCTCATCTAAATGTCTCCTTTTCAGTGTAAAACCATTCTGCCTTGTCCCATCACAATCTACCCATGTAAAAAGTTGCTCTCCTTCATTTTTATAAGCCCCCTTTAAGTACAGGAAGACCACAACAAGGTCTCCCCAGAGCCTTCTCTCTTCCAGGCTGAACAACTCCAGCTTTTGTAGTGTGTCTTTAGAGGAGAGGTCCTCCAACCCTCTGAACCTTTAAATCACTTTGCTTTTTAATCTCCTGAAAAGTGTGGGATTCTTCTAATTAGAAACAATTATTTTTAAGTGTCACCTGGTTTGCTTTGCCCCTTGCTATGATTGCTTATATACCTCTGTCATTTAAGGATTCAGTTATTCTCCTACATATTACCTTGATGAAGCAAAACCCTTCTGTGATATCAGACCTACTTCCTCAGTAATGAGAAAACTACATTAGAACACAAAGCATCCAAATTTATGAGGCTGTAACTGTGAGACTTCTTTAATTCTCCAGATAACAAGCAACACATGCTTCAATGAGACCCTCCAGATTTTGATAACTGGACTGATTCAAGCCACTTTTCTCACCTGAAAAAATTAAAAGTCTGAATCTGTTTCATGGCTTTACTGTGAAGAAGCCTAAATTATATCACTAAACCCCACGCACAAAACCAACATTAACTTTCATGTCTTGAATAGCACACAGAACACATAAAATTCTTCCTCACTGAAATAAATAGCCATTGTCTGTACACAGCATCTGTGTGTAATATCACCCAGAGGTTTGACACTTTAGTCATGAACATGCAAGATATCAGGCTGCCTTGTACAATGTACTACCCATGGGCTTAATTCAGCCTGGCCAGGGAGAAAGGGGAAAAAATTCCCTTAAAAATACATTATCAGCCTTAACAAATGATGATAGTGTATGGATTATTTGCATTCAAGCCATGATCATATTTATCTGTAAAAACAGGGGGTTCAGTTTGAAAAGGAACAAGCAGAGGGTAGCAATGGGAGCCAAACATCCAAAACTGACAGCCATAAGTCACCACTGAAGTTAGGCTGTGGCTCAAGAAGTTTTATACAAGTTTTTGAGGAGTCTTGATATCAGCTTCTCCTGTCTTCACTGTTAGATGTACTAGAATTACATGTAAGCTGTTCAGTAGGCAAATAATATTCTCAGTGGAGAATATAAGTGGCTGACAGACCCGTGCAGCTCCTCAGCTCTGTAAAATGAAGAAAAATAGGACAATAACCTTGGCAATTACCTTGTGCTGGCTGGATAGCATAAGGCTCTTTCTGTCAGACACTGACACTCCTTATTGCCAAATATAGAGCCTGCCTCCCTCAAAACAGGAGAGTAAGCTGCACCAGAAAAAGCACTTGCACAGTTTTCTTTCCTTGCAGAGCAGCACAGATAGGAAGGACTGCAGGGTGACTCAAAGTCAATCCACAGGTCATACTCTGTCAGCAGGATGGCACAGCCAGATATCTCCCTAGGGCTGGACTGCAAGATGGCTGAAGCACAGGAGCAGCACCTCAGTGCTGCATTTTAAGAAAGTGTGAACAAAAAGGTTGAAGTCAATTCAGCTAGCAAAAAACAGACAGACTAAAATAGCCCATGAGGTCGGATCTGCTTCCTATAAGGGACCATATTACTATTCCTCAGTTTAGTTCATTTATTTTAAATTATATATGTCAATTGAGTTATTCCCTGAAGTACATTTAAAATAAATTTCCAGATTAAGATTCAGTCAGGAAAAATTAAATTAGATTTTGGTCTAGCTCTAAGTATTGGTCTCAGTGAAGATTTGAGCACAGACTGTGCTCTCCACAGACCATGATATAATAATAGAATAGTTTGGGTTGGAAGAGGTCACCTAGTCCATGCCTTCTGCAATGAGCAGGGACATCTTCAAGCAGATCAGATTGTTCAGATATTTCTGGGCCCAGGATGGTTTGGGTTCTCCTGCTCCCCAAGCCTGCACCTGTTCTGAGGCCCTCTGGTCTCAAAACAGTGACTGAGGTCAGGAAAAAACCCACAGTATTTGAAGGGTTCTCTATACTGTCTATAAGCAAGATAGTCCTTACAGATTATATTAATCCAGTAGTAGTGATTAGCCTGCACAGTGTATAGCTAAGTTATGTTCTCCATAGTTTTTCCTTTACACGGTTTTCCTTGTTATTCTCTCTCTCCCCTCTAGCACAGGCTGGTAATTTTTTCTACTGTATGTTTACTAGTTTTCTAAATATAGTTCCTCTCAACTCCACCACTCCTCCTACAGATTTTCTGTGTCTCTTTTATATTATCTGTCATGCAGATCAATTATTCCTCTGTCTCCACGCCTCAGAGGCTCATAGAATGGTTTGGGTTCAAAGGGAGTTTAAAAGTCATCTCGTCCACCCGCCCTGCAATGAGCATGGGCACTGCGCCTCCTTCCTCCAGCCCAGGCACACCTGAGCCTTTGTCAGACCCAGCACATGCTGAGAGCAGTCTGAAATCTTCTGAGAGGTGTGAATGCCTACTTAGCACAGAAGGCAAACTGCACCTCCTGCTAGCAGAAGCTTGTCAAGTGCTAGAGCTCTCTAAGGTTATTCCCACCCCACATTCTCCATATTTCCTCTGCACATATTTCTATGCAAACACTCTCTTCCCACACTTGCTTCTGTGCCTATGTCTCTTACCTGGCTAGAATTTGGCATCTATGTTAGCAAAAAAAAAAAAAATACCAACAAAGTCAATTGTGTTTGCTTTACTAGTGAGGCAGACAGACTTAATTTTGATGAACAAGGATTTCTGTCCATTACAAAGAGACTGGTAGCTCAGGGCACTATCCTCAGAATGGACAGGTTTTCCTGAGGAGCGCAAAACACTCCTGTGTTTTGCAGGAGTGAGTAAAGTGCAAAACACTCAACTGCAAACTGATGGGGAAGACATTGGCAGGATCAAGTCTGAAAGATGCCTCTACTAGAAAAAGTCACCAGAAGGAAGTGCCTCAGGCCCCTGGGAGACACATCATTCAGGCTCATCAGCCCAGATAATACCCATGTAGGAAAAATCTCCTTACTTGCTAAGATAACCTAGAGTGGGAAAAGATGGAGGAGAGTAAAAAGCCAAACAACAGAAGCATCAGGGTGTGTGGGATGAAATCTCCAAGAAAAAAAAAAAAAAAAAAAAAGGACTGGATTAAAAATAGTGATCCAAAATCAGAGTTTATCTGTTTGAGATCTACTAGAGAAGCTATTTTAATATTTTCTCCCTCAGCTTTCTGCCTCTGCTCCTGGAGGTGTCTAAAAGGAATTTAAAAATAAAAATCAAGACAGAAGAAAAAATACATCATGAACAAAAATAACTGATCTTTTTCTGTTTCCATGTAAACTTCCAAGAATATTGAGAAAGGTGCCAAACCATTTTTATGACTCAAAAATATTTCTTCTTTCCTTTTCATGACATTATCACTTGTTTGCCTTTTATTTACTCATAACACAGCCACAGTTTAAATAGACAATATGAGTTATGTTATTACATACTTCAGAGTCAGATACCTTGTGTTTCTCAAATCTGATAAAGAAAAGCAGACTTCTCCTAAAGCACACTGCAGCTTGAAACACGAGGTTGTGGGTTTGGAGTCCAACATTATTCTTGTTATCTTACCACTGTTACCTGTTACCAAGGTCTTACACTTGAAAGGGAAGTCCCACCTCATTCTCTTAGCTGGCGCCACCACAAATGCTTTTAACCACCTCCTCTTTTTCAGCATTTGTTTTCCTGATGGGATTTGCGTCCTGCTCTCTGCAAACTAAGACTAATTACTACCTCCTTCTATTGTTCACATTTTTTCCAACTTTTTTTAAAGAAGTTGCTCTTCTGTATCATATTGCTTTAAAGGAAGAAAGTCAGTCTTCCATAACATCAGCTCTTACTTGTCTCTCTGTGAATACTTATTTAATCCATTGCAAGCACATTATATCTAGACTATCTTTTGACATGGTCATCTAAAGGTCTGCTGGGGTGGCTGGGGTAAACACACGAAGCTGGGCCTCTTTTATCTCTTTCACTGAAGAAAAGAATCATAACTTTTAATGAAACAAGCATTGATACTAAATATGCAAACACAAGGCTGTTCTACACTGTCATACTGCAAGAATCTGATTATTTTGTAGAACCTGGTATAAGCTCATCCACAGAGACACACTTTAGGAGATTTAGCAGCTACTAAGAACTGAAAAATTCAAGTTCAAAAATTGTGAGAGTAAAAAAAAATAATTCTAGGCCTCCTTCATTCCCTTTACCTCAATAGCTTCGTCTCATTCCTGCAAATGTTCCAAGCGGTCCAGTCCACATCTAAAAGAAACTTCTAAAAAATCTCTACTTAACATTTTTGCAGAGCTTTAATGCCAGGTGATCTATTAGTGTTCAGAATCATGTAACTGCATAATAACTAGTGAAAGACTAGTTATTATGGGTTATTATTATTATTACAGGCCTTCAGAAATTTCATGGTCAAGAAAAAATAAGATCCAGGATTAATGGCACTTTGATCTGAATTCTAAGAATCTGAATGTTAAAGCCAAGGATTTTACTGCCACTTTAGACTGGCAGCCTTTTTTCAGTGGGAAAAAAGACCCCAAAGTGTTCTACCAGAGAGCATTCCACATGATGTCCTGTTTTTCTGAAATTATCTCATCAATTTAGCATTATGGAATATCTGACAGAACAAAGATTTTATAAGGATACAATGTTTCTAAATTCAGTATCTGTTAACATATCATCATCCACTGAAGCTGAAATTTCTAACGCTCTTTTGTTTCAAGCCTGTAGCACTTGCTTGACTCAAGCTGCTCCAGACAGCAGCTTATTAGTATTATTTATCCATTAACACAACTATGAACACCACACAATACACAAGTCTTTAGAGCTCAGTATCTAACATAAGTAAGATTAAAGCATGCTTTTTCATGCTATAAAAGCAATTTGTTCCCCAGAATTATTTTCATTTATTTTCAGATTATCATAAATGGAAGGAAAGGGCAAGGAAAAAAGAAAGGCCAGTGTTCAGACAGTGACATTGTAAAACTATATTCCTATTTCAGGGATGTGAAATAATTAATAAGATAATACAGCATACACTGTTTTCCATATGTAATCATTTATTCATGCCACAGGACAGATCCAGTAGTAACTAATCAGTGGAAAAGCATAATGCAGTAGCTGCAGAGATAATTCCAACAGCAGATGTAATTAAAAAAAAAAAAAAAAACACAAAACCACCAAAAACCAGGAAAGTGCTTTCTGTGAAAACCACACAGTAATTTTGATTTATAATTGCCTTCTATGACGATCACAAACGTCTTTACAACAGAATAAAGGCCAGCAATTAGGATTTCCCAATGCTTAAAATGTATAAGCAATATTTTTTGTTTAAAAAAAAAATCACAAAATTTGCAAATAAAATCCCTGAGTAGGAAATCTGTCAGATAAAACTCTAAGCAGAAGCACCCTGACTTGAAGGGCCCACTCTCAGCTAGAAGCAACATCTGTTGTTGGAGCTGGTCTACATACAAATCAGAACAGGGCTCACCACACCTATAAACTTTAAAGCCAAGCCAAAGGCTGTGTGGGCATTTCAGTGGGCCATCCTCTTCCGATGAAAAACCCTGTATCAGAATTCCTGCTATGATGTTGCTGAGGTATGTGGGGTGAGAATACACAGTGCACTGTCAGCAGAGATGGGGAAGGGAGACTTTAGGGAGAGATCAGCTGGCTTACAAGCCATTCCAACAAGCACTCAGCTACATCAAGGTGGCTACTCCTGATAGAAATTTCTGCTTCAGAGCAGTTCACATGTACACAGAGACAAAAAGCATAGGTATGAGCAGCTATTACCCTTGGCTAATGACTGTAGGCCATTAGAGGCTCCAAGAATGAGACATCTGACATTCATCAGGTATTCAGTTCAGTGCTAACACCAGAAGTACTCAGATTTTAGAGGGGAACTGTTTTGATTTACATTTCTACTAGCATAATTTCCAGTGTGCAGTTCAAGCCATGCCTGAGAAGAATAAATCAATACTACTTTCCTTGGATGTTTTGTAAATTAATTACTCCAGAAAACACCCTGACCTTGCTTCATCAGTTTCTGTTTTATGGGAAGTGAGCCGCTGTCCGTAGGCATTGGCAAAAGTATGTGGGTTTGTAGAGTATCTCAAGAGAAAGAGCCTGAATAACAATGGACAAAACATATTAAACAACCTGCCCTGACTTATTCACTTGAAATAAGATAGCCACCACTCATAAAGGATATTGAGGATTTTAGAGGGTTTGGATGTTCAGAACTGGGACTTCAGTTTAGGTTCAAAACACGAATGTTCTCAAGGGTCCAAATTAGCAAACCATTTCTTCTCATCATAAGAAGACTTTGGCATAAGAACCACATAATTAATAGCCCTTAGCATCTCACTGGGTCAGGCAATAGTATATCAAAACACAGACAGTCTACTAGTTCTACTGAAACTCTGGAATTTTACTGTAGTAAAATGGAGGTGCAACATACTGCTTATAACAAAATGCCCATTCCAGGAATTTGTCTGTGCCTCACTAAGAGATAGTTCCCCAAAAATGTCACCTCAGTGCTCAGTAGATGTCACAGGATCAAGTGAATAGAAACAAGAAGATATTAGGATAGAATAAACCTGCTTCTTTCAGGTTTCAAACATCTTGAGAACTCTCCATTTGTAGTTCCCACACTTTATTTTAATAAGATGTTAAAATGCAAAAAGACTCAGAGAATACCACAAGGACAGTTCATAGGCACAAAACAGTGTCAGTATTGATGCCTTAGGTTTTAGCTTTTATATTTTTCAGATCCTGTACTGTTTTAGTGTGTAGTTCTGAGCTTCATATTAAGAGATGGTGAGCTCTCTTCACAGAGTAGGCAGACAAAACAATTCCTTTTCTAGCTGGGGAACAAGGACAACTGATCCAAATCTCAGGCCCAAGAGCATAAACAACAAGGCCTGAAGAGAGAAAAACAAGGATGGGATTTCATAACCTAAAGCTATAATTGGACAATTAACTCCAATATGCTAATGGAGCAGAATTTATGAAAGTGAGAGACCTCGTGACCGGTTTTTGTGACCATTTTGGTTTCATCTTAGGTGTAGCCCTGGCTGGGCTCTTGCACTGCCCAAGGTGGATCCATTGAGGCCTTTTAATAAATACCTACTTTGTTCTTTAACTCTGTCTAGGCTCTGTTCTAGGTCAGCCTTCACAAGGCATCAGTATGGGTAACATTTAAATAGATGAGCACTGAAGGGACAGTACAGTACCTCTGCCATGGTGACCATTGGACATGATGGTCACTACTTCTTCTAATACAAGAACTATGAGGCACCAAATACTACTAGTAAAAAACAGGTTCAAGTCAAACAAAAGCAGGTGATTCTTCACACAGGCAAGGCTGGTCTGTAAAAGTACTGAGTAAAGGATGTGGTAGATGCTAGCAGTTTACTGTTTGAAAAAACAGCTGGGCAAATTCGTGGTAGAGAACTTTGCTGCCAGGTGTCAAGTAGGAAAAAAAATGGAAAAAAAAAGCCCAACCAAACAACAAACCAACAACCCTCACCCAATGCACTGACTTACAATTCTCCAAATCATAAAATTGTTTAGGAAACTATTCTGAGAGAACATCACTATCTAAGAATTGTTAAATTCTATCCCAATTAAAGACCACTGCCAGTGAGAGACAACAACCTACAAAGGCCTTGAACAGTATTCCATCCCTTCTTGTGTAGAGGCTTCCTTTTTAGCTAACAAAACCCTTCTAAACATGAGCATAATTTTCAATGCAATTGTTCATATATTAATTTCATAATGCTTCACTCACACAGTCTTTCTCTTGCCTTCCCTTTCTCTCTTTTCAGATTAAGGAAAATCCAGATGGGGTGCAGGTGCTGCAAAATTATACAAAGGTACAATAAAACAAGAGTGCTTAGACTGAATAAAAGAAAAGCATTAAACTATGTATCTGTGCTCCCCCACACCTGTTGCTTTAATTAGTCACTGTAAAAAGTTGGAGTTTCTTTAAAGTTTACAGCATCTTTAGGCATAGGCATACAGATTTCCTACCGAAGTCCTTTCAATTTACTGTAATTAAGGTCCACTTCTATAATTCCTATCCCACAAAAGGAATTGTGTTGCATTGAAAACTCTTCTTTAGTAAAGTTTTTTCTAATTTAGGTAGCATGGGCTTCACTCAATTCAGCAGAAGGAGCACACACTGTGTCAGATTCTCCCTCTCTTCCAAAAAATGAAAATGAACAACAGTTCCTTGCTTCCATCATAGCTGTTAAATGTACTTAGCTGGGGGAAGAACTCCCATATTAAAGTCTCCCTAGAGAGGAGAACTAGCTAGTTTTACAAAGACCACATTTCAGCCCCACTTGAGGGTACTTCCCCTTGGCCACTTCTGTAGAATAGGTAAGGCACTGGGGAGAAAATGGTGCTATGAGGGAAAAAAGAAAGATAAAGAAAAGAGAGAGGCCCTGTGAGAGATAAGTCAAGGAACCTATAGAGCAAGAAGAAGAAAACTAATCAGGAGGGGAAAAAAAAAAGGACAAAAGACTTGAAAGAAAAAACACCAGGAAAAAATGGAAATATTTTAGCAATTATATGAGGACATATTAATTAACAATCCATGTTACGACTACTCATTGGCTAATCAGCTCCCCAGAGAAAATAAAAATAAGGCTGGAAACAAGCAATGACTAGCACACAGTTCTCCAGCATCCTCCTTATGCTCCTGGTGAATCTCAGTACAGGGGTTAGCTATGATCAGTCCCAGGAGACAGCAGACAACAGCATATTCAGCATTTCCATTCTCAGGACCCAAGGTAAAGTTCAGTGACACTCCTTCCTCAAGACTTTCAGCTTAAAAAGGAAGCTTAATCTTTTTTGCTAATCATATTGATTAACATTTTAATTAACATATCCTTTACAAATTTTCCTTACTCCAGCTATATCTTTGATCCAGAAGAAGTGCAATCATCTGGATGCATTCATGAAGTAAACAGCTACAAACACAATGAACAAGGCAGCAATAAATCCAAATTCAAAGAGAACAGTGAAAATGAAGAACCCAAAAATGAACTCCAGAAGGATGAGGTACACAAAACAGAAAATAAAACTCCAGCAAACCGTACAACAGAAACTCTCTGGAATCACAGAGGCAATGATTCTCAAGAGGATGGCCTTGTGACATGTGCTGCAAAGCTTGATGTTGCAGTCAATGGTGGCAACTCCTGTGCTCAGCACTCCATGCTCAACCCCTACACAAGCCCAGTGAAAGAAACCAGGGAAAAGGGAACCTCCAGCCAGTCAGAGGCTTCTTCAGCCAGCAATAGAGACTTTTACGCCAAATCAAATAGGTGTGGACAAGAATTTGACCTAGAGACAGGCAGTCGGAGCAAGGCAGCCAGCAATGTGCCTAACAGTATTCCAGACTCCCAGTCTGCAGAAGACAGCATCTTTCTCAAAGGAAACTCAATACTGGAAACAGAAAACAATGCCATAAGACTGCCAGATATTGATTATCCCCAAAATGGCAATCAAACTGGGAACTATGTTGAAAAAGACAACTTTTCAGTCAACTGCACATGTCCAGACCAAAACACTGGTGCTTCAGCAATACAGGACCAGGACCCCCATGTAATCCCACCTCTGCTTGTGAAAGAGAGCAGTATTGAACCTTTTAGAACTGGCTCTGCAAATCTGAGTGAGAGCCTTACTGGTGGTATCACCGTGGCTGTTACCAAAGCTGCACAGGCACCCCCACACACCAACTATAAAGATGTCAATGGAGGAATTGAGGAGGAAGACGCAGAAGTTGCAGCAGCTCTGGCTGCACTAGAAGCTGCAACAGCAGGAGAAGACCTAGAAGATGATGAAGAGTACTAGATGGTTTCTTTCTAATGCACTGGGTAAGATCCAGATGTTATTTCTGGATCAAGATGAACAGATATACAGCACACATAGAGAGCTGTAATGAACAGCATACATAAAATGAGTTGGGACTAAACCTCAGTCCCTTCAGCTGTTTTATACAGCCCTTTAATTTCTACTGCCCGAGGTACAGAAGTGCTCCCTTGACTAATGGTAATACTCTTCTCTGTGGGCCCAAACAGGAGGGCAAAGCAGCATTTCTTCCACGCAGTCCTCTTCATCTGGACTCATGCAAGTGTTTCCTTTTTTTCCTCATGAGGGTCTGCGCACACTGCATGTTCCAGGTTCACAAAACTCCCATTATTTAAAATAGGACTACTGAAGCCATGGAGTTACAAACCACAGATTTTCATCATTAGCAGAAAAAGACTACATAAATAGCCAAAGTTCTATGATCTACTGACACATGAAATAGGGAAGGCAGCTTGGACTGAACTTTATCATGGCTATGGTTCCATTATGGATGAAGCCTAAATCTGTGCACATGCACCGGGCATTACAGTGATAACATCATTTCTCCCCACACACCTCTCCTTTGACTGTGTTTGATACCCCAAGTGTTGCTGCTTCAGTTCCTTAAAACAGCAGAAGCCCAGCCAAGTCCAAGAGAGTGGGTAACTGTTGGTTTAATGCGCTGAAGTAGCTCATGTAAGAATAGCACACACACTATGGGAGAGGCCAGAGAGGGATCAAAACTCACTCTCTACCAGTTTGGACAGATTAAAACTCTTGTAAAACTACAGCCTGGAACCTCTGAACTCCACTAAATTTTCCAGGTGCATGTCACCTGTCTGAACAATACCGTTTTAAACAGGTTGTATCTCAAACATTCCCAGCAAGATGGGTTTTGTTTATACAAAAACAGCAAGAGCCAATGTGGACCCCTCCTTAGCTCTGCTGTAGTCCCTAAATTTACAACAGGAAAGGGACCAAGCTTCCAAACTGGATTAAGCATAAAATCTGAAAATAGTTGCATTCTTGGAGGGGCTGCATTTCTAATGGAAAAAAAAAAAAAAGGAAGTAGAGACCAATTTGGTGCTGCCAATTCAGCAAAAGTATGGTTGAAATAGAAAGTGCTTGTCATTTTATACTGGAATCTTGTGGTTTCCAAGTTTTTGTTATAAACTAATAAATTTTTAAGCATATAAAAAAATAATCTGGTGGCTTTTGTACTTTATGCATTTTCTGAATATAAAAGTTACATTAAATAATATTCTTTAGATACATGAAAAGAATTCTTTAGATACATGAAAAACACCAACAATGTATTTGCCTACAATATATGCTGATTTTGATTTCTCAAAACATTAATGATACTCCTAGGAGCAATTTTAAAAACCTGAAGTATCAGCTTCTAGAGAACTACATCCAGCTACAGGCAAGAGCCACAACATTGTATCTCTAAAATAAAAAAGCTTTATATGGTTTTAAAGTATTGTAGTACTGTTGATTTCTCTACCACTTTCCTATTTTAACAGGTCCTTCTAAGCCCTCTGATATGTGCATACAAGTTTTACATATCCATTTGTCTTTCAAAGATTACTACAACACTGAAAGTCAGTGAAAGTGCCTGCACATTGCCAATAAGGAGCTATGCTGAGTGTCACCAGTCCTGACTGTCCCTGCCCACCACCCCAGGGCTCCTCCTGCCCTGCCTGGGGCCCAGGACCCCATTCACTGCCCCCCAGCCACAGGCCCCCCAGAGATGCCTCTGCTGGGGCTCTCCAGGTGCTGTTGGCTGCCTCACACCCTGGCTGGGGCAGCAGGACAGACTCTGGCTGTGGGATCCAGCCTTGCTATCCCCAGAGAGCTCCTACTGCTCCCCACATCCCAGCCCTGGGGAGCCAGCAGCCCCTTGCTGCACCATGCCACAAACCATGAAAAACAATTCAAGTAAAAAAGATGTTAAAGAAAGACATGCAACAAACACCCCAGAAAACTTACCTGATTTTTTCAATATCCACTCAATTCGATTTTTCTAACCTGAGCTCCAGCTCAAACTTCAAGTGCAAATCACAGCAAGTTTCTCACCTTGCTCCCCAAGCATTAAAACATATTAGAGGAGAGTCCCTGGTGAGATGCAATTCAAACCAAGCAACTCTTCCACCGGAACTGCCTGCAACCATGGGGCAGCAGCCTGAAACCCTCTGCCTGAGAGCAGCTGAGCCACAGACAGTGCATGTCTTGCATCCCAAGTTCTCATTGTCAAAAATATAAGAGGTAAAACCCAGCATAAAGCAAGTCTAGCCACTACATTGGAAATATCTGGTTGGTGTTCTCTCACAGAGAAAAAAAAAAGAAAAAACAAAGTCGAGTATCTGCATATCTCAAACCTACATCATATGGAAAGCTATGTCAGGTTGAAGACAACTTAAGTACTCAACCAATGCCACAATAAAACCATGTCACATGAAGACAGCAGTTTAAGTCATTTATTTGCTCATTAAGCTCCCTTCTGTTTACTCTGAGCTAGAGATTAGCTTGATTATTATGAGGGTGCAGAAACAGAGAGGAGAAAGGCAACACCCTCAGCTATTCACCTTAATCTCAAACATGGCCAGATTTTCAATAATCTGTGATTACATATCCTATCACCTCCCTGCTCTTAGTATCTGGAGCCAGTACCAAGTAATTTACCTAGACTTATCCAAAATGGAAGGAAGGTAAGTGACAAAGGCAAAATTATTACAGAGCAAAATTAATGTATGAAAGAGATTAAAACTCTGTTTAGGTATTTGAGGACAAACCATAAGGATCTGGCTAAGAATTAATAACTTAGGTTGTTTCCATCTCACATCTCTTTAGTTCTTATTTGAGATCCTCTTCCAAAAATAATGTATTAAATAATTTAGGGGCATTTCTCAGATTAGCTTTTTCATAAAATCCTCAAGAAAAAAAAAGATCCATGCAAATGTCCTTTATTTCAATTGTCCTTGCTTCAGTTGGGATAGAGTTAATTTCTTCTCAGTAGCTGTTACAGTGATGTGTTTTGAATTCAGAATAAGAATGACATATTGATGTTTTGGTTTTTTGGGAAGTCATGTTTTCCTAAGTCAAGGACTTTTTTCCTTGTCTCATGCTCTGCCAGTTAAGAGGTGCACAAAACAAACTGGAGGGAGCAGAGCTGGGACAGGTGGCCTGAACTGACCAAAGGGAGATTCCACACCACAGGGTATCATGCCCACTGGGGAGACATTTGGGGTGACAGTGTTTGTCTTCCCAAGTCACTGTTACACACTGGGGCCCTGCCCTCCTGGGGATGGCTGCACGGCTTCTTCTTTTCCTGCTAAACTGTCTTCATCTGAACCCAGGAGCTTTCCAGTGTTTACCCTTGCGATTCTTTCCCCAGTCCCACTGGTGCAGGAGTGAGCAAGTGGCTGCCTGGGGCTGGGCTGCTGGTTGGGGTCGAACCAGGCCATCAATACAAGATGCACTACAGAAAGAGATTTTGCTGTGGCCAGAAGTGGTACAAGTTTCTCCTGGAACAAGTCTCCAGAATAGATGAAGTATTACAGATTTTTCATGCCAGTTTCAGTTTGGTAGATAAAAGTGACACAGTGGTTTATCTAACCAGTAGACATGATACTTTGCCAGAATAAAGCCGGTCTGATTTTGGTTACCTTTTACTCATTAATCTGCTGTTCACGTAAACTTACATAAAAAACTCATCCAATTAGCATCTGCAAAAAAACAACCACACTAGAGATCCAGCATTAATCAAAATCAAGACAAATTATCAAAAGCCTTACAAAAGAATACACATACTCCACCCTGACTGGGAATTACTTTTCCAGATTCGTGCGTGAGTGTTAATCACCAGACGATGCACGCTGCTATTGTTTTGACATACGACACAAAGATCCTGTTCTTCCTCATTGCTTTGATTAAAAATTTGGCTCAGAGAGAAGTTTACATTGTTTGTTTTAATAACTGCAGCAGCTACTTCCAGGCCACTGCAGGGCAGGAAAGGGGCTGAGTTGCTGGGTCCTGACTAGCCACAGCTCTGCCCCAGCCCCATGAGACACCTCAGATCTCCCATTAAACTGGGACTTCTTCAAATTTTGTGGTTTAATTCTTTTTGTACACTGACCCAGTCCGACCTTTTTGAATTATCAATAAAAGCTTCACAGCTCCCTCTGCTGCCAGTAAGCATGAAATTCAGTTACTCCACACAAAATCTGCTTGCACCTGACAGAAAACATTGCAGTCCTGTCTCTCTATGCATATATGTGTGTACGGTCCTTTGAAATAAGATTTGAGAAATATTATAGGTATTTTATTTTAAGGCTCTTCTAAGATTTCTTCTTTTAGTGGATAATTATTATTACTGTAAATCAATATTGAAGACCAATAGTTAAATACTACTTTAATATGGTAATTTCAAAATACTATTTTATTCAATATGAAAATCAAACCATCATATCACCTGAGTATTTAGTTGGCTATCTAATGACTCGCACGAAACAAAAATAATTTTTTTGGAACAGTTCAGAGACGAGTTTATCTCAAACAGCTTCTGCCCTATCACTACTATTTTTCAGTCCACCTTCCCAAGTCTTTCACACTTCCATGTTGCCTCTTCTCTGAACCTGCTCCCCCCAGCAGTGCCTCTCCAAACCTGTCCCTCTGCATCAGGTACCAGCCAGGTTTGTCAGCTGTCTTGCTGTTGCTGTTCTGCTCCAAGCTGGCAGCTATGCAAAGTGTACTGAACCCAACGCTCTCCATTCCCCAGGACCATTTCAAGACCACCACCACCACAATCATGACACACCAGCACAAGTGCCTCCTGTCTGCCTCTGCTGCGCTTCTAACAACTCTGCAGCCCAGAAGGGACAGGGCTGGGATGACTGTCTGAAAATAGACAAGGGTAGGGGGCATCAGAGGGTTTACACATCTAAAACTGAGGGGTTACACTGGTAGAAAAATGCATTTGCTAATACATCCTCTTTTGTGTTGTAGCTGCAGCTACACTGGACACCATTGCACCTCTCCAGCACTAGAGGCTGCCCAGATATAATTTAAGAGGTGTTTCAGTTACAACAGGTGTACTGAGCTAAAGACTGACACAGACTCACACAAGGTCTGACATACACAAACAGATGGCCAGACACTACCCACGTAACTGGCTCTGCACTAAGTCCATGCCACAGAGCACTTGGCTCCACTGATCTAACCTTAGCAGCAGAATACACCACCAATCCACTCTTTTCCTCCAGATAATTTGGGAGCCACAGATAATTTGGAGGCTGCTTACTGTAACAGCACAGAGCTTTCAGATCTAGCCACTAACGTCTGTTTGAAGGCTTCTGCCACCTTCTTGCTTCCAGCACTACAAGCCTGGCATCTCTCCTACTTTTTTTTTTTTTTCCAAAGTTAGAGGAACAGACTCCTACCTTCCCAAACTGTTCAGGTTCCTTTTCCTTATCCTGCTCCAGCTTTACATATCCTTTTATTAGTTTTGCCTCAGGAGATGACTTTAACCTGCCAGGAAGGAAGCTCCAAGGCTGACAGGGTGCCTTCCAGCTCTGTGCAATGGTAACTCCAGAATCAGCCAGCCTCCTCAGAGAGGCAAAAGGGAGAATCCAGAAGAAGAGATAACATCAAATCATGGTTTGAGTAAAGACCAGCACCACCTTGGTGCAGGCCCCCTACCATTGGGGAAAAAAATATTTAAAATTAAAAAAAGAAATCAACAAGAAGTAGCAACTTCTGATGCCAGTACTTGGAGCCTAACCTCCCTCAAAAAATATAGGACTTCACAAAACACTGAGAAAAAAAAAATCTAAATCCATCTCTATTTGTCCAAGTCTTACATGCCATTCATTAATACTAGATAGCCAAGACTTAACCACTCTTTCCTTGTTTACTCATTAGCAGTAGCATTAGTCACTTAGCAGGGGAAAAAAAAAAAAGAACAAACCTAAAGTGCCCAGAAACCCTAAATAAATAGATACAAATTGATTCACTCTTGATACTACAGGTCATAAGTGGGAGTCCTCAACAACCACTGAACAGCCAGGAACCTTAATTCCTTAGGAGAGACAGTCTCACATTCCAACCCAGTAGGCACTTTCAGCATTATCAAGCCAGAACAGACCATATGTCCTCCTCTCTTCCAGACAGGGCTAATCTCACAAACAGGATCTTTTTAACCCACATGATTTTGTATTAGTATGCATTTAAGTACAAGCTCAATTCATTTGTAGGGAAGAAAACAAAAATTAAAACAACAAGACAAATTTATCTAGCACCCTTTTCACCTGTGATTTCTTACCATGCTTTTAGTGGCTATTTCCCTCTTCTGTGTCTTTCAGTTCAGCTCTGCTACACAGCAACAGTGGCAGCCCTGTAACTCCAGCAGCCTCAAAGAGCTCCCCACTTCAAGCTGTACACACCCTCTGCAGGAACACTGGAGCCTGGGGTCATTTCTACAGACAGTGCAGAGCTCCAACATTTGCAGACTGAATTGCACAGGAAAACACTTGTGATTCAGCATTCCTCCAGAACGAGACCATGGCTGCAATAACACTTTCACCAAGTGACACTGAACACACATGGGAGTAAAAGGACCATGAAAGGTACCAATTTTGTCAAAGTTTCTGCACATGTGAAAAACAGGGATATAGTTCAGAAAGAAAATGGCAATGAGATACCAGGTACACTATGGCATGCTTTCAACTGAGACTTGTAGAAAGATATTCAGAAGCAAAAGAAATGCTTTAATCTTTACCATCTTTCAAAAACATTGCACATGCATACTGTGTTCTTTACTAGCGAAATCAGATTTTATTAAACATAGAAGCAGCTCCCTGGACAGTTTTGCTACAGCAGCATAAGGTAAGATCCTGAATTTTGTAATAATGCTTTGCTAAAAAATGAAGTGCCTGCATTGGGGAAAAGTAACACAAGAATTAATCCATGTGAAAAAACCAAAATTTATTTGAAAAAAATTCTTTGTGTTTCTTTTGAGGACTTGTCTATGTCAGGCAAGTTATAATAGAATTTCTCAAACTTCAATACAGAAATCCTCTTGTATTTCAGTACATGTACATATTATCTAATAAAAACTGTGTACTACACGTACTACACAGAATTTGTACATAGAAGAAAAAAGGAACAAAAAAAATCCTGAAAATGAGAGTCACATTATGTGTTGAAGTTTCAGAAACTTCAGCAGCAGTAGTATCTCAATTCTGTCTGAAGACTGAGGCCTGGAAGGACTTTTTAAAATTTTTTTTTCTTTTTTTAACACTCTGAATATAAACCACAGCTGTGTATCAACCTGTGAAATTCAAATACAGAGCTCAAAACGGACCCTACGTGATGCTGCTACAAACACTGAAATAATAAAAAAAATCCAAACCTGTAAACAGGATCATACACTGATAATCTCATCTCAGCTAGCCACTTGCTCCAAAGCTCCTTCACACTGTTCATACAGCAAAACCCGCTTTTAATGTCCTTTACAGATCAGTTATCTGTGAGAACATAATGTAATAAATTAAGCATTGTAGTATCACAGACAGACACAGGCTGAGAGGAAACAACTGCAAAGAGCTTCCTGTCATTTGTGATTTTTAATTCCCTACCCTATGAAAAAATTAAGAATAATGTTGAGTATTTTTTAAAAGCTCCATATCAAATATAATACAAAGTTAAAAGTCTTGATACTTTTAATCTAAGATACCAGCTTGGGTTAAAGCACAGATTTCTGTCTATCCCATTTAAACATGAAACTGAAGTAGTATTTGCAATTGTCCTCTCTGAAGAAAATAAAACTACTCTGAAGTACATCACACTACAACCTAATCTTCTCACTAACTCCATAAACAAAAACTTAAGAGGCAAAAAGATTGAATTTTACATTTAGATGGTGCAAAAATTAAGTTTTACTCAATAGGTGAAGGCTTAAGGAAGTCAGAAGCAAGCTTAAGAATCAATATTTTTATTTACTGCTTGGTAGTATAAAAGTTGTATATAAACTATTTTGTTAAAAATACATTTGATAAGCAAATTTAAGAAAAGCAGACTAATATGGCAATATTCATAACCCTACAAAATAGCAGTGTAGTGTTAAAAGCAATAAAACAGGCACAGTTTATAAATCCTCTCTTACTTAGGTAACAATGCATAAATTCAATTCTTGCACGTATCAGGTCTCATAATACCTTACATAATTACTTTATACAGGTAAACAATGTTTTACATATCCAACATTTCCATTCCTTTTATTCTATGTATTTTCAACAGAATCAAAATAGAAACTACTTTTAAAATAAGTAAAAAAATACATATTACTGTTTAAACTTTCTTCCATCCTTTTGCCATTTAATCGCCATACTAACCCATCATGCATCAAAATACAAGACAAACTGCCCTTTTCTTAAAAACAGTTTTGGGGACAGTCTGAAACTTTGTATCTTCTTCCTGAAAATTATTTGAAAACTGCTGTTTTCACCAATGCTCCTTTTTCCAGTAACACTTTATACTCATAGCAATCAATCTCTTGGAAACTGAAAGCTTATTACTACAACCAATACTAATTAAATTTTCTAGAAATATTCTTCACACAAATAATCATGTGAAGCTTATCGTATGCCTGTAAGACAAGGTTGGTGTTCATGTTGTACTTAAATATTGAAGAGATTTCACAAGCTGATTTTAAATTTATGGGAGCAGGGAGCAATCCTAAACACTGAAGTTAGGGTCCCAGCCAAACAGTTATTTTGGGACAGATAATTATCTCTAAAATTATCCACTTTGAAAAGAACAATAAAACACTTATTTCAAAGTTTTGGTAGGTAGTGGTGGGTTTTTTGGCAAATATAGCATTGCTGAAAAGTCCATATTGATAGGACCAGTCAGTATCTTGTGGATACACATAGAAGGAAGACCATCAGCAGCCCACACTTGCAGCAAGAGTGAAAAAACTTGATGTTTCCTGAAAAGACATGAGAGTAACTTATACACAAGCAAAAAGGGTAATTTTGTACACACTGATTCCCAACACTAAAAATACATAAATCAATGAAGAAACACAGTTCTCAGATATGAAGGAGAAACACAATTTAGAGCTCTTGTATTAAAAGATTGAAGGTATCAATTTAAAATAAATCCATTTCAAAAACCCACACTGATTTTCCTTCAGTTCATAAAGCAGATTAAGTTATAGTTCTCAGAATACAGTGCAATCTCTACTAAAATGCATTACATTAGAGCTTATATTCTTAGGTACTCAGAACAAATGATATGATTTTCTATTACACAGAAAAGTTTGCTGAAGTATTACAGAGATTTCCCTCCCCAAAACAGTAACAGGACAAAGCTGAGATCATAAGTAGATACAGAGAAAAAATATTAAAGGAGTAACAGTGGCTTAAGATTTTGGTGCCAATGAATACAACTACCCTCAGTCCAATAAAGCCACTCTGAAGCACTTTAGTATATATTCCATAAATTTTTAAATGCCCAGTATTCCATATCCTTATCTAAGGGTTGAAATATGTTGCCTTAGCTTAATAAGGAACCTGTGGGTAAGAACAAAAAAAGAAAAGCAAAACTATTAGGCACTCTTCAAATATGAGTGAGTAGTTACAAAAAACCAGGAGAACACAAGACCTTGAGGAAAGTAACCTCACCAAGAGCTCATCCAACTGCATATGAGAAGATGCTCTTCAGCCTATGTGAAGTAGTAAGGGAGAGGTACAGGTCTGGAGAACAACAATTTAATTTCACATCTACATATAAATGAACTAGTCTGCTGAGAGGTACCCTGCACAGAGTTCAAGGGCTTAGGTACTAAAGGCACACATGCAGATTTGGCTGACATAATTATTTCCTTGTATGTTTTACTCAGCTACAATCAGATTAAAATAATATTTTCATCTTTCAAAGGGCTGGCTTTTATCTTCAGCACACACTTGTCAATTCTGGAGTGGGCAGAACAGAAGAAAAATCCAGAGGGACCACTGGGGTGAATGCAGTTTATCCACGAGGTAACTGTATTACTCTTAATATTGAGCTCGTAAGTGCTTGTCTAAGTACAAAAAAAGTTTAGGACTTGATAAAGGTTTTACCTTTCCTGTCCAAAAACTTGTATGTATGTTTTCTTTCCAAGATGAAGCCATTCGTTATGCTGCCCACACAGCTCAACAGTATTTAAGTGTCTAAATCTCACTATTTCACTGGTCAAAAACCATTAAGTGTTTAACCTTGCAGGAATGACATCACAGAACTTGTAAAATGCTACATTGCCATAAACACATTTCCTTAAATAGTATGCATGTCTTAGGAGTTTTCAGTTTTCTCCAAAGTGCTTGCAGACAATCTTCTTGTAAAAGTTTCACCTGTAAGAGAAGAAAAGAATTCTAAAATAAACCTAAACAGCAAAATCAGTTTTAGGATAGACACACCAATTAAAAAGTTAGCAGGAGCTCTGAAATGGAAAAAAAAAAAAAGCCACAATTGCATGAAGCAGTTGCCGTGCATTCCAAGTTTAGCATGTGGAATCATAAAGAGGAACTAAAAGTTGATTTATTGTTCTTGAAATGCATGGACAAACACATGGACAAACTGACAAACCACACCACAGTGTTAAGCACTGCAAATGGAAAATGTTACATAGCCTCAGTGCACCAGTACCAGTTTCTGTCTACCCAGTAGCTTAAAATGGATGTCCAAGAGCTCAACTCAAAGTTTTGACTTCAATTATCAGCTGTGTATCTACTACTCTTTTTTATGTGCCATTAAGCATATTTGAAATAAAATTAACTGATGGAGTCTGCTGAGAACATGGACCTTGAAGACACAGAAAAGACACGCTACAACTTCCAACAATGCGGCCAGCAAGACACCAGATAAGCTGAAACACTGTAGAGGGCACTTCAGAACATGTCAGTTTAGGGGAAAAAAAACCCTGGGCTTGAGAATAGCAGTGAATACAGGCAATCAGCAATGATACTTCATTCAGGTACTGTCCAACTCAGGAATTCCACCTCATACAGGAACTCTCAGTAACAGTGGTTAAAGTCAGCCACAAGGCACAAATCTACTGCCTCTGACTGACAGAAAAACCTTTTCTGGAAGCAGTTAAACACACATTTCTGCCTGCCTTCTTCCTCTGCATCTGAAGATCTGAGTCAAATCCCCCAAAGTATAAGCTTTAATCAGAAATGTATTGACTAGAAGCACAGAAGTCTTAAATGCTTTTTATCTATTAAGTCTCAGTAAATTGGGCTACAATAATTTATTAGCAATTTTCTGAAATAAATGGCTGAAGTAGAGGTGCATTCCAAGTTTAGCATGTTTACATGTGAACAGCTTCTCATGACAGTAGACAAAAACTGATATAGAACCATGCTTGGGAACAGTATCATACCCTTTTTCAAGCAAGATCTGTTTATTTTTTGTACTGCAAATCAAACAGACCTGGCTAGTTTCCCAGATGGTTTACAAAATAGCTCTGTTGGACTAGAGAGACCATTAAAATATTGTGCTGAGCCATTTCTCTGCTATTAGAACAGTTGTTTTCAGAAAGGGCCAAACTTTAATCCTAAGGGAGGTTCTACAATAAAAAGCTGCCATAGATGGACAATTTTTTATAGCTTTACTATCATATCTCTCTAGGGAGCAGCTTATTTTTAAATTACAGTAGTAATAGTTTAAATTTATAGAACTTTTCAGTAATTACAGGGAGCAGCTTTCCTATTTAGGAGACGAAAGAACAAATTAGAGAGAAAACTGGACTACAAAACATTTTGAGTGATTTCAAAATTAAGGGTGTTTTTTAATCAAAGTGCACTGGAATTTGTTTTCATATATGCCTTATTCTTTGTATTTCTCATGCTTAAAGAGAAGATATCTAGCTTACCTCTAAGTAGGAAAAAATCATATTATGAACAATCTGGTGAGATTTCTGTATCTCCCACTAGAGATACAGAAAAGAAATAAAAACAGTCAGAGAACTAACAAAACAATTAGCTGGGCATGGAAATGCCAATCTAGTGAAGGAAGATTTTATCTCCTATTGCATTTAGCTAATATTGATTTTTAAAAGGGAAGAAATAGAAACCAACATAAAAAACCTTGAGCACAAGGACATCATTCTGAATCAGAAAATAAGAGTACTGTTTGTCTTTCACTAACATCTGTAGATCCTTCACAGATTTCAGTGAAACAGCAGCTTATAGGCACCTGTAATTTGCCAAAATGTGCTGCAGATCAAAAAGCAAAACACTGGCATAGACAAACATTTGTCCAGTCTGGTCTTATAAACGTCCAGCAATAAAGATGCTTATTCAAATTTCTTAATTTTTGAAACCTGAGCTCCACCTCCTTGCAATTTAGCCTATCACTGTCTTCTTATTTACTGAGAAAAAAACATTACTTCATTATCCTCCATAACTTTTTTATTATTTTGAAGAGTACCACATCTCCAAGTCTCTCTTCCTCTACAGCAATGGTTCAAAAAACCTGGGTATAATTTAGTGATGAGGCATAGAGGTCAGACAAATCAATTCTGCTTAGTTCAATAGTCAAACCTGTGCAGCCAGTAAGGGCTGGGAATAAGTATCACACTGCATACCTTAACCTTAACTTAACTCTATTTTAACCTCAAGATACTCAAGGGTGTTTGAGTCTTGTTGCTTTTCTAAACAGACCCGATTTTCTCTTGTGCATCTCCCTCTTACATTTGAGGTTACCAATAGTTTGATGCAACATAATTTTATCCTCTCTCTCAGCATACAGAGAGTTTGGCACTGTGCACTTCGCTCACTTTCTTCAAGTCCAGTACCTTTACTATGTCACCCCAAAACCTTTCTTCCTCAAGGGTCAAATCCGAATTCTGGATCACATTTGTTTAAAATCACCTTTTCCCTTCATATTATCCATCAGCATATCATCAAATAGAGGCAAACCGTATTAACTTCCAGGGTTTTTTTTTCCCCCATGTTCTAAACTGTTTAAAAAAAAAAAAAAAAAAACACCACCACTGTGAGTATTGCATTTGAAAACCATGCCAGGCATGTCTTTCACATGCTCAATAGAGTAACTCAAGCAATTCACTGAAGTTTAATGACTCACAAGAAAACCCCAAGAGCCAGGCTTAGTTAGATCCCTGTGAGATCAGCAGTTTCATGTGACTCCACTGCTATTAGTCAAAGCTCCACTGATCTACCAGAAAAGTATCTAGTGAGCAAACATCTTATACAAGCATGCAGTACAAAGCAGCAAGCATAACGAAGCAGCTGTAGTTATTGAATAACTGTGGTTATTTCAGTGATACAACTGTCAGCAGCACTTGTTTGTTTTTGACAGTAAGCATACTGTCACTAAATCTGAGCCATTGCCAAAATTTGTTGCCAAAAAATTAATATGCAGATATTTTATCTGTTGGACTAGTGATGCCATGCCCACAAAAGTTCTTTCAACACCTACTCTAATTACAAAGTCTGAATAAAGAATTAGGTAAGATTTTGGCAGATAAAAAATCCTTTCCTAGTTTATCATTAACTGAGTGACTACATGTAATTTTTACAGACTTGTGCAGAGAATTTTGACACTGAAAGATGAATTTTCACACAGAACTGATGCATTTTCAACTGTACTGATTACTTTCACAGATTTCACAACATAACACTTTCAGTATGAGTTGCAAACGTTCCAATGTTTGATACCTGCATTTACTCTGAGCTCCTCCTCTCTTGCATTTCCTGTTTCCCAGGTGTGGCAGGTGCTTCGCTCACATCCTGTTTGGCAGGCGTGGCAGGCATCTCCCCATTGACGCTCTCCACGCCAGTAACGGACATCAAGCTTTTCCGTTCTTTGGAGTTTGATTTGTGATCCACTTTTGTCACTCGAAATCTGAGGGTGACCAAAAGAAAGTGCACTTGTATTTCCCCACAGATGAGTTAGATCATTCTCAGGAGCAACAGCATGGGCAGAAACAAATTTCCAAGTGCCAAGAACAAGATGTCAGAGTAGACACCTACATGGACCCTGCTTCACTTCAGAGCATCTTCCTTCCTATCACCTACAGGTATTTCTAGTACTCACTACTGCTGAATCACACTTTCTCAGGGAATTGTGTTTTGAAGCAGAATCCACAGACCGCACACCACTTCTTAGAATAGTAATTTTCAAAGACAACTACAACATAAAATAACAAAGAGAATGAAGTGGTTTCTATAGACTCACAGTTACTTGAGAAATACCAAATTCATAAACAGAAATTTATTAGTGTGCAATTCTTGTTTCTTTTTAGCCTGTATCAAATGAGCAAGAGCCTTAGATTTACACTCACAGTAAATCTCTATCTTTTTACATAGTTCTTAAAAAAAAATCACATTTACTTCTTCCAGAAATAACTTCAGTCTAATAGTAATAGGGTTATTTAAAAAAAATCATTGACCTTACAAACAGCAGAATCAGTGGATACCTGATCCAACATTGGCCACTGTAGCATTCTAAGAGAAGTATACAACAAAATGACCTAAGCCTTACCTTCCCACAGAAAGGACTGTAACTTCTCCAATACGACTTCTTCTGTTCTCTTTGGATTTTTGAGCTGGCTTTATAAGGTGCCATCGCTTGTGACTACAGCGAGTACAAACATCCTTTTCTACCACTCCTCCAACAGTATGGAAGTGATGGGCTTTGCAGTTGTGTCTGAACGGAACAACACCTGGTGACAAAGGAGTCCCTGGACTCATTGGACTCTCAGGAGAGGTAGGAGACAATGGGCTGTAGGAAATAGAAATAAAGAAAATTCAATGTTTACTACAAAATACTATTTCTTAAAAATGAAGAAGTATGAAATCCAACCTTCAGCTACATCTAGTGAATAACCAGTTTTTACGGGAAACATTTATTTGTGAGGACATCTGGCTTATGGTTCCCTCCAATAATATATTTTTGCAGTTAGAATCATTTTCACAAATTAATTCAGCTGCAGTCAGGTGGTTAAGGTAACTAACACAAAGGACAAGGAAATTAAGAGGGGGGAAGAAAATCAGGCTAAAGTAGAAGAGAACAGGTTACATGAACTTGTACTGATGAAGACATTCAGTAAGCTGATTACACTCACGAAATAACTACCTTGGAAAACTATGGAAAGTATTTCAGAATTGTTACAGGATGTCAAGGAAGTCACAGAAGAAGGGCACAGTCCCACAATATCGAAAGGAGGCAAAACTAAAATGTGTACCACAATGACAAGAGGAAACAACATTATTCAGTTCCAGGGGAAAAAAAAATTTTAAGTACCTAGAAAGAAAGAAAAAGCAGTACAACCTCCAAAAGGCATTTGAGATAATCTGATCAAATTAATCTAATCTTCCTCTAAAACAGAAAAACAGATAGCACAGATAGAAACCAGCTGTACTTTTTTTGGACTTTAGCATCAGTTTTAAAACTGTCTTGTAACAGAGCAAGCCAGAGCTCATAAAAGGTGAAATAACTGTAGAGTAAGGCAGCACACCTCGTAAAAGAAAAATTAAAAACACATACAGAAAGTAATATATCTGTAGTTGCTGTGAAACTGCAAAGACATACTAAATGTGGTTTCTTTAGTCCTGGTGATATTCAGTGCTTTAATCAGTTCACTGGGTAACAGAATAGAAGAGTAACTAAAGTACCCATAGACTTTGGGTCACCCACAGCAACTGTAGAGGTCAAGATAAAAAATTAGAATGATGAGAGGAGAACATGCATATGAAAGACACACACATACACAAATTTTACTAAAAATACTGTCTGTATTTCAGTAAGGACAACAAATTCTCAGCATTTTTGCAGAAAGCCTTAACACAAACCTAGATTAAAATTCAAGACAGATGACCATTCTTCAGAAAAAGAGGATCATGATCTGAACATGAATCATTAACAACATTATTGCTAAAAAAGGACAAAACAGTGGAAATAACAGAAGTATAACCTGTGAACCTAAATTTAAATTACTCAGCATTAATCATGCCACATCTGACCCTACCATGCAGGTTTAGAAGTGTTATTTCTAAATACAAACTGTTATTTCTAAACATGAAATACAAACAAACTGCAGAGACTCCAAAAGGAACAAGAAAGAACAAATTAAAGTGAAACATGCCAGAGAAGACTGGGAGCTACTTGGATGTTTATATTCAAAGTAAAAATACTGACAAAAGCATTTAATGGTCTTCAAATAAATAAGAAAATACTATTAAGGAAAATAAAAGTTGTTCAATACCTGAAGCAAAGACAAAACTAATGATTTCAAGTGAGAGAACTGTAGATTTTACTCAGCCATAACTATTTCTAGAATTAGGAAGTTTCATAGTGCACGGAACTTGCAAAGAAATACAGAGGATTTCTACTTCATTACAAAAGCTTCAGGAGTATCTGTCAGATTCTGTAAGAGCAATCACTTTCCCTCCTCCTTTACTCTTCATATTTTAATTCACCACTAAAACTATAGTCTAAAACGCTCAAGATAACATTACACATGCCTATGCAAAAAATTCAAATTAATATCTCTACATAACCATAGAAGTTTAAAAATATCTATACTTGAGAAAAATCCCTTTGGAAATTCAGGGTTTTTTTTCAATAACCAAGCCTCTTACCATTAGAACAGGTGTTTAATGCTTGTATACTCAGCTGTTTGTTTTGCTGAAACTGTATACTCCTACTTCTTTTATAGGTGACACAATACTACTTGAACTTCCATCTTGTCTGCCTTGAATATGAACACAGGGTTATACATGAAGAGTATTGAGAGTATCTAGATATAGCTAAAAGTACTCACATACAGATACAAGCACTTGTACACGTAATGCATCTGCAAGTTCTTTTACATGTACAATGCATCTAAGGCAGAGATGCTTTCTCTACATAATTATCTAAACAGGTGTGCAGTGTAAAATCCTAAGTGGTAGTTCAACCAATGTCTATTGCCACAATTATAAAGAAAAAAGTAAAGCAAAAAGTAAAGCAAAAGCTGGCACAGGAAACGATGTCTCTTGTAACACAAGACCTATACAAACACCTATACAAATGAACTGAGTGCTGTTCTGTTCTTTGGACTAAGCCACCTTGACGTAACTTGACCCTAAAGTAAACCAGTATTTGCATTATCTGTAAATCTTTAGCCCAAAAAGCAGTAAAACTGTATCATGCACCTGGAACACATAACCAGAAGAGCCAGTCACTAACACAGGGTGCATGTTAAAATTTAAGGATTCAGACACAACCAAAATCAAAGTATTAGCCTCTTAGCTGGTAACTCAAGCAAGCGATGTAGTCTTAGAAGTGTTCAGGAAACAAAGTCCTTTGAAAGCATATGCTCTTAGTTGCCTCAGGAAACATGCATTAAAATGAGGATTAATTACCTTTCAGGTTCAAAGACACTGCTATCTGCTACCATGGCCTTTAACACATCAGCATTTGCTGCAATGAGAATAAACAGAACTCTTCAAAAGTGAACAGTTCTAACTTAAGAAAAAAAAAAAACAAAATTAAAGTTTCTCAAAGAAATCTCACTTAAAAGAAAGATGACTGCATTATGGATCTCCAAAAAGCAAAAGAGAAAACTACAGAAAAAAAATGTTAACACAATTCTATGGGTAGTCTTAACATGAGCTACTGAAACTGCAGTTCACATTGCACTCAAAGCTCCACCCCAAAGCAAGCCATGAAACACAGCCATCTACACAAAACGCTCGAACAAGATCTCTGAACCACCTCACACGTTTAACCCAACTTCAGATTTAAAACATCAGTTTAAGTGAGCCCTACAAAATGCAAATTCATTATCAGCCAAGAACTATCAATTGCTCACTTCCTATCAAAACATATGAATTACCTAATCCCTATCTCAAGGAAAAATACAGAAGCTCAAAGCACTAATAGTCTATAAAAAAAAAAAAAAACAAAAAACCAGAAAAAATCCCCAAACAACAAAACCCAAAAATCCCCACATGAAAACCCAAAAACATTGCTTTTCCACAGTACTAGTCTTCATTCAGAGGTAACTCAAAGCCAGTATAATGGTTAGAACTCTGATTTATACAAATGTAAAATTAAAAGGCTAAAGGCTCTTGACCTATAAAAATATTCAGCCTCCTAAACATTTCTTCTATTGGGCAAATACATTCTGAACTAATCAAGCATTCCATGGGGTGTTTAACTATGATTTTGTTTTCTCAGTCACATCTTCCTCTTTATCCTTTGCACACACATGCAGATAACGTACAGAATTCAACAGTAGTGCTTTATTCCCAATTGTCTCACTTATGCACAAGCCTCTCATCGGACAAGAGCTACAAGAATCACTTCAGGACAAGAAGTTTAATCTAGTCAAAACAAAAATGTTTCCACAGGCTTCAAACACTGCCACTAAGAAAGCAACACTGAGCTTTTACTTCACAAAGCAAAAGGCTGAACCAAAAAAACCCAAATACCTGAACAGTTAAAATATCTGGAAATGCATGACCTGAATTTACCATACAAAACAATTTTCAAGTAACCAAAAAACCTCCCTATTGTCCTTGAAGTTACTGCCTTATAAAGACAATTTCAAAGAGCTAAGAATGAACAAATTGGTTATTAAATCAAAACACATGAACATACCATACATCAGACTATCTGAAAAAACATATTTGTTATGGAACACCATCACAAGGGCTGCTAACTTGAATGGCACAATACTATACCTTCATTTTTCATGATGTAGTTAACAATTTGTCCCACAGTGTCACTATTCTCATGCATAGTTTCATTCATTTCTGTGCAAAGAAATAAATATGTTGTCAGTATCTTGGCCTTATGAATCAAGAACTGAACTATTTTAAAAATAAATAATGATAAAGAAGTCACAATCAACACTGAACACACACCTACATTTTAAAAAAGAGGCAAGATCTGTTGTCACTGTGGAGGGAAAGCTTAGGTAAGACTTTATCATCCTTATTCAGTAAAAACTAGGAACACAGGTTTATCACCTGTACGTTAGCCCAAACAAATTCAGCCAAGAATTAATTAAGCTCAGTATTTTGACAAACATACTTCAAATTTCCTCCTCAAGCTAGTAAGTAAAAGACAAACAAGAGAGCAGCATTTCTAATCCTAACAACCGGGAGGGGAAAAAAAATGTTAAACTGTCTCAAATCACTATTCTAAAACAGGTACTATCAGCTCTTAGTATGAGGGGGATTCAATTTAAGAATTTCACCATATCTACAAGGACATAACAATTGATTAATTTTTAAAAAAACTGAAAACTTTTGGAATAGAATGCAGTCATTAACAATACTAAAAGCTTCCCTAGAATAACCTGCAAAGACTGAAGAAGATCAATTGGGGAACTAAAACAAGGAAGAGGCAAAACTCTGCCCTTCCCTAATAATTGTTATAATGCTTTATTTAAAAAAATGGGGTTGAGGCAAGTTTGATAGGCTAGATTCTAAATTCTTCACTTATGTAGTAAATTAGGGGCTGCCCCATCTCTGTATCCACACTTCATCTTAATACCTGCAACTCAGCAGTGTAACATAAAGGCAGCTAGTTCCTGCCTCGGAGACCTAGGGGATGTCCCCGTTTCCTTACCTGTTCCATCAGGGGAACCAACAGATCAGATGGTTCCACCCACTACTGCGCAGTGCCCCAGGCAGTTAATGCCTAAGAACACACTGACACATCATTACTGCACCACATGGCTCTACCCTTACCACAGAGCCACTGTCATTTGCACTCATTATGAACCTACTGAAGGAAATTAATTGGGAGAAAGGAAGATGTATTTACAAGTGACTTGATTTTTTGTTCTTACTTACATTTTACAAATGCTATACCATGTTACTATAGCCCTTCCTACATGATAACACCCTTTCTTTCCCCAGGTAAGAATAGATGGGAATAAGGAAGAATAAAGACAAGGGCACAAATGAACATACATTGGGATAAAAACAAAGACATCTTTAAGGAAAAATTATAAGCAACATTACATAAAACAGAATGAAGATATTCAATCCAAAAGCTTGGTTTTATAAAAAGTGGGGAGATGAGAATGACAGCACAACAGGAACAAATTAAGATTGCAAAACATAAAACTAAAATTTTAGGCTTTAAATTGAAGCTTTTTGCCACTTCTTAGCTAGCACTATGTACACCAATACTTTGTTGTTAACAGCATGTACAAAGCAGAAAAATGATCTGGTGACTCCATCTGTGAAGTTGCAAACAAATATACAGATACTTTGATCCCTCTGTAAGCTCTTACTTGATGTTAGCAGACTTGCATGGGAAAACAGAATGCTGGATTTGACTGGCAAAGATCAAACTCCAAGTGACATGTAATAACAAAAACATTATTCTTAATAATGCTTTAACTATATATATAGACACAGAAATGACAGAAGTCTCACAATAAATTATTTCACAGTAGTTGCAATGTACAGAAACAGGAATTTGTTTATTAGACTTGATTACCTATTTTTTCATCAATTTTTTCTTCTTCTACTTCTTCAGCTTCCGTTGTACAACGGTATCCTTTTTTCTTAAGAATATGGCAGATAAGGATCCCCAAGAGACCCATGATGAAGAAAACAGGAACCAAAGCAAAGGCAATATACTCTAGGTGTTCAGCCTTGCCATCATTGCCATCCATTTTAGTTGTCAAAGTAGTTGTCTGTAAGCCACGGCTTGACAAAACCCGCAGAACCTCTTCATCTATGTAAATCAATAAACACATGTATCACTATACACTGTAAATCACTTGAAAGAATTCAGAAAATTATAAGCATGACCAAATCCCCACAGTACCTTCTGCAATGATGAGGAAAACACATACCCTACTGGCTGAGAACTTACACCAGAAACAGCAGATATTCCCTCTTCACCGAACAATTACAAACATCTAACATCCAAAAAGCCTGTGTGATATTTCTTCAATATAACAGTGAAGAACCAACCATATTGTAGCCTGAAAGGCTTGTAATCTCAAACACAGGGCTCACATATTTCACAGAAGAATACCACCACCACTGCTCCTTGCTCACATCAGTGGGGAAAATGCTATACCATTCCGAAGTTCATGCAAAATTACCAATAAAATGTAGATCCTTCCCTAATATGAGAGTAAATACAGGAATTAATATTGACCCTTGCATAGGAAAATTATCGGGTGTGAAAAAAATAGTCTTGATTTTTATTTTTCTTTTGACAGTGGGAACTCTCAAAAGAAAGATCATTATCCCCTACTCATCAGAATAAGGTGGGCTCATTCTTTGTTTGTCTGAGATCTAGAAATCATTTTGTATTTAAACTTGTAACAGGACATGAAAGAATTATTTTTGCTTGCAAAGAATTTAAGCTGAAGCACTGTCACACACTATATCCACAATTAAGCACTTTTGTTTCATTTAAGTTCTGAATTTCACAGATTTAAACTCTATGTTATAAACTGGGATTCTGACCTATCAAAAGTATAGAATATTTATATTAGAAGGGACACTTGAGGTTCATGAGTCCAAATGCTGCTAAAAGCAGCACTGATCAGACCAGGTTTTGCAGGTAAGCTCCATCCAGATGATGAACATTCCACATTTCTAGACAATCTCTCCAGTATTAACACACTTTTATGTTCAATATACACAAAGAAACTAAAAACACAGTACCTTCTCACATATCAAATAGGAAAGTATAAAAAGTTCAACAGCACATGTTGCATACTCAAAACCTTTGCAAATCCTTAGAGCTTATACACATTCCCCACCCCATATAATAAAGACTTACACATTACTGTGCATTTCTACCTTCTCTTCTTCTCCTCCACTCCAGCTGAAAACAGTTTTTTTTGAGTAGGAAATTATTACAACCAGAAAGTGTTAGTTTTTTATCCATCTATTTCATGATATTTCCCATCCACTTGTATTGAAATGGACAAGGAAATTCACAATTGTTGCATTCATCAAACTCCTTGAAGAACAGAAGAGTCAGCAGAAAAGCATTTACATGACAGGGACACTTTCACAACACAAATGTCTAGAATAATAATCCTTTCCTTCAAAAAAAAAACCCAAACAAACCAAAACAAACCAAACCAAACAAAACAAAAAAAAAAAAAAGGAAGCCTCCACAAATTTGCAGAAATAGGCAGAAAGAGCATTATTCCACAAACACCTCCTGCACTGGCTGCATAACTAAGTTGCATTTGAGAAACACCAGAAAGGGGATAGACAGCAAAGAGAAGTCTGGTATTTACCTTCGTTTTCTGTATTCCTCTAGAAACAGTAAAGCTTTTATTTTAAAATATTTCTGAATTTTTTCAGAACAGTCTCGAATTGTCAGTTGAGTAGTATGCAATACACAAGACTTGCTCAAAGTGAAAACAACGGAAGTTATTTGAAAGAACAACTGATAAACCCCAATTAGCAAGTAGGAAAAAAAGAGATGTATAAAGCATTTCACTAAAATAATTTTCTAGGAAATAGCAGAAATGAAGAAAAAAGGAAAGAAGTGCAAACAAATTACTGAACAGATCTCATAACTAAATGTTAAAGCAGAATCTCAGAATATTTGCTTTAGACAAAACCAGATGGTCTAGTTTGTTCCCAAAACCAAAAGAGAAAGCTATTAACTTTTAAGGGGCCAGCAATCCTACAGATGAGTGTATGCAGAATTTACCAACACATAACCTTCAGAAGCTCTACTGTATGCCTGACCAGGACTATTGAAAAATATTGACAATTTAACACTTTAAAGTTTTAATTGTTTTATACTTCAAGGAAACAAAAGACAGGAAAGGGAAAGGAATACAATCATGTAACTGAGAAGGCTGATCTTACATGCAGTTTATTTGCATTCTAAGAATTTATAATTCATGTTTTAATATACCAGAATATAATTTCTTTCTTTTTTCTACCTCATCAGGTAGCAAGAGCCACAAAGTACCCCAGTTAATCAATCAAGTAATTTCATTTACTGTTGAGGCAGGAGAAAAGCCATCACACCAGAGAATTATTATCTGGATGACTACAACATCTCAGAATCTAGGAAATCCAACTGAAACAGCATACATCACAAGCTCTCAAGGGTATTAATAAATAAGCACCTGTCATGTTCAAATGTAAGACAACAACAGGCAGATACTTTGGATTTTGCTGCACTGTATTGATTTTAAGAATGGATGGGAAGCACCTCCCTACTATTAACATCCACTTGATAGTCAAGCTATTTAGTAGAAGAGTCATAAAATTTATACAACTCAACTTTTTGGGTTTTTTGCCTCTCTTTGTGGCAAGAGTGGCATACATTGCCCAAACAAGTATGTATTTTCTCCATAACCATGGCAGGCAATTCCCACCAAACCAAGCCTTGAGTACCAAGAGGGGCAATACATTTTATGTCCCAAGTCACAGCTACATCATTCATTGTACAATCCCTATTCCCTTTCCCCAGAGGCACATTATGCTTCCATCAGACTGCTGACAGTTTACCTCATTCTCGTGATGCATGATGTTGCTTCTCAATGGTTTTAATCAGGCCACAGCAATCTTCCTTGACTTGAGTCAATTCATAAAAGAACTGATTTGTTTCAGTGCTTTGCTGTCCTGGCCTTTTTATACACCAGTCGTTGTATACCAGTCTATATATGAAAATTACTTGAAGATGTGATCGAAATGAAATTATTTAGAAGCAATATTCAACACATTTAGTGATGCTTAAACTGTAAATAATAAATTGCATTCGTACTGCTAATTCAGATCCCATGTACTCACTTGCTTAAAAATGAATATATGCCAAGTACTGAAGTTAAATTTTACATGCCCTTACTTGATCCTTACCTAAGAAATAAAACATAAAGATAGTCAACCTCAGACAAGTCTTTTGGTTCTAATCACTGTTACTCAGATAGAAAGGTAGTATTCTTCCACCTCAGCAACTGCTCAATACAAATTACAGCACCTTCAGGAAACAGAATATAACAGGAAAGAAGTTAGCAGATAAGTTTTAGTGAAGTTCATTTAATGCCAGCTTGTATCTCCTAGCATTTCAGAAGTGGTAGGTATTTCCTTAAAGGAAAAGAAGTTCTGAATCAGTTGTATACTTTAATTCAGTACCTTCAACTTACTCAGAGATACAGCATTCTATTAGAGCTGCAGTAGAGGTTTCTATTATCAAGTTGAATTTATTTTTTTTAGATTCTTAATTCAGGTGCTTAGCAGGGAAATAATTTAGGTAAATCATTTACTCTAATGGTAATCATGTATTCACTTAATACATGTCTTTAATTATTTTTTCCAATAGTAAATTTAACAAGAAGAGTTGGATGCAACTTCAAAATAAATATACTTTTTATGAGTTAGTTGATTCAAATAGTATTTATCTATTCTGGACACTATAAATTGCTTTTGCAAAACTAAGCAGATGAAATTACTAGCAATTTCAATCACAAGGCAAAATATACCACTGCTTAAATCACACACACAAAAAAATAATTAGGAAACATTAGGGCTTCCCTGCCTTACTAGTCAGATGGTAGTTACAGAGGAGAGCAGACAAACTAGACAAATCAGTAAAGAAGAGGTTAAAAACGTTTATTTTCTAGAGGAAAAAAACTCTTAAGTGAAGAAAACCTATTCCCTACCACTTGCTTTGTCTATTGTTCAAGGAAATTGTACTTCAGGGAATATGCTTAAACTGAGTAACAAAGGAAAAACACCTATCATCGAAGAAGAACATTCAACACATTTGTGAATTCCACTTCGCTTTTAGCTTCCTTGTAGTAATCAGAACCTACAACCAGAAGTGAAATAAGCAGGAAGTGAGATGACAAAAAGGAAGCCACATGATGAAGGAACATACTGACAACTAATAACACACTGCCAACTGCCTTAGAGGTTAAGCAGGGCTGATTAAGAATTTCTGTTAAGAACAGACCTCAAAGCCTTCATCAGATTTCTCAAAAGCAGTATCTCAAGAAAGTGAGCAGAAGGATCAACCATGTTTCCTTAAAGCTCATTCTAAGTGCACCTGCTTTGTGAACACCAACAGTAAGACCCAGGCAGCAAGTCTCAGTCATGACCCACCTGAACATAACACCAAACAGCATCCATGGTGCTCAACATTGTGTTCACAACCACAAAACACCAAGCTTCTCAGAGTAACTCAGGCCGGAGCCTGCTAAGAGTTCTTCCATTAGAGACAAAATCTCTGGCTCACCAAAGTCACCACAAAAACTTTGACTGTAGGCAAATTTTGCAGGAGGTCTGGAAAGAGAGCTTACTCTGAGAGGTAAGTCTCCACCCTGACAAGTTCTTTACTAATGCCAATTTTTTCTGAATTATACACCCTAACAACACATTCAGTAACTTGTCTGCAGAAAGTTTTAGACTGGCTTCTCTGAAAGCCTGAGGGTAGGGTGGAGAATCAGAAAGGAGGTACCTGCCATGTAAGGTAGGTCCTACTCACAGCAAAAAAAAATATAGCTAAAAGTATCACTGTATAATGCACATAAGACTCAACGATTTTGAGTGCTGAAATAATTGCAATAAGCATTGCAATTCTCTCACAGCCAAAGAGAACTTGTTAAGAACCAACAGGGAAGACCAAACCTAGCCAATCATCAGTCACCACACCATGAAGGCATCTGACATTATTTAGAATTCAATGAGAAAAAAAAGTAACAGTATATAGAGCAGTTTTGTCCTGTTGAGAAAGGGAAAAAATTAAATATAAAGGGAAGTAGGATTTAGCCTGTTCTTTGTGTAACACAGTATGTGCTTGATAATGCTGCATTAACACATACAGAGACAAAAAGCTTATGGTTGGTTCACTGTTTACCAGTACTAAATTGCAGTGCTTATGGTGTAATTGCTTTGGTCACTCCTTGAGCAGCATATAGCTCCTATGGCAAAAATATACAGAACTGGTGCTTTACATTTGCATTTCTGCTGGAAAATTGTTCCTCAAACTTCAGTTTTCAAAAACAAGACACCCAGCAAACAGCTACAGCACATTTCACCAGTATGGCTGTTAAAAAGCAATGAAATAAAATCCTTCCTGGACATATCAGCTATTTAGTGCTATTGCATATCATTGGTTAAATTTACAATTAGATGCAATTGGCATCTAATGAGCAGCACTAAATCAATTCCATCGAGCACATTGTATCAATGAATTTATGCACACTATTAACAAGCCTCATTAGTTTACAGGAGTCAAAAATCAATTTTAACCCAAACCAATGTATCTCTTATGTGAAGAGGTATACTGCAATCTTGAGATACAGCAGATATACTGACAGAAAGCATTTGTAAAACTCTGAGAAGAAAATTCTTTCATACCTTTTGCATCTCTTGCTAGACTTGCCAATTTTTAGCCTGCATAAGTACAATCCTATTCACCTAGATACACAACTAAATTGTTGCTATAGTTTTTAAATCCTACAAATGTACACAGCATACCAACAGTTCTCCACCCGCCTTCGAGCTCAATAAAGCAATCCTGAGTATAAACATTTGTAAAAAGTCTGTATAAACCTACATATACACAGCCCTTCATTTACTGAAACATCTGTTTACAGACTCTTCAAGATAGCACTAGTAGGTAAACTCTGTAGTAATCACAACATGTATAAACATGCAGTAATACATTGAGGTAACAGCCAAAGAGCAAACTATTTTTCATCTGTTAAAAAAAAATATATATATGTATGGTCATGATCAAGAAAAGAAGAAAAATCTGCAATTCCTCTCCTTCTCCTACCTTTGCATAGAAAACCTCAGGTCCTCAGACAGCAGCTATCAGTCAACATAAAACTGAAATTCAAGGTGCCTAGTGGTACTTCTTTCTTTCCACTCTCCTGAAGCATTGGATAACAAGCCTTCCATTCCTCTTGCTTTCAGAAAATAAACAGCAGGTAGTAGATATCTCAAACCCTTCTGACCAAGCTTTCCTGCACCAAGTAATATACAAAAGGAATGCCAGAACGACAAGAAACATTTCTGGATTTATTCTTTGCTTGTAAGTATGGCCATCATAACTGTTTCCACGAAGTTGAAAGTTTACTCTCAAACAAGCTGGTACACACTTACTTATGTCATAAGGTAATACAGCTGATCAAGCTGAAAGTGGAAATGAGCATCAATTTTCAATACAATTGTTTGAGCATCACAGACAATGCACAAAAAAAAAAGCACTTCAGACCACACGGGCAACAAATTCGGTTTCATTTTGAGATTATTAGTGCCGTAACAGTTGTGGTTAGACAACATAAACAAAGAAAATGTCATTTTAAACTAATTTCCTCTGGTGATTGTATGTGTGCAAAGGCTCTTCAGAGTTCTCAAGGGTTACAGTCAACTTTTCGTTTCCAAAACCTAAACTTTATAAGTGAGAGTAAAACAGAAACAATTCTTTAATGCACTTGTATCTTAAGAGCCCTCCGATTCCAGTTAAAGTGAATCAACTACGGAGGAGCTGCCAGACTCGAGCTCGTACAGTTCATTATACTTTTTGGGTTTGTTTATTTTCCCTCCCCACTCCTGGCCATAACCTGCTATATCACGGGTGTCGCGACAGTAAGCACGGTGTGACCGCTGAGGGCTCTCGCAGGCGCCCGAGCGGGACCCGGCAGCGCCCGCCCCGCGCGCCCCCGCTGACAGGCGGGACAAACTTCAGCCGCTGCCGCCGGGAGCCCCGACCTCTGCCCAGCCCGCTGCTCCGGGCTGCCCGGGGCTAGGGCGGAGGGGGAAGCGCCCCTGCCTTGCCGCTCTCCTCCCTCGTCCCCCCACAGGGACTCGAACGCCGGGGACCCCGAGGAAACCGCGTCGGGCCCCGGCAGAAGCAACGGGATCAGCCCGGACACCGAGCGGCGAGTGAGGCCGTACTGCCCAGCGAGGTCACAGCCCGCGGAGCGGTACAAGGGCCGCCGGAGGGGAACGAGGGGGTCGCGGACTGAAGCGTCCCACGGCGAAGGACCGAGGCCGCAGCGACCCACCGAGAGCGGAGATGTTGCTCGGCCAGTCAGCGTCCGGCGATGGCGTAGTCGGCGGGATCCCACCGGTCGCTGCCGGAGCCATTCCCGACGCCTTGCCCGCGCTGCTGCGCGTTGGCAGCGGGGCCGCTGCCGCCCTGCCCGGCCCGGCCCGGNGGGTTTCTTGTACGCTCCTGTGGGGCTTACCCGAAGGCTCCTGACACATTAGTTTGGTATTACAACTCCCAGACGTGGTTTCCTGAGCCCGGCAACTGCAACGCTGGGGTGCAGCGAGGGGGCAAGATGGGCGCGGGGCATCGTGTCCTAAGGGGCGCGATACCCGAAGTGACTCCTTGACCCGTTTCCATGGCATTGATCGTCTGCCAGAATGGCTCCCGAGTGCCAGGGGTGCAGTGCCACCCTCGTGGAATTGCCCACGGGGGAGCCTCTCACCCGGGCAGGTTTGGGTGTGTCTCCCTATAGGTTTTGGCTGTGGCCAGGGAAGGCTTCTCCGCCACTGCTGCCCCGGGGGCCGTGCTCGCTGTGCCGGCCGCTTTTTCATTGCCAGGGCGTCGCATGGCTCAAGGGCTGAGGAGGAATGTCAGGAACAATTGCTCTTCACCACCATGGAGCCTGTTATCAGGGCTGCATGGACGAGACTTACTGTAAGGGCAGGGCAGTGCGCCTGCCCCGAGGAGCCACAGGGCCTTGTGCAAGTTGCTGCCACCACTGTAGCATTATCACCGAGACAAAGCATCCAGAAACAAAATGTGGCCCTGTATTTGCTGTCACTTAGCATGTGAGGGCATTGCTTCCACTCACTCTGTTACCTCTTCCTGAGTAGGCCTGAAATTCATGCTTTATTCCTTAAATTTTCACTGCTAAACTGCACCTTAGTTTTATTCTCTGGTAAACTAACTCCCATACTTAGAGCTTGGCCCACTTTGTACTTCAGCAGCCACAGCTGGGCTTTCCTATTGACATGGCATGAAACTAAAGACTTATCCTTATACTGAGGCAGAGGCAACTATAGCTTCCCCATACTTCAGAATACGATACTCTAAATTATTCTAATCTAGGTAATTTTTTACTTGCTCTTACTGATTTTGAATACCCTCGGTAAACTCCACTCATTTAAGACACAATATTGCAATAATTATAAAGACAGATAGATTTTCAAATGGTTTTATTCATCTAGTACCAACATTGTGTGCAGAAATACCCTTATCAGCCCCTAATTAGACCCATCCACAGGTAGATTCAGAATACCAGACTGCCGGCTTCCTGTTTGGGAGAATCACCCCAACTGATACCTCTTACCCTCACTGCCTTCCAGTACCTTTTCTAGCAAAAAAAAAAAAGCATAAAATTATGTTCTCAAAAATCAGTACCATTTCTGCAGTAGACAAAAAAGAATTGCTCTGGAAATAACAAAAGATTTAACCCTTTTCCTCTGTGCTTGACTATCAGCTCTATTCATGGTACTAACTGTAGCCACTATTTTTTATGCAGTTGTTTTTTTGTTTTTTGTGGTTTTTTTCCAGAGGTACGAGTATTAAAAGTTTAGGGTGATTCAGTATCTGAGATGTTTACAGTTGGAAATACCTCTTCTCAGTCAAGAAGATAACCAAAAACATGAAAACTCAGATGTTTTCTCACTACTTGGTGTGAGACTTACCTGTTTATTAACCAAAGTAGTGAGAACCTAGCAGAACTGTCCTTTTCAACACAATAGGAAGTCAAGCAGCAGGACACAGGGTTCTTTGCACTTTTAAAAACAATTATTTCTTCCTCTTGGGTTTTCTACAGAAAGTACTGCTGCTCACCTGAGTTACCTCTGCTCTGTCTCTTAATTTTCTATTTACTCTTTTTTTGAGGGTGTGGTTCTCTGTCAGCTGTTCTCAGTGTCACAAAGGTGACAGACTTAGAGAGAGATACTATCTTCCTTTTCTTTTGGGTAGAGTGCAGCACTGCAGATCCCAGCTCAAAGGGAATGGCAAAATGCAGCAGGATTACTGAACCATGTCTGCCTCCATGAAACGAGCTCTCCAGAGGAAGGCTTTAACTCAATCTCCCTCTGACTTCAGAAAGAAAGACTGCTTTTTAAAATTATTTTTTCATTTTAAGATTAGAGAACTAATCTGGGTTTGCAAGCAGGGAATTGGCAACATTTCTGAAGCAGTAGCTTCCTGCCATTCTTCATCCACTGGAACAAACCCCCTGGGCATGGGTAAACGATCAAATTAGCTTTGCCACTATTAGATCTGTGAAACCACTTGTCAGGTTTTATGAAAAATAATAGATCTCGCTCAAAACATTACTAAGTTTCCTTAACAGTCTCAAAACTAATTTTCAATAAAGTTTAATTGGCCCAATAAATGTCAGTTATTTCCTCATGATTTCTAGAATGTATCTTTGGTTTGTTCCTATCACTAGAAAATGCAATCAATTGGGTAACATGCAAGCAGTTTTTCTATTGCAATGTAGTCAAGAAATTTTGTTTAAGTGGTATTTGGCTCTACCCACTACTAATTCTTGAAAATGAATCTCCAAACTAAATTCCAGTGTCGACTTTCTTTATTGGAAGACCTTTTAAGGATTTCATTTCTATTGATAATAATGCCTGAACAAACCAGACAACTAATTGTCCTCATTTATAAAATGATACTTAGAGAGTAAATACTCTCTGAGTAAAAGTAAAAATACTCAAGAGTAAAAGTAAATACTTTTTAGAGAGTAACAAAGTATTTTGTAAAATATTAATTAAGTTTCCATGTAATAATTCTGGAGTGACTCTATCCAAATGCAACAAAGAGATTTGCTTTTTGCTAAAAATTGACTGCTTGGCAGCCTTTTTGTGCTTTTTTTATAGATCAAACCTTATAAAGAAGTCCTCCGTCTCCAGCACCATATGAGAGATAGCAGTTAAATCATTACAAGAAGTGATTAGTCATGGAAAATATGCTTACCATGGAGTCCTTAAAAATTAGCTTTGTACTGCTTTTGCTCCCTTATGATTTCATGGAACTGTTTGTCTGGGAGGTGTTTTTTTAATGTTTAAAATGCTAATGTTAAACCAATTGCATTCTGATTATTTTTCCATACTGGGTCTGACATAAGAGTGAAAACAGTAGCCAAATAGCAGTAACTTGTGCAGATTATGCCACATCCAACTTTATTAAATAACCTGCTGAAGGTTGTATTCATAACAAAGATCAGGCTAGAAGAATGCAAGGACAGTAAACTAGCAAGGAGATATAGCATAAATACCTCTGTGGCCTTCCCATCTCAAGATTTATGGTCCTAGTCTGTCGGCAGCATTTACACTTAGCTCTACACTGGCTAGCTACTTTCTCAGTCCTCAGTTCAGAAGCTACTTTCTTGTTCTTCATCACTTATAAGTAATATTCTCCAGAAAATTTATAATAATCTACTTGTTTATAATCTACTTCTAGGAAACTACTGAACTGGGGAAAAAAAGGATGTAGACCTCCAAGAGACCTCTAGCAGAGGACTTAAGTGCTTCATTTATTAGGTTAGATGCTCACTTACTCATACAAGCCTTGCTTTAATTTGAGCATGCTGGCTGTGCAGGTGGAATGACACATTCATTGAAAATAATACTGAGGCTGAAACTATTATAGTAAAATAAAACGCTTCTGCAGTAACAGTTCTCATACATTTGCAGAGAATGAAGGTCAGGAAAGTGATCTGTTAGTCTGATATGATTAAACTTCTCATCTTGGTTGACCAAACTATTACCTACAAGGTTTAATCTCCTTAAGCAAGAATACATAATGTAGGTAAAAGCCCAGAGCCAAGTACATAATCACTAAATTACAATTTAAAGTCTTAGTAAGGACAGCCTTTATTTCCTCCAAGGTTTCAGAAGCACACTCTGCTTTATGCAAGTATGACTCACCAAGTTTGCATGCAAGGAGTTTGATTTAAAACTCAGTGAAGAGTAGATCTATTGAGATAAACTTCAAATCTTGTTAGACCTGTTTATTTCCACTGCTTTTGATATGAAACTCTCTAGATAAGAAGCTGCAAACTAACTGAAAAGCTGGAGGGAGAGGGAAAAGATATAATTTGAATTCCAGTATACTGTTTTCACAACAGTGTTTCTATTTATATGTATAATCCCTGGTAGGTCAGGTCATCAATTGTTTAGAGACAGAGAATATTTAAAAGCAGTTGTACACAAATGTAGAAAAAAATATAAAAGCTTGAATTCAGTAAGGTATAAACTGGACATGGCTGTGTGGATGCTTATAAAATGTAACATGCTAAGTACTCTTTGGGAATTTCCTAAAATAATGTGAGTATTAGGTATTTCTGCTGGTTCTTATCTTGCCTTCTCTGAGCCTAATGGTACAGTAATCTTCATCCAAGGTAGCATCTTACAGTAGCTCATTTTCTCTGAAGGACACAAAATAGTTTATTGATAAGAATTGAAACAGAGAAGTGAAATCTTTGAAGAGATTCAGAAGAGAAGAGTGGGAAATCACGATTTCACTATCTGAAATTGTGCTGATTTCTCATGCACAGTGTTTTCATTGTACTGACCTGACTTTGTTAGATAAACTACCTGAGAATCTGGACCTGAAGCACAGTTGATTCAGTTTTGAAGCATGAGAGGGAATCAAGGGATAGATGGAAGCAGGAGAGGCAGGTGGATGAGAGTCCAGGGAAAAGTCAATGGCAGGTGAAGCTTCTTAAAGCTGGTCAGGAAGTAATATCCCATGATGGTGAGAACTTAAAAGATTTGGACAGATTTATCTTTTTCATTTAAGGACAAAGCTGAGATCCTTACTAATAGTTTCAAATAAAATATTTAACTTTATGCTAATTTAAATGTTTCCTATTAAGTGTTTTTGCTTTATAGTTTCAGGAAAAAACCCTGTATATATATATGTATGTATGTATGTATGTATGTATGTATGTATGTGTCTATATATATATACATATATATATATATATATGATATAAACAAATCAGTTTCTTCCTGCCAGAGTATTTTTTAATGGAAATGAGGGCAGAAATGAAAATGTGCAAACAGAACTGCATTATAACAAGTCTAGGTTTGCAAACCATTATCTCAGAATAATGCAAATAATATTAATACTTTAAGATGAGGACAGCCTTATGAAGGATATTTTTTGTATGAATCACTACGTACATCAAACTAATTGGCAATAATCATGACCTTAATAATCATTATTCAGGAGCAGTGTGTAACCCAGGCTTCCTCAGGAGAGTCATTGCCTAAAGTTATATTAGAGCCTAGATTGAGATAATACATCTCTCTATACTATCTGTATGATATATATCTCTATCATATGGATAATGTATTGTGGTGCAAAACCACCACATGTATAATATATTATAGAGAGATATTTTCAACTAGAATTATGTTAGGTAAAAAGAGTATTCAATCTCTTCACAGGGTCTATATAGGCAGTATACTGTACAAGAGATTCTTTTTCCTAAGGATTCATTTGACCTTTATTGAGCCTCCTAAAGTAAATACCTAAATTATTCCATAGCAGTGCTCCAGAGTGTTAAGTCAACAAAAGGCTTTGTATCTCCAAATATTTGTTTCTGGTATGATGGCAAAGTACAAATTGTAGCCATAATCAGGTATTCCACCTGATGCTTATAAAATGTAATCTTGTCTCAGCTATTGAGGTCCTCTGATAAAGGTAGGGTCTTCCTGAATATTTTCACATTCTTTGAGTTCAAAATATTTTGACTGAAAAAAATGCAAAGGTTTTTTGTTCCAATGGTGTTTGTTCCTACACTACTCTAACAACAGAGTGAAACCCAGATCAAGACAGTGCTTCTGTATAAGGTCAGATCCTTCACTTAATCATCTACTGCAAGGAACTCTGGCAATACCCTTTTTCAAAATATAAATCCAACTCAAATAGTATTGAAAGTTTCACTGAGAGAAAAAACCATCACATACTAACAGTCTCTACACTTAGTGTAGGTACTTCATGCTGCTTCCCTCTCAGCTGTTCCTTCTGCCTTTCTGCCAGAATGGTTGTCAGAAGGATGCAGGAGGAGGAGCAGCCCCTTGGACAGCTCAGAGTAACTGCTGTATCAGATGAGGAGATGTTAGTGGTTTGGCATTTGCCACAGATTCACATTTGTGGTTTAACACAGTGCAGCTTTTTACTCTGCCTTTCATGCACTTTATAATTGAAAAGCAGCAGAAATCTAGCAGAAGAATAAACAGTAGTCTGAATAACAGTTTGCTCTTAGGAGACAAATTATACCAATAAATTTTATTGATCATATGAGACCCATGATAGAGCTGGAAAAATAACAGAGACGTGATGAGAACAATAGGAAGGGGAGCAAGAGCTGGCACACTGTCAGTGTCATGAAAAAAGCTGGTGTGAAAACAGCATTACAGTGTGTTTGAGGGGACCCATGAGAACAGATGAGAACAAAACTTGGGAGTGAGTGAGTGAAATCAGGGGGTTTCTGAAGCACAATATTCTGCTTCAACAAAGGAGGGGACATGCTGGTTGCATGCATTTCTCTTCATTAAATCCCTAAGTGGTTTCACTTTGTGACTTTTGAAAGGGTCATCAAAGCTTTGATTCTTTTAGAGGACATCTAACTGATCTACTTTCTAGTCACAAAGTCCACATCTGCTTCTGGAGTTAGGCAGTGCATAAATAAGTCTTGGTCTCTAGATCAGCTCAGCTGAGCATTGCAGGGCAAGGAGCTCTGTACCTTAAAATAGGAGCACAGATCCATTTTAACAACTGCAAAGGTTACCAGCTCCAATATAGTCACACCAAGAACTTGTGGTTTAATCATCTGGGGAAACATTAGCATGTGATCCTGTCACACAAATGGCTGCTTACAAGTCTTTCCAAGTAAGAGACATTAGTATTTTCAGGTTAATTTAGGATGATGGACATGGTGGGAAGAGGGATTCTGCTCCTTTGTGCATTGCTGAGTTATCCCTCCCCTGTTTTACAGATAAGTAAAGCTTATATTGCTGGTTGGTTCTGTCTTCTACGAGGGCTGTAATATTTCCAGTGGATGATTAACAGAGAACCATGTCTAGTAAATCATTCTGTGAAGAACTGCCCTACTGACATCTGGGATTTTGTGTCATTCAGTCCTCACTTTCTCCCAACATCTTTTTCCATTTTCTGACTTCTTTAGGTTTATATCAGTCTGTTTGGCCAAATGTCTATAACTGGAAATATTATAAATATGGAATTTTGTTGTGTTCGTATTTATTTTCATTTCTTGAACTGGAACACTCTGGAAAAAGGAAGATTGAAGGAGTATAAGAAAGAGTGCAGATATTTTTTTATTCACTGACATTCGTTTTCTTTTGTCAAAATCTAAAAACAAGGGGAGGAAGCTGCTGCCCAAAATTACAGGAAGACTAACACTACATTATCAAACAATTACTATCTGGCAGAAACGTGGGGAATTTTTTGTAAGGCGGGACCGGTGGACGCAGGTCCTGCTCAACTTAGAGCAGACGACCTCGGTAGTTATTCCTGCTGTGACCGCGAGAGGGCAGCCTGTGCCCATTAAATCATTGCATGACGCCTGACCTCAGCTTTGGAAGAACTTGGCGAATGGGGGGGGGGGGGGNGTTGGGGAATGGGGGGGGGGAGTATTATTCTGCTTCATTTTAATTAAAACTTTGTGGAGATTTAAAATGAAGCTGTTTAAAAAGCGCACCGTAGTGTAATGTCCAAGGTGTTTGAGGCCATTTTAAGACCTACTGTACAAATTTCTCAGTATAGCCTTTCATTAATTCTTGTATGGTTTCAGCAGGATATGCTTATCTCCTCTACCAAGAGTAAATAATCTGCATTCATAAGGTGCTACATCTTTTAAGTCAGTTCCTTAACTGCAGATTTTTTTTATTTATTCAGGAAAAACAAGGTAGGGCATTTAGTATTACCTTCTTAGAGCAGCTTTCTAATAGAAATGTGCCTCTAATCACTTTCCAAATTTTAGATACTATTTCCTTCATCAATAGGACATCAGATAAATCTTTTGCATTTGAGCTCAGTTTTTCTGCCTGTAAAACAAATATTTCCATTTCAGTGGTGTAAACCATGGAGTGTAGCTGTATATTATAAAAGCATACTGTGCCAGTTTTTTTAAAGCAACAGTCTTTCCCCTTTGATATTGCCATCGTGCCTCTCAGCCATGCATTTACAAGCTTGAGCATTCAATGGGAACTGCTGCAGGTTCAGCACTTTTGAGAAACAGCTTACTTAGAAGTCTAAAGTTGGATTTAGAAGCTTAACATTTTTGGAAAACTTGGTATATTTTCATAACAAGTTATGAAAATCCTCATAACTTATTGTTGTTAAGGCAAATATCTATCCAGTATATTTATGCTGCAACCACTTTCGATTTTTTTACTTCTACTCTGGATAACTAATCTTGGTTAAGGAAAGCTTTCCTGAACTTAGGGTGAGAGAGCTGTCAGAATCCCTCTCAACCCCATTTCTGTAAGAGACAGAACGGTGTTATTCAAATCAAGTTGTAGGCCTGGTAATTCTACCTAGGTATCCAGAAAATTACCTAGGGAGGGAATAAAGTTTAATCACAACCAAACTGAAGAACATATATAAAAATAATGCACCCTACTCACTTCTTTCATAAAGGAAATGGATCAAAAGAAACTGTGCATATTACTCTTGAATTCCATGAAACCATAACGTCAAATGTTTGTCACAGCATAATTTGAATCGTTTGCACAGGGGGTGAGTTCAAGATCATGTATTCATTAGTCAGACTAATTTTATTTTTCACTTTGGCTTGTATTTTTGGTCTTTACATGTAAGAGAAGGGCAGCAGTCCAAAATATACTTGAAAAGAACTGGCATTAGCTCTGACTTTGTCCTATCTGTTGAACAAACATAAGTTAATTTATCCTTGAACCTAGAAACTGAATGCAGTCTAAAACAAGACAGAAAAAGCATGTTTTAGTAGTTCTGCTGCCACAGGATCCAAGATCTGCTTGACTACCAAAGATCAGGAGTCTATGCCTAACAGTGGAAATTATAAAAGACTTTCAGTTGTGAACAAGAAGCTTACAATAAACAATGGAGAAAAAATTTCCAAGAGGAAATGTAAAATAATCGGATACATCCTTGGGTTAGCTGGTAGACAACAGAAGTGAAGAACAAATACTAAAATTCAAGCCATGAATACAATAATCACCACATCCTTCCTTTTCTTCCCCTGTTTCCCCCTCCCCTCTCATCAGATTACAAGAACAGTGCTATATTTAAGACAACATCCTCTTCTGAGGGCTATATGTGCTTTTTGAAATGTGCAATGTGTACCACAGTTTCCCAGTCAATCTGTGCTGTAGAATCAAAGCTTTTTTCTCCCTTGCCCCCTACTAGTATTTCAAGCTAGTGATGAAAGTGAAAACCAATAAAATACCTTTAAATTTTCAGACTGCTTAAAGTAGTGAAGCTAAGACAAGTATCTACTCTAAGCTCTGAAAACCTAAAGCTAACTTTAACGTGTTATCAGTAATATCCTATAATCCTTAGTCCTTTTATTTCTGTAGATAACATAAATAGGAATTATTATGTCCCAGCTGGCTGTAAATGGAGAACGATACTGAAGGATACAAAAGGATACTGAAAATGAGGGAACTGGGTAGAAGAGTTTAAATGTAGTATCTGTACATACAACAAGAAAATATCACTGGTTGTGACATTCACTTTCTGTTAGGATTTCACAGATTTTCTCTACAGTTGTGTCACAATACTGCAGAAGTCAGCAATTAAAAATTTAGGTTCCTTGCCAGAATGTACAACATCTCATGTATTACAGAATGTATCAAGATCTCAGATTCACAGAATGGTTGAGATTGGAGAAGACCTGGAGGTCATTTGGTCAAACTTCCCTGCTCAAGACCCACCTGCCCAAAATCATGTCCAGATGGCTTTTACATATTTCCAAGGATGAAAACTCCAAAACCTCCTTAAGGAGCCTGTATCAGTGCTCAGTCACTGTCACAGTGAGAAAGTATTCCTAATGTTCAGTCGGAAGCTCCTCTGTTTCAGTTTGTGCCTCTTGTCCTGTCAGTGAGCACCACTGAAAAGAGCCTGGCTCCATTCCCTTTGCATCCTCCCTTGAGGTATTTATATACATTGGTAAAATCCCTCTGTGCAACATATAGTTGCAGATAACATAAAATTCAAAATTTGACTGAAGATATTGATCAGCACCATTAACACATTCATTGCTCTTCCTACCTGCAAGTTAAATAAAGCAATTTGGTGCTGTGGTGTTATGGCTAAAGCCTAACACAGCTAACAGACAAATGCCATTCAGTTCACACTTGGTGTGAAAAGCCTGTGCAGCTGCAGCCACACTGAGCTCACGTTATAACATTCAGTATTCATCTGAAACTTTTCCCTTCAGACAGTGTACATCGAGAGAGATGCTTTAGGTACCCCACAAGTACCCCACTCTGAAATTCTAGCATTAATTTGAATTAAGTAATTATTCCCCCTGTTTTGAGTAAGATTCAATTAAAATTAGGCACAGTGTTTTAAGTTCCCAAAAAAGAGTATGAAGTCAGCAAACTTACTTGGTTTATTGAATGGATTTTTTATTTTATCAATTTCAGCTGGGTTTGGTAACAGCTGGAGAAAAAAAAAAAAAAAAGAAAAACCCTCCCCCCTTTATGTCTCAGTTTTATCTGATTTTTAACATGTAGTCAACTAATTTTTCTCCAATACAGTATCTAGGGCTTCTCATGAAATACCGTTGGGTTTTGAACTCTTTCTTGGAAATTCACTTTTTGAAAGAATCTCTAGGAAGGATCTTATTGTTATGTGGTATTTTGAAATAATTTACACTGCATTGTTTTCATGAAAACCTCTGTTCATCACAGCAGCAACTGCAAGGAGCAGTTGGCTATTCCTTCATTTTCAGCCTCTTCTGGTGTCATAACACCACAAAGTTTTCAGGGCTGTGGCACTTAGCAAGTTTCATGGTTCTGGCCGCTCTGTTCAGAGCAGTCCCAAAAGGTATTAGACAAGAACTTTGAAAGAGTTTTCCTCTGACACAGCTGAGCCTATACTGTAATGGATCCTGATAACCATTTTGATCCATCCTGAAAAAAAACCTGCTTGATTTATAGCCAACCTCAGGCATTCAAGAGAAAAGGGACATAATCCATGATTCCATCACCTCCTTCATTAGAGTCAGTGTCAGTAGTATGTTATGGTGCTTTACAAAGTCAGTGTTGTAGTGGCTGTATCATTCTTCACATAAGCAAATCTTACTTTTTTCCTGTGGTTAGTTCTCCACTGCCTTTGATCAGCATGTAGAAGCTCAGTGACATTTCCACAAGGCCAGCCCCTTCCTCATTTGCCCCATCCTCTAAACTTGGGAAAAAAGGGATGCTCCAATTGCTCCCATTGAAGCACTGTGGGAAAGTGCCTGAATAGGATATCCCTTACAAGAGTTCAGATTCAGGACTTGGCACCCCCGGCAAATTAATCTGCTCCTCCTGTATGGCACCTTCACAGCGACCTCACATTTCTCAGCAGCCTCAGAACACCTGCAACACACGCTCTGTGTCTGTACCACTCTCAGGGGTCTTCCCCTACCTTGGTCTGTACTGCAGAGTTAAACAGGGAAATCCCAGTTACTCCTTATGGATTGTGCAGATGTGCATCACCTGGTCTAGCCCAGCTTCAGACAGAGACTGATGAAATGGAGGGGAAATCTCCAGAACATCTTGTCCTGAAGCTCCAGAGCACTCAGACTGCTGTTTCCCTTAGTACTTTGTGAACTTGATGACAGAAATCTTGTTAGGCAAGAAAGAGGGTTCAGTGTTCTCTGGACTGTATGTTCACCCCAAAAAAAATTGTAATAAATCAACCAGGATGGAGGGGCTTATCATGGCATCTTCAGGGGATTCCAGTCAAAACTCAAGCTTAGTTATAGGAACCGTTTAGACAGCAGCAGCTTGGCAGCTCAGGCTTCTCTCAAAGACACTGTGCTATAAGCTATAATAATTATTCAATCAAAGCCATATTGACCTGTTCTTTAATTCCGGAGAAGGAACACAGTTCATTTTCCTCAGTGAAATTCAGTTACTTTTTTTCCCCCCCCAGTTTTGCAGCTGAGGCCAGATTTGTGTTCAGCCGGAGAGGTGCAGAGGTCAGAGAAGCTGGGTTAAATGACCATTATCAAAACTATAGATAAACCAGATGATTAGAAAAGTGGCCAAACAACTTTTTTTTTTTTCTTATTTTCTTGTTTTTCAGTTCCTCTGATGTTTCATCTTAACAGTTTTTTTGTAAGGGTATCATAACAATTATTTCACTGATCAGTATTAGAATATCAGAAGGATATGCATTAACATTCTTGCAAGTGATGTGTAGCATTTTTCTTGTTCACGTGCATTCTGGTAATGTACTAATGAACTTTGAAAGGTTTTCAAATATCTGTACATGTAATTATTTTTATGAAAATTTATCATCAGAGCACATTTTGGGTCAGAAAGGACCTTAAAGATCATCTAGTTAGTCCAATGCCCGTGGAAAGTGACACTTCTAACAACAGCGCTACTTTCTTCCGTCAGCCATGCTGCGGCGGAGGCGGCTATGTCCATCGCAGTTTTCCCGCTGTTATTTGGAACGCTCCTCCTCCTCCGTTCGGCGCAGTGCGGGGACCGGGGCCAGGGGCTGCCCGGGGCCCCCCCCGGGGCTCCCCCGGCCCGGCAGCCGCAGCCCCACCTGACAACATTCAGCGTCCCGGGAAGAAATTATTAAACCCCCGCTGTACGCGAGGGCCCCGACCCGGCCGCAGAGGGCAGGACGGAGGCGGGGCCGCCCTGTGCGGCGTAGCCTCGGCCCCGGCCCCCGCAGCGACCCTGACCCCGGCCCGGGCAGGCGGGCGGGGCGGAGGTGGAGCGGCCCGGGCCGGCCCGGCGGGCGGAGCGGAGCGGAGCGGGCGCGTTGAGGAAGAGGGAAGGAGCGGAGCGGCGGCGGCTCGGGCGGAGCGGGATGGCAGCGCGGGGCGCCGCGGAGGATGCCGCGCTCCGCTGCGCGGCCGAGCAGTGGCTGCTCTGGGATAAGGTGAGCCAGGCCGGGCTGGGGTGGGGGCGATGGAGAAGGGTCATGAGGCGCGGCGTGACGCCCGGCTGTTGCATTGTGCCGGGTTGGGGTGCGGTAAAAGCACCTGTTTGCGCCTTTGGCTCTGCTTTCGGAGCTCGCTGACAAAGGGATGCTCCCCCTCCGTCCATCCTCTCCCGCCCCGCGGCGGGGCTGGCGCAGGTGGGGCTGCGGGGCCGCTGCCCGGTGCTGCGGCTCCGGCACCTGCCGCTGCTTTCGTTTAGAAACGCTCCCGGCCGCTCCCGCTGTACTGAGCGTCTTTTTCAAAAGGGCCTGTATTGTTCCGAACCACTTCAGACGCAGGGCAGTTGATAAGACTTAAATTATTAAAGAGCAGCATACATTGCCGTGTTACCTGTCTCTCTGTGTTAAAAACCTCCTGGTACCTTCAAATTTTTGTTACTAAAATATTGGTCCCAAAAGACATGTGGGCTCACTTCAAAGACACTTGGAAATACAGAAGGTGTCAGTCCTGGTTTTTTCAGGTGTTATTCCCTTCCCGTGGAGGCTTATATTTGGTTTTGACAGCACTATATGCAAAGGTAGAATCTTCTGTGTGCTTCTGTTTTCTACATACCTAAAGAAACATCTTGCCATAGTGGTGTTCTGGAAATGGTCGTGTAGTTGCTTGCTGCTGCAGGTCCCACTGAGATGCAGGCCTCTATTGGCACATTTGGTTTGCATTTTTTATGTCCCTCTTCATATAGTTTGTTCATTTGGCTGTATTGGAGCACACTGGCTATTGCACTCCTTCAGTCACTAAAGTGACTCACCTGGGCTGAGCACTCAACAATGCTCTCTGAGTTTTGTGCAGCACACATATTTGTTTGGTAAGGCATCTTCTGCTTATTTAAAAATGTCAGTGGAAACATAATAATTCTTTTTTTAGTGTTCTTTCCAGGTTCTAAAAGACATTAGAAGTACCTCAAGCTTGTTGTGATTCTTCATTAAAGATCAGTAAACTGTTTACCTGACCAGTTACCAGTTCTGGTTTTATTAGTGATAGAGCAGTGCCAAACTAGTCCTCTTTTCAGAAATGCTAATGCATCATGTCAAATGACAACAAGCTTTTGTGCCTTTTTTCCCAGTTTAAATAATTCTGAGAAAATAAAACAAATAAAATTTGGTTTTAGAGCCTCTTATTTACGTAGGTTCCCTGACCAGCATTAGTTATATTCCTGTCTTTTGTGTGATAATTTGCTTTTCAGCTGGTTATTCTGATTATTTTGTTAAACCCTCTGGAAATATAATGCAGTATCCCTTATACATCTTTACTTTTGGAAGTTTAGCCCTCTGTTAACACTTGCACCTTTGACTCAGTAACAGTTGACTAGTGTGCAATACTCACTGCTAATTGCTCAAAAATTATGAGGTATTTTAATTTCTCAGGGAGCTGTTGCATGTTTTTGTTGAGCAACAGAAGAATCAGATATAACCCTTGTCCATTTACTCTGATATAAAAAAAAAGTTCCTTTTTGACATGCAGAGGTAGGTTAATATTTAATGATGATAAGCCCCAAGTTTCTTACAAAATAATAGTCTGCAAGAGCAAGCCCTTATGGCTGATGATGGTCCTGCAGACCTGACTGGAAGTTTCTACCTACATGACAATTACTGTGCTTGTTACCAGGCTGTTTTCATCACTCTGTTCGTTACAGTAAAAGCATATTTTTCATTCTTTCTATTATCAGGCATAGAATTACTTATGGAAGGTAGCTTCTGGTTTTAGTAAAAATAAAATCCATTTAGTCAGAAGTTTTTCCTCTCCTGTAAAACCTTGTGGGGACTCCTCTACTGATAATAACACTTTGAGCCTTCCTGTAGTGTAGATTAAAGTAAATAACTCAAGTGTTACCAGGTGATGTTCAAGTTAATCGCACTAGAGGATATTATCTTGGTATTAAATCACCTGCCACTGTATTCACAGAAAATGGCACTCCCATACTCACATCTCATTTAATTTGAGAGCAGAAAAAGCCTAACCTGAGAGAATCAGTTGAAAGGAAAAAGCCAGCACTTCATCCTTCTGATACAATTTAGTCCTTCTTTGCTAGAGATGCTGTGAAGAGTTTGGTTAAGCAGAAGAAAAAGCCAAAACCAAGATTTGTTTTTTACTTAGCTGTGTACAATGGCATCATAACGTTCTCCACAAAAATAAAACAGGTAGAATTTTCCAGGTAGTTCTGGAAAAATCCTTCTGCCATGTTGAACAGACTTGGCCTGGCTTTTACCATTATTTGGTGTGGGGTGGAGGCAGGCAGTGGGGAACAACTAACTTAATGCAACCAAGTTTTCTTTAGAGAATTATATGGACTGAAACTCTTAAGACTTGAGCAGCCACCTGGACATGTACATTTGACCAGACTTAAAAATACTGGAGGATCCCTCTAGTTTAACAGTAGATACCAAACCTGGAAATTCCTCTAACAACAACAAACAAACTCCTTGTCTGTGAGAGCTGCAGGGTACTCCTGATGTCCTTCTGCATTGGCATTACAGCTTCCAGTCTGTCAAACACCTGTAGAAATGTGTGTGCTATCTACCTAAAAACATGCTCATTTCAGTATTAAGAGATGACTCGTGTGCACTAAGCTCACTCAGAGAAATTAAAAGGTGACTAGGCAGTGTACAAAACTGGATGCAAATGGTGCCATTCAGGCTTTGCCTTTGAGACATAGGCCTGATGTTAAAGCAAAAGCTTGATGTCAACTTGTAAACAGCCTAAACTCAGTTATGCTGCCCTATATATTCTGTAACAACATAGAATTATCTTTATTATTACAGAATGTAATTACTCAGTAATAATAGATAATTGTGTTAAGCTGCCTACAAGGAAGTAGCAATTACAACATTCTTGGACTGGTAAATTGGTAATTTTTGTACTGGAAATCAGTAATTCTGGGGTACCTAATTGTTTGTTGCACTCAAGAAGCTAGATTTTTATTTATTCTTTCATTTATTCTCCATTATGCAGTTTGCTCATTAGCACCATAGGCTCTTTAGCTTTTTCAGTATGTATTTAAACTATGTTGTTTGTCCTGTGGCAGTGGGTGCACAGGTCAGTAGTTAGGACATCGCAGCTCTGGGCTTCGTTTGATGTGCAGAATATTTATACTTTTGTATGCAAACTTACATACCTGTTACTCTGTGTGTTCTGCAGCGTTTTCTGAAGCTGCAGAAGACATATGGTTTTACATGTAATTTTTTTTTCCTTTCTGCCTAGAATGATATGTTTTCCCTTGCTGTAAGCATACCTAGGTCATCCAGGAAATAATAAAGTCTGTGACTTATATGAGTTCATTTAATTGCCTAGAAATCAAAGTTTGTGTCCCTTTGGAAATGAGAATCTTTGTACTCCAGAGTGAAGTGTGTGTACTCATGCAGTGAATAACCTGCTGCCTCTCCAGATAATCCTGTTGTCAGGAGTCTGCCATCTGTCCTCTTGGCTCATCACTTCCCAAGAAATCAAATACTGAACTTCACAAGTCTGATGTTATTACATTGAGAAGTTGAGGCATACAGGACTTTGCTAATTCCCTAAGTCTGGAAACAGAGTAATTAACAGTAGAGAATCTGTGGAAGCAATATATCAAGAAAAGCAGTGAAAGCTACAAACTCCTCACTGTTCTCAAGTGGTATGACATGGCCTTTTTGTTGCCACTCCTGAGTAATTTTATTTAAGAATTTGGCTGTAGTTTCTACTCTTTCATCCTGGGGTTATGTTTATTTTTACAAGCATTACCTGCAAATATGTTGGAAATTATCTTCTGCCCAGTGTGCTTAGTTTTGCTGCTACCTCTGGGGCTAGCCAGTCTTGGAACAACGTTGTGATTTAATTTGTTTTAAACTCTACATAGAGTGCTGTAGAAATAACAAATATTTATTAATAATTAGCTTAACTTACTTTCTTAAATGTTTAGTGTAGTTCTTGTGTTGTGAGAGGAAAAATTCTCTGAACTGTGAAAATGCTGCTTTTTGTTTGTTTTGTTTTGTTTGTAAAAATAGAAAACATTAAAATGGACATCTTGGAACTCTTTTAACATCCAAAATTGTGATATATATATATATATATATATATATACACACACACACACATTGCTGTCCAGGTAGCATGTTCACTTAAGGAGATAAATCTAAAACAAGTAATACTTGAGCTTGTACTGATTTAAAATTAAGAAGACAGCAGGAGTTCTGGTGTTCTTGAAGCTGTGTGCCATGTTTTGATACTGAAACCCGGAGATTGGGGCAGAAAGTCAGCTCTGTTAAAACAAACGAAACCTCATTTAGAATATCTGAATTTTGTATCAACAGAATCCAAAAACTTACGCAATTGTGAAACAATTGCTTGCGGAAGGAAATGCCAGAGAACTGCAGAAATACTTTGGCTCGCGGATGGCTTTTGGCACAGCAGGGCTCAGAGCTGCCATGGGAGCAGGGATTTCCCACATGAATGACTTGACTATTATCCAGACAACCCAGGTATTGTGTTCAGCACTTTATCTCACTTAACTGGTTGTGTATATGAATGGAAGAGCCTCATTTATGGCAAGCAAATGAGTATTCTATGGAAGTACAAGTTGTCTCCTTTTCTTCCAGTTTTCAGAAGTAACTTAAATTGTAATTATTAGCTGAGAGCTCTGAGCTGAACTCTGAAAACAAGCAGAGAGAAGCTATTAAACCATTAAAAGAAGTTACTTTCCGTATTTGATTTGTTACTTTCTGTATTTGATTTGCAATTTAATTTATACACAGCTGCAGTTAAGCTCAAGTGTAACAGTTAGTGCTGTTGTAACAACTACAAAAAAACCCCAAAGGTAGCCAGCATTTGGTTAAGCTTTGTGTGTGCTGGACATGGATTTACATAATGGCAGTGAAGGTATGTATAGATATATGGATCCTAAAGTAGATCTACTTGGGGAAAAAGCCCACAACTTTGAATAACTACAGCCTGGAGTGGTGATGTATCATGTGCTAAAGAGATGTCATTATTAAGGGGGAGATTGGGTTAAAAACCTGAAACGCTGGCCAGCTGTTCTCTTCATCATGTGAGACCTAAGACAGCAGAATCATTTCTCAAAACCTGCAATTTGGACTAATGGTGTTACCTGTTCCTTTTTGGAGTTGATTCTGATATTTGAAAAAGCACTTAAATGTTGTCCAGGTTTGCAATATTGATTTAAATGTTTCTGATATTTCTTGGTGTTCATTGGTCCTGGGCAAACTGAATCCTAGAGCAGTTCAGTGAGATGCTATGTGTGCTCAGCTTCCTAAGACATCAGCAACTTAGCAATTATCTTAATGTGATGATGAATTAAACATCAAGATTGGGTTAATGAGGTGGATTTGTTGTTGTCTCAAGGGATTTTGCAGATACCTTGAGAAGAATTTCAGTGACCTGAAAAAGAGAGGAGTTGTGATTGGGTTTGATGCTCGTGCTCATCTTTCCAGTGGAGGTAGTAGCAAAAGGTACTTCTTGGGTTTTGTATTTAGTATTTTGTAGATACCTTGTGTGATCCATGATGGATTTATATCTACTTCAATTGTATTTTCTTTCTGTAAAGTGAATTAGTGTGTGGGATTTACAGTATTCTTACATACTAGTAATGCCAAAGCAGTTCTTAGAGTTGTGCTTTGTCTATTGGGAGTAGTGAGGGAACACATTTAAATTGAGTCTGTACAATAATTGAGATATATTGATAAGTGATGGTGATAAGTGATGGTGTTTTTCTTGGGATTTTGTAATTGCATTAGGGTAAGAGGGAAAGCTGTGAATTCTAGGAAACTAATTGGCAAGAAAACGAATATATTCCCTAGGTCTCTTTTCTTCCTGTTTAGGTTTGCAAGACTTGCTGCCAATACCTTCATCAGTCAGGGAGTTCCAGTTTATCTATTCTCTGATATAATACCAACTCCCTTTGTGGTAGGTTTTTCTATTACATCTTTTTATGTACTTTATCTGCTTTAAATATACTCAAATTCTGTCAGATACCTTTCATTACTTAAATTAAGGATAACTACACAAACCAGTTCTTAGTTTTTAAGCTCTTCCTGCAGAGAGTCTTGTACTTATTTAACTATGTATAGTTTACAACATCCATAGCAAAAGAAGGGAGAATGTGGAATGTCAGCGGATTGCTTGCTGTGGAGTCTGAAGTCTGAAACATGCTCAGCCTCATACTCACATGTGGCTGGATTTTTACCTTTGGGTTGTTTTTTTTTTGAGGGGAGAGGAGGCAAGGGCAGGTATTGAATCCAAAATAGCAAGTTGTTGGAGTGCAGTGATGTTTTGCCAGAAGGATGTTGGATTGTGTCCACGATGCCTCCATCAGAACACCAGGTGTCTCCAGAGCAACACAGAAAAGCCCTGCTCTTGGCCCTTGTACTAAAAGCAATAATTTCTCCCTATACCAGTTGCTCCAGTGAGCATTGCAAACCAAATACAGTAGTATAAAGACTTCCTACATAGCATTCTTATACTGATACAATTTTTTGTAGATTTATGGTCAAATGCTTCATAGTACAGCTTAAAGTGGTGTTTCAAGAACTGCAGTTGATTGCATCTCATTATCAAATAAAGAGCTAGGGGTAAATACAAACTGGACCTGTGCTCATGAATAATGCTTTTTAATTCACTCCATCTGTTTTGAGCTAATTTATAAGAGCTCTCTCCAAAACAATTCTCTCCTGAACCCTGATGGAGTAGCTGCTCCCCAGGCTGCTCCCAAAAGACGGCGTGGATGAGACTGCTTGAGCTGCAGTTCTCTGCCCCGTGCTGACTGGTGTCATTACCCCAACAGACTTGGCACCCTCTAAAGCCTTGGGTACCTCAAGTCATTCTACAGTAGGCAACCCATGCATCTGGCTTCCTTCTAGAAATACACTACCCTAGAGGTTCACAAAGCATCTGGAATACATTAATAACATATAAATGGAAAAATGCACAAGAAAAAACAAGGGCTAAAGTTGTGCCACATGAAGTCTAGCAGAGCAAGTGCTATTTAGCTTCTGCTTTAGGGAGTCAATGTGTAGGAATCACATCCTAACTTTCTTTTCATTCAGTACTATGAAGTATTATATATGCAGTATTATATATTCAGTATATGAAGTATTATGTTGCACTTTGTAATTCAAGTAACTTTCTCTTGTTACAGCCATACACAGTAACTCATCTGAAGCTTTGTGCTGGAATTATGGTTACTGCTTCCCATAATCCAAAACAAGACAATGGTTACAAGGTATTCTAATGTGATCTATTTTCTGACTTTTTTTTTCCATGTAGAGAAACTTAATGCAATTGTATGTTGTTCCTATCATGGTATAGACTAAATTACTAGTCTCTCAATCTCTTCTATGTATTTAAAGCTAGTATCATGTTAAACTAATAATATAATTAAAATCTTTGCTCTGGAAAGCAGGATGCCATTGTAATCTGCTATCCACTGAAAAAAACACAGCTGAATTGCCTGTGCACCAGTCATTCGGTAGCTGGGCAGTCATATACAGACTGTTTCCAAAATACAAAAATGGAAGTTTTCTCAGTAAATGACTGGGCCTTGTTTATTTCATTATGGGTCTTGATATCTTTTGATAAAATTAAACTGCTTTTTAAAAATAGAATAAAAATGGGATGTGGGAAGAATATGCACTGAATAATTTGTGTATACCTATGCCTAATTTACTGTAGTATTCTAGTGAATTTACTACACCTTAGCCAACAATAAAGCATAAGAAAACTATCTTACAAGATTAATGATCAAATACTCACCTATTTTTTATTTAGGTTTACTGGGAAAACGGTGCTCAGATCATTTCCCCTCATGACAAAGGAATTTCCCAGGCTATTGAGGAGAACCAAGAGCCGTGGCCTCAGGCTTGGGATGACAAACTGATTGACAGCAGCCCGCTGCTGCATGATCCATATGCCATGGTCAATAAGGAGTATTTCAAAGACATACAGAAACAGTGCTTCTACAGGTGACTGGTGTTAATTCCTTTAAAAATACAGGATATTCTGTCTCATATGTTAGCAGGGCGGTTTAAATTGATGGAAGTGAGGGTGGCCACAATGCTGCCGTGACCCAGTTCTGCCTGTGCCTTTTGTCATCTTTTGGGGTTGCACTGGCAGCTGTGTGGTGGTGTAGTAAGCCAGTTCATAAAGCTGTCCTGACAGAAGTCTAACCCAGCAAAGTGAGCAAATTTCTGATGATATCTCCCTGTATTTTCATGGCCATGCATCAGCCAAGTGTCAGAGCAAAACTGGGGCTGGTGGAGGTGAGCTGGCATGGGCAGCCCACCAGCCTTGAAAAAATATTCTCAGAGAGATGATGAAGCAGGTTGTTAAGGCAGTTCTGGGTGAAGAAGGTCTTAACATGCTACTCCTATCACTTGCTCCGTGAAATCTTTACTCAGCAAAATGAAGTGGATGTTTCTCCTGGTGATTAACAGTTAGAATTGATTTATGTAGTAGATGAGTATCAACCTTTTAGATCTGCTTATTTTATGTAGAAATTTTAACCACCAGTAACCATGTTCTTACTCCTGCTAAAAACAGTCAGGAGTTACTAGAAAGCTAGGACTATTACACTGCTTTTTCAGAACTGGAATTAAATGTCTCCTTAGGAGTTTGCATGACTTTAGGTATGCCCAACGCTTTTTACTTCCTAAAAATGAGTGTGCTCAAATTGAGCAGGCTGCTGTTGACTCACTGTGTTCACAGTCTTTGAGGGTAGTTTAAATGCTAGAGTTGGGGATGAAGAGTCTCTTTAGTCAGTTATATTTTTCACTCACCTTCTTTGGGATGTGTAGAGTGTACTGTCATTCTTACTCCAGTGATTTGCACATACTAGGATATTGGATGCCAAGAGTGACTGAAATATATGGTTGAAAAATGAGGCTAAACCAATTTTCAAGCCATTGTTTTTAAAGTCTGACCTTCTTTAATTCATCATTTTAACAGTGATATAGGATACTGACTTGTATCTGTCTGTTTCCAAACATAGTCAGTTTTGTGCAGAAACAGTCTTCCATGTCCGAGTTTACTGTTAACCTGTTTTATTTCAGGAATATAAACAAGGAAACAAACCTGAAATTTGTTCATACTTCTGTGCATGGCGTAGGACATAAATTTGTGCAGTTGGCATTCAAGGCATTTGACCTTAGCCCTCCTTTTGCTGTTCCTGAGCAGAAAGATCCTGATCCAGACTTTCCCACAGTGAAGTATCCAAATCCTGAAGAAGGAAAAGGTGTTCTGGTAAATAATTTTTTTTTTTTAAAGTTTTGATGTCTTTCAGTGTTTTCCTTTTTGCCAGAAGTCACAGCTGTAGATATTGGTGGATGGTCTATGAATGGGCAGGATCTGCACATGGGACAAAGTGATAGTTAATTACAAAAAATAAAATACTAATAAATAGTAATAAAAATCTTCTCATTTGTTTTTGGAAGGCTTCTACTCTTTTGTTCTGACACAACACCAGGAGGGGGCAAGAGAAGTCCTGACAGGTGGTTAGAGTTTCTGCTACTATTTCTGTTACACTTTGTTACTGAAGGATCCCATTAAATCTAGGTAGCTTTTGAGTTGGGCTGTAGAAGTAGAATGATGTAGGTAAAGTTAAATGTCCTGACTATGATCTTCTGCTGCCAGGTTTTTTGATTTTTTGAGAGATACATAATGATTTTGGGTGTTTGAGGTTCAATAAATTGGGAAAATTACTTAAAAACTATAAAAAAAGTGAAAATATTATTTGGGAATATTAACGCTCATCTGGTCCTGCTTGCCACATTTCCAGACTTTGTCTTTTGCTTTGGCTGAAAAAGATGGGGCAAGAATCATTTTAGCAAATGATCCTGATGCTGATCGACTGGCAGTGGCAGAGAAACAAGAGAGGTATGGTAATAAAGTAATGCAAACCATTGACATTTTTTACTCCTAAGGTTAGGCTCATTTGGAGAATACTTGCTACTTGTGTTGCAGAGGAAGAATAGTCACAGTAATAATTTTTTTGATTGAAAACACATGGAAATATGAGAAGACTGTATGAAGCAGAGCACAATAGGGGCAGGATATGAAATATTGATCAATATTAGACAGTGTACAGAAGCCTAAATAAATAGTTGACACTTGCTGTAGTTTAGGCATGCACAGAAGCATGTGAATTGTTGTTATTGTGCTACACCTTTTCAAAGGTAGGTTTTCAGTTAGATTTTTTTCGTGTATGACTGACATTTTTTCATTGTAGGTTTATTAAACAATAACTTGGATTCAGGAGAATCTGTATAATTCCCTGATAATCTCTTTTTCTTTAGTATGAGTGTCTTCTTTCTCAAATCCTGTAAAACCAAACATTTAAGTAATCATTAGATGATTTGTGCTTCTCTTGCTCAGTTTCCCACTTCTTTACACAATGTTACATATTTGCATTTCACCTTAAAGTTTTTCACAGTTTGGTACTTCTCGGTGTAGTCATTTGTACTCTACCCTTCAAGAGCTACCCATGTACCCATGTGTGTATTATTTATCTGTGCATACCCAGTCAAAGAAGCTACCAGAAACTTGAAGAGGGTGTTAGTTTATTGTATCCACTTCCAGTGAGAGCGTGGTGCTCTCATTCTGCTACCTCTGCGCTCGTTGTTTAGCCAGTCTTAGTTGTCCTAACTTCCAGTCCTTGTCTTCTCAGACTTCTACCATAGCTTTTCATACACTAATCAGATATTAATATAGGCTTCTACAGTATCTGTACTTCTTCTTTGACAGAACCTCCTGCTAGAGCACTCTCTCTCAGCACTCTTACACTAAGTTGCCGCTGTGCATTGCTTTGTGCCTGTTGGCATCAATAAATGCAGGAGACTGAGTCTGCTTCTCTTTCACAACAGGTACTGTTTCTGTAGGTCTTGGTTTTGTCAGTCTGGAAGTGTCTCTGTCCCCTTTTGTGACTGGGAATTTTTTTTTACAATTTTGATTTTTTTTTTCTTTTTTTTTCCTGTTCTAGCAACACATCAATATTAATCTTTTTTACCCATTTAAGATTTTTTTCCAATCTTCCCAATGACTAATTGATGTATTTGGGATTAAATTAAAAGCATTTGTCACTAGGTCAACTAAAATACTGATCTCTTGAGAACTGTGTTTTTGTGTCTCTGTGCTTGTCTTAATCACTAAGTTTATAATCTGTATGCTGAATATTTTTGTTTTAATTAAAATATGTTGGAAATATCACTGTTTCATCTTTCGATAACTGCAAAAGCTTACATGTATGATAGAGAAGAAAGGTAACAGTTTCAGAATGCTTTGGGGAAGGAATTTTTTTGTTTTTTTCATTATGAACACATGATAACTTGTTACTGTTACTTGGAATTCCAAGGCAGTGGTTTATTTGTTAATACTCATTTAAAGAAGAACCAATAGATTCTTTTCCCCCCCTGTATTATCCATTGATTTAATGTACTTTCTAATATTTTTTTGCCTCCAGTGGTGAATGGAAAGTGTTTTCTGGAAATGAACTAGGAGCTCTTTTAGGCTGGTGGATCTTCACTTGCTGGAAAAATAACAGTAGGGATACTCGTGCCGTTAAAGATGTCTACATGTTATCCAGTACTGTTTCTTCCAAAATCCTGAGAGCGATTGCACTAAAGGAAGGTTTTCACTTTGAAGTAAGCAACATGTTACTAAAAAAACATAAAATAATGTGTATCTTTCTTACAAAATGGCATATGTTTGAAAAACATTGCTTTTCTTTTTAATGCCTTTGATTTCTCCTCGCTGCTGTAGGAAACACTGACAGGTTTCAAGTGGATGGGCAACCGTGCCAAACAACTCATCGACCAGGGGAAAGCTGTTCTTTTTGCATTTGAGGAGGCTATAGGTAAGAGACAGAATGTTATCTTTTCATATCTTGCAAAATACTGAAAATAGAACTACTGCAAAAAGTGACAGAATTGCAGAGAGTCACAGAATGGGTAAGGTTGGAAGGGACTGCTGGAGGCCATTTGGTGCAATCTTGCTCCTCAAGCAGGGTGTCCTAGTGCACATTATACAGCATTGGGCCCAGGTGGTTCTTGAATATCTCCAGAGAAGGATATTCTACAATTTCTCTGGGCAACCTTTGCCAGTGCTCTGTTAGCATCTCAGTAATGTAAGTCAAATGTAAAAAAAAAAAAGTAAAAATTGTGACATAAGGGTATCCTCAATACAATGGGTGAGTAACAGATAATTGTCCATTATCACTGTTAGTCCAGTGAGTAACAGATAATTATCTATTTGGCAAATTGATACTAGTGTTTAAAACCTTTTTATCTCTGCTTAGCACAAAGTTTGTGAGCTAGGAGTATATATCTACAGTAACATGGCTATGCAGATTTGGACTGCAAACTCTGCATAAACTATTTTTAAAAAAATAAGAAACAAACACATTTGTCAGACTTGAAGTTGAGTTTTTTTACCTGGCAGATTTAAGCTCAGTGTAAATGAGAAAAAAATAAAGTTAAAACTACGCCAGATTACACTTGTAAACTGGAAAGCCATAGTTGAAAGCCACAAATGAAAATTACGAATTCATGAGGCGGAAATTATAACACTGTAATGCTGTTTAAGTATCTCAATACCTGAAAAACAGAGAAAATGGGGCTAATTTCACACATAATTATCAGTGTTACTTTACACTACCATGTAAGGTAATCACATTTGAGATAATGCTATGCTTGCATTGTTCCTGCAGTGTGGCATTTCTCTTTCTAGAAAGCCCCATAAGGCCCTGGCAGCATGTGGCACTGATATGATGCAAATCTGTCTTGAAATTCCACTAAATACCATGCTTATTAAAATTAACACTGATTAGAAGACACATTTTTTCTGCTTTTAGTTTGACTCTAAAATGTCTGTACTATGGTAATGTGCATTTCTCCTTTCAAAGATGTTTGGCTAACTTTCCCTCCCCTTCCTATTTCCTGTTAAAAATGTGTCAAATTATATCTAATGTTCCTTGTTTAGGGTATATGTGCTGTCCTGCTGTTCTGGATAAAGATGGTGTCAGTGCTGCTGTTATAACTGCAGAGATGGCCAGCTTTTTGGCAACCAGGAATTTGTCTTTGTCTCAGCAGCTGAAAGCTGTCTATGATGAGTGAGTTCAATATTAATTTTTATTTTTCAGATTTTCTCAATTTCACTTACTGGGGTTAATCGGGACTCAATAGCAATCTATAGTTTATAAAGAAATAAAATGTGGATTATTATACTATTAAGACAATTGTATGCTAATAGTAATCTTCCAGAAAGTGTTCCTGCCTTGTAGACATGAATATATTTATGACTGTTTTATGTTGTTTTTAGGGTATTTTAAATAGAATAACAACTACCTTACTAATTCTCTACTAGTAATGAGATCTTTGTGGTGTTTTTCTTCACTTGTCTGAAAGGTTTTCCTTTTGGGAAGTTCTGCACTTGGGTCCTTTTACAGAAGATTGGACAGATTTTTAGCCAGCTGTATTGCTGAGCTGTAGAGAGGATAGTGCTTCTTGCTGCTTAAATGAACCAGACACTCCAAAATGTTGATGGCAGAATGAGTCTAAGTAGCTCTGGCTTATTTATGCTACTTATGTTAGAAGCCAGCTTGCTTCTGTCCTTGCAGGGGTACTTATGATTAAATTAATTCTAGTTGGCTCTAAAGTTAGGCTTTTTATTGTATTATTTTGTCCTTTTTTGATAGATTATTGTTATTGAGTTTTGGTTGTCCTTTTCTTTTTCTGCTACTGATAAATGAGATTTGAGCTGATTATGCAGAAGTGCTGTGACTGGCCATTACTCTTGGCTATATAAAGCTGGGTATCCCTCTGAGAGCTTTTAATATGAGGCATTACTTTTTCTTTTGTTATTTTTTAATGGGTTCAAAGAAATCAATAGCAATGTATGTTGGATTTTGCGAGGCAGGGAGTGGTTTTTGTGGAGGTTTTGGGTTGTTTGTTTCAAAGGAGGGAGCAGCACAGGCTGTTTGATACTCTCCAGCTCTTCATGTCTCATAGACACTAACAAGGGAGTGTGGAACCTGCAGAGACTCATGGAAAACTCCAGCCTTTGTGCTGCTTGCTTTGCCACTCCTGAGCTTTGCCTTCTCATTTGTGTGCAGCACTAGCCATGCTTGTTTTGTCATCTCTTTAGGAAGGAATGAAGTGGCAAAAACTTGCTTACAGTGCATAGATAAATTGTGTCATATAAAAGCATGAAAGAGGAATTGATACCTAGAGCAGCAAATACAGCATCTGAGAATTCCCTTAAATGCTACTAGCTGGAAGTGCATATTCAAGAATTGAATATTCAACCTCTGGCTTGAGGTTTTTTGGTTGTTTTATTTTTTTAATACTAATACAGTAAACACCTGCTTCAGGTTGACCTCTGAATATTTGACAGAGTTGATCTGAGCTGTGCCACCGTGCTGCTGTGTACGTAGCCACTGCAGAGGACTCAGAGCTGCTTTAGCATAAAAGCAGTCTGTAAGGTGTCACTGCACATAGTCACCCTTTGTGACAAAGCTACAGATAGAGGGAAGGATAGAAATCTGCCCTATGAAACTGTTGATAATGAGCTGAAAGGAGGGTTTTTGTTTTGTTTTGGGGGGGTTGTTCTGTATGTGTTTGATTTTTGTTTGTGGCTAGTATAGAGTTGCAGTTCTCTACTTCTTACTACTTTACCTTTTTGTCAGATTTGCCTTGTGAGTTACACTTGAAGCAGAAGAAACTCTATTTTGTGTTTTGGAAATGTAGAAGAGGAACCTGTCTCAAAGTAAATGCAGATCAGGAAAAGGACACGGTCCTAGTAGGCTCATCACTTCTTTCAGATACACAGGTTTTGTTAATTCCCTTGCTGAATTCTTAAGACTAATTTAACTACTATTAACATTCAAGATGTCCATTTAGGTATAAACATGACCCTGTTTAAGAAGGCATTCAGATTTCTAGCGTGAACATCCTAGTACTAATGTAGATTCTGCCCCTCAGATTTTCACTGCCCTCAAGGATATTTATTAAAGCTTGATCTGTAGCAAGAGCTCACTTGAACAACCAGTCCAGGCTTGTATGTTTTTCAACCACATGATATTTTGAAAAGTCAGTGTTGTCGGTCATTTGTCTTAGGTGCATCGCATTACCTGGCAGCAAACAGGTGAGGTGTAGAGACAATGTTCAGAACAGTTTGGTTTAGTAAAAACACCTTAATGAGAGAGTAGAAACACTTTAATGAAGTGTGGTTGGAAAAAGCAGTCTAGAATTTGTTTTACTTAGAAAAGGTCAGCTGGAATCCAGTCAAAGAAGCTATCAGATGGAATCTCTTCCCTTCCTATGGTGGTTAGAGCACTTCAAGGCAATAATGGTATCTTTTTTTCTTCTGGTGTTGCTGTAAACTTTCTCATTTTTCATCATTAAAAATAAAAGGCATCTGCACAGAGGTTTCTTTAAAGTATGTAAAATGGGATAATTAAGCTGTTTAGACCTTTTTAAAATTTTAAGGCCATGAACTGATGCTGGGTGAGCATGAGTACAGTGTTGTTTTTTGGAAGGTTGTATAATGTGTCTGGTGTACAGCTCTTAGAACATTGTTTCTGGGATTCACTAATATTGTGTCTTCGCAGATACGGCTTCCATATTACCAAAGCTTCGTATTTCATCTGCCATGATCCTAAAATTATTCAACAGGTTTTTGACAACCTTAGAAATTTTGATGGAAAAAACACATACCCAAAATCTTGTGGTAGATTTAAAGTTTCTGGAATAAGGGATCTAACTACTGGATATGACAGCAGCCAGCCAGATCAAAAGGCTGTAAGTATCTTTCTAAATTACATGTAAATCATATGTATATATACATACATAAAACATTCTGTGGAGAAACACTAAATATAATTACATACTGAGTCATAAAATAAGTTAGATTGGTGATGATTGTTTTGCCTTGGTGAGAGGAAGTGAAGCCAAGGGGATGTTGGGTTTTTTGTCAGGTTTTGTGGTATGTTTTTCTCACCAAGATGAGAGCTTGTAAAGGGCAGTAGGAGGATCTTGGTGTCTTGCTACAGCAATCTGCATTGTTTTCTTGTGAGTGCAAGTTAAACTGTCTATTAAGATGCGGCTTTGGATTCTATATTTTTCCACAATCTCCATTTCCTTTCCTCCTGGGAAATGCCATGACAGCTCAGCTTTTATTAGCACTAAAAGAATTGTCTAAATTTGAAATGAGCTGCCTAGCTGTGATGCAGTTCTACTAGATTCCAGGCTGAGGGCAGGGCTATTCTTGTGGTCTCAAGACCACAATGTTGAAGAAAACAGAACTAAACTATAATTTTAGCTAATGCTTTTGTCATACTATCTAACATCAAGTCATAGGTTTATATATAGTCTCTTTCAAAGTTTAAAAAAAATATTCTTAATATTTCTAGATACTTCCTACTAGTAAAAGCAGCCAAATGATAACATTCACTTTTGCTAATGGAGGAGTGGCCACAATGAGAACCAGTGGGACAGAACCAAAGATCAAATACTATTCTGAACTTTGTGCACCCCCTGGAAACAGGTATTGTCACTTACAGCAGAACATTTGTTGCAATAGAGTCTTTGTGGCTTGTTGGTATTGTCTTAGTGAAATAAGAGCTCTCCACAATCAAATAATATTACTAAAGTATATTTATTTGTATAAAGCTTCAACTCTGCAAAATTTGTTGACACATTCTTGTCACTGAAATGTCTTTGAATTCAGTTTTACATTCAGTGAAAACAGTATCAGGGAAAATATTCTGCCTTAAATAAATGCAAATATTTTCACACCTTTTTTATGTACATAGTTGCTTTAAAATTAGTTAATCAAATATAAAGTGTCCTAATATATTTCAAACCCTTTTATGTTTAGTAATTATATCCTTAACCAGTAGTCTTGGAAATCATATAATCTTAAAGATAATTATTAACTTATATAATGAAAGTAACACTTTTTCACAGATGAAAAGTCATCTAAGAATACTGCTACAAGTATAAAAATTACACGTCTAATTACATTTAGTAACAGAAGATCTTCTGAAGTAAAATTGGCCATTCTGCTTTTGATTATATTGTGGGGTAATGTTTCTTCATAGTCTTCATGCATATCAGTTGAAAGTGAACATCAATTCATGCATTGCCATAAGAAATCAAATGTATACACTTTTAGCATTAATAGAAAATGTTTGTCTAAAGCAATGCAACAGATGTAAAAATTCCTCATACCAAAAATATACATTTTACTTTTTCCATTGTTTCACTGTTTTCTGTGTTTGTGTGATTTTCGTTTTCCAGTGATGTTGAACAGCTGAAGAAGGAACTAGATGAATTGGTCAACGCTCTTGAAAAACACTTCTTTCAACCAGAAAAAAATAAACTTCAACGAAAGACTGAGTAAAATAGCAAAATTACCACCTTGATTTGCTTTTGCAGAATTAGAAGTACATTATTTAAGAAGTTAAGGTGTTTTAGGACCAAACATCTGAGAACTCTGGCTATAAAGACTTCTGCTTTTGAGAGTTATTTTGGGTACTCTTGGCTCTAGTATCTTATTTTGGAAGCCAAGTACCTTTACCCTTAATGGACCAAAAAAACCCCATCAGTTGAACTAAGAGCTTTATGAGCTAGAAGTTGACTGCACATGTATTTCAATCAAAACTTGTTTTAATTAAATATAAGTAATATTCTGATATCTGAAAAAGCCTGTTTTGTGGTGACTTCTTTTGTGTGCATATAATCTGTTAACACTATGCAACTTTGTCTAGGCTTAGATTTGCAAAGCAAGTTCTTCTGTTAACAGGAAGTATTTCAAGCCGGTGGTGAGACTTTGACACACTTTGGGCAGATGAGTCTTTCTTAGGGATTTTGGCCCAAATAAACAAGAAACTCACAGCAAATTTGTTGAATATCTATTTGTTATGGGACTATATACCATATTCCAGGCTAGGGATACATAGTGTACTAAACTGCCTTTGAACACCATGAACCCATTAAGATAGTAGGTCTGCATACAGCACCTTTTTGTTGTCTCACTGAACTAAGCATAATTAGCTCAAGGCACAGGCTAGTTCTGGAGCCTCTCACACTGTTTGCTGCCATGACTTGGTGTATAACTCTGCATGTCTAATTTAGAGCAGAAGTTTCCATTTCATTGCATGCTCTTGTCTGTGCTTGCAAAGCCTGAGAGGGTTTTTTTTTGGAGGTTGCCAATTGACTTTAATATGGGGCTTTTCTGTGTTTTCAGGATTTGCTTTGGGTATCAGTGTAGCCAGTAATAGTCACAACCATAGCTACATACATCTTATAAATGCAAAACTTCTAAGCTTGATTATCCTCCCAGAATTCAAGTCCCCTGTGCTTGTTATTTTCAGTGCAAGTTGAAGATTGTAGCAGTTGTGCAGCTGGGTACAGGGAGGCAGCCCTGTGGGGGGTGGCAGGAGAGGAAGTTTTACACAGTCTTGATGTACCACTGCAGATCATGTGCAGTCCTGTGGTGAGAAGCCTCAGAAATCAGTCTGGGGGTGCTTCAGGGATCTTTGGTGGTTTATCACACCTTTTAAGACATGACAGCTGTGTCTCAAGTCAGCCTAGTTGAGTGAATTATGCCCCGTCAGAAGGAATTAATACCTTCAAGCCTCCATGTAAATGTCCCAGTACTTTCCCAGAGGGAAGTTTTCCTGCCTGAGCCAGTTGTGTAAGGGGGGACATTGGCATGATAAAAAGCACTATCCCACCAGGCAGGACCTGCTTCTTCCTGGCTTCCTTGCTTGAAGGCACAGACAGAGAGGAATGGTTCTTCAGGAGGGGCAGGCTGGGGCAGTGCCTTCAGATTGGGCATTGTGAGCTACACCCAGGGCTGGAGAAGCTTTGTGGGTCTGCACAAGCCTGCAGCATTGGGCTTCAAAAGGGGAGGTGATTCTCTCCCTCCACTCTGCTCTTGTGAAACCCCACTTGGAGTGCTGCATCCCAGCACAAGAACGACGAGAAGCTGTTAGAGTAGGTCCAGAGGAAGGTCATGAAAACAGTCAGAGGGTTAGAATACCTGTGCTGGGAAAAAAGGCTGAGAGAGCTGGGGTTGCTCAGCCTGTAACAGAGGCTATGAAATCTTTCAATATACAAAGGGGGCTTATAAGAAACACACTTTTTACCAAGGACTGTAGTGATATGACAAGGGGAAACAGTTTTAAAGTGGAAGAGGATAGATTTAATTGGATACAAGGAAAGATTTTTGTTTTCTACTGAGGGAGGTGAGACACAGGAACATGTTGCCCAGCAAAGCTGTTGGACGCCTGAAAATGTTCAAGGCCAGGTTAGATGCAGCTTTGAGCAATCTGATCTGGTGGAAGGTGTCCCTGCTTCATGTAGGGAAGTTGAACTAGGTGATTTTTAAAGATGACCTTCAGACTGAAACCATTCCATCATTCCTTTTACTTTCATTTTTACTGGGAGGGCTCGTATTTCTTTTGGTACAGCATATGATAAAGGATGCTATATTGAATTCATGGGGAAGGCCTGAAGACAGAGGATTACAGGTCCTGAATTTTTTAATGTATTTATCTTAACATCTCCACAGGCTAGGGAAGCATATTTTGCATGTGCTTTTATATGCCAAACCTGGATCTGGATTTTGCTAATGCTAGAAGTCTGGAAGTGAGACCTGCAATGCAGTCATGTATACTGTAACATCCTTAGGATGGCTTTAGAGCAACCTCAGAAACAGTACAGATATAGGATGATGACCAAATCTTTAGCATTTTGTGTTCCTAAGGTCAAGGAATTTACTTGCTCTATTTCTTTCTCTATTCCAGACAGAAGTTCAGGGCTGGGGCGGGGCAGAGGGTGCAACAAAAAAACAGCCAAACCCACAGTGGTTTATCAAGCTGCTTGAGCAATGCCAACAAACTACAAAATTACAAGAGAAAACTTGTTATTGCTAAAGTCTTTACTAACCTTGTCTTGCATCAGAGAAAGAGAATCTAGAACTGAAATAAAGAATCAAAACAAAGGCAGCAAGAGTATAGCAAAGAGAGAAGTTAGTATTGCAAGTCAGAACAGGTGTTAAGCTACAGTTACTTCAGAGCTGGTCTAATTCTTCCACAAAAGTGTTGGGTAAGATAATGAAGCCTACTTAGACATTATTAGACCCAAGATATATATTAAAACACAGACAAATGTAATTGGTAAAATAGCAGCCTTGAACTGGGAGCAGGTGCACTAGTATTTTATCCAGAAATGGGAATTGCTATGACTGGAATAAAGAGTGCTTGCAGCCTGGACTGAACTTGATTGGCTATTTCTCAGCCAGACAAATCCCTACATTACCAAAAACATGTAAAATGAGCCTGTTTTTTATAACAGAAAACACAATTCCAGTGACAGTTGTAAACATTGATCCTACAGGGGATCATGGCTATGGGGCTAGAGGGAAAGACTGAGAAGAATTAGCATAGTACTCAAAACTGCCAAAATAAAACCCAAAAACAGTAGTGCTTTAAGAGTAGACCAATGGACTTCACTTGAATGCTGTTCATTTTTTTACAAGTCCCAGAATCATAAAATTTACTGAATAAATTCAGGGATGGATTGAAACAATTTGGCTGGAAGGAAGTAAATACATTTCATCTTCCTTACAGGCTATGAATTTAATCCATGGCATACTATGTAAAATTGTTATGATAATCAAGTATTGAGTTGCAGAAGAATTTATTTGATAATTTTGCTATATACAACAAATCATACAAGGATGACTGGAATTAATTCTAAAATAATATTTATTATGTAAGAAATTTTCATATTGTACAAGTGTGTGCTTAAATATGTAACTGATTCACCTACAAAATTTCTGTAAATAAAGTTAATAAAGTTTTCTCCTTGCTAATCCTTTTAAAAATTCCAGTGGTCATGGGTTTTCTTTTCATACACCACCAACAAGCAAATCTTATGTCCTTGATTAACAATCACTATTAATTGCAACATTAAATGATATTAAATTAACAGTTGTTAACCACCAGCATAAGTATTAACAAGTTTGGGGATTTTTAGGATTCTGATGCCGAAGGCATCTGGATGCCATACATACATCTAATTAATTGTAAATAAAAATAATCATCAATAAAACAGCTTTCTGTCTCTAAGTACAAAACTAATCAAAAGTAATTAAGCTGAACTGCTTTCCTTCCCAGTACATTTTTGCACTATATAAGATACACATTCGTCATGGTTAGTATTTCTGATCAGCTTCCAAGTAGAAGCCAACGTCACTCTGCTGTATAGCAATTGCCAGGTAACTGAAATGAGGCCATGCACCATCAGAACATTGTGAATAATGGGATGAGACTATTAAACTCTCCAATTATATCCTAACACCAACCAAAATAAACTGTAATATAGATGATTGCATAGAAACAGCAGCTTCCAAACAAAAGGAAAAGCTTAAAATATTCACATAAACACTGGTAAGTCATTTTCAAATGTATGTATGGGAATGAAAGAGAGAGGGGATTAATCATGACATCTGAAATGCGCAAAAACAGAGACAGCAGCAGGCAGGATCTGTAACAGCAGCTCAACTCCTTTTTGGCTGCTCATCAGTGAGAATAGAAAGCCTCTTGTCTACAAAGATAATCACTAATCAATGTCACTGGCATGTATTCCTACAGCATATACAGTAGGTAAATGCGCTATAATAACAGTTATACAGTTATGCAAATTTTGTTTATGTATTGAGACTATATATAAACAGCATCTGGAGATATAGTGTCATTGGATAAGAATGTAGTAGCTCATCCACAGCTCCCTAAGTCAAAGCACTGCAAAACAGTTAGTAAAATCCCTTAATAATGTACTAAACAAATTCACATGACAGAAGTCACAAAAAAGTCTGTTTTATATAATAACAATAGAAAATCATCATTATGGGTAACATAGAGGGAAAAGCATAGAAGCTTACAAGACAACTGAAATACAGTATAGGTGCCTGCATTCAAATTCACAATCCAAAAATATTATTGCTCAGCTGCTGCCCAGCTATGGAGCAACTTGAAACCCAAAAGCATCTTGGGTAGAAACTTCCTGTTTGCCTCATGGTTCTTCAAAGGGTACAACACCAAGTTCTGCCCTCACTCATGGCCTGGCACATTCAGCCTACATTTGTATTGATCTACAATCCTACCCCAGCTGGGACCAAGTGCGTAGATACCTTTGGTCTCTAACCTACAAAAGAAGCTTTGTTACCCACATGTTCTCACAGAGTGCTTCATACAAGCCTGTATATTCAGTTCTGTACAAAAGGCAGTGGTGGGGTTTTCCTTGCATTTTTTTAGAACATGACTGGGCAAAGAAAATGGTTAAACTGGTGGGTTTTTTACATCATTTTTGCAGGATGTGGAAAGCACAGCTTGATTTTCCTCCTCAGTCTGAAGAAGTTAATGTGGTGTATGTTTTCGTTAATAGGCTACTCTAAAGAAAATCTAACCTGTGAAGGAAAAAAGAACAGAGATCTACTCTTTCAGAAAATAGGAAATTATTACACAGTCTGATGTTCATAGCTTTCACATGAATACTAGGATCCCAGTCCCTGGAACACATAAAAGTGTTTAATTTTTGGGACTGGAACATAAAACCTAATTGTGGTTCCTTTTTTTTGCCCCTACTTAAGTAACAGTTTCATCAGGAAGCAGGGAAGGAATGCTATCCAAAGTAGCCTGGAAGGTGATGATTAGGTAACATTCACTGCAGGCAGGCTGAACATTCTGAGGCTGATTTCTTTCCCAGTATCAAAGAGGAGAAAGAAGAAAGTATTTCTAATTATGATGCTCTAGTATTGACTTCTGTTGTTGTTCCAGGATTTTCCAGTAAGAGAGAAACAGTCTTGTAGGATCCTTATCTATTTCATTACCTTTTTTGAAAGGCAACAGTGAAGCAGTTAAAAAAAGTCTTCCTAAAATAATCGGCTGATAATTAGGGAATGCATGAGCCTCGGCTGAAGTGCCAGAGCTGTCTGGGTGGGAATTGCCGTTCATCTTCTGCTAGAGCATGGTTACCAGAGGCATATTCTGCTCAGACAGGCTTAAAATGAGCAGAAGGGCATACTTGACTCAGGTACTCATATTGGGTAATAACTGGAGTAAGAGCAGTGTCCTTAGCGGTGATGTTTTAAAAACTAAGACAGGCACTGATGGCAAGGAAATGGCATTCCTCTTTCCAAGCACTGAAAAGCAAGAGGCACTCGTACCTATTTCCATGTCTGAAGTGGAAACAGCTAACCATGACTTGAGCACAGACTGGGAACAAGCTCTCTGGGTGATCTGCTACTTACATACCTCAATTCACTTACCAGCGAGCCTATGGAAGTACACCCGGATGCCAGAGGTCATGGAGACACAACGCACTTTGTATCTACGTGTGTATCTACACTTTGCAAATAGGGGATGCGCTAGGATACCAAAATCCGACTTGTTTTTCATAATCTGGGGCAACACTGTGCTTACATTTAACAGTTTAACTGTTTTCCTCACAGCAACAGAACAGATTTCCTTTCGAAAGCTCTAATTCTACAAATGTGCACAGGCTCAAAAGTAAGTAAATCAGTGGTCTTAGTGCCAAGAAGAGTTGAAATTAATTGAGTGCAAAAGTGGTTTGCACAACGGGGATGTAGGGTGCCTTAATCATCTCCACTTGCAGAGAAGTGTAATTAAGTTTCCGGATCCATTCATACCTTATCATTTCTGGCAACTGGAAGACCAACTAATATCTACTCTTACAATGATTTTATGCATATGCAAGTGTGGTTTCTTTGAGGAAGCCGTCGAGGTGGCTCAGGTGAGCTCTCAAAAGGCTGCCCTGCGGCCAGGGCTGAGCCCACAGCCGCGTGGGGACTTGACAGCATCAAAGCTCGCGAGCCGAGCTTGCTCCGGTTTTGTGAGCAAACTTCGTTCGCCCCTTCAGCTGACCCCGCCATCCGCCCAGGCTCGCTACCGCAAGGGGACAAAGACACCTTTTCCGCGAGAGATCAGAGGCTGTGCCAGACACACGGGGCAGCGTCGCCGAGCTGCCCTTCGAGAGGAACTTCACGGGCGAGGAGAGGAGGCTTCAGCTGCCCGCTGTCGCGACACGGGCGCACCCCTGTCGCCGGCTGCCCGCCGTCTCTGCCGGGCGCCCGTGCCGTCCGCGCCCCCGGGCCGGACCCGCCGCTTGTTGCTATTTTCGCCCGCGCTGGCGAGCGGCCCGGCCGGGTGTGAGGCGCGGCTCCCTCATCGTCCCGGCCCGGCGGCAGGTAGGGGCGGGGCGGGCAGCGGGCAGCGCAGGAGGCGGCGGCGGGCGGCGGAGAGCGGCAGGAGGCGGCGGGCAGCGGCAGGAGGCGGCGGAGAGTGGCAGGAGGCGGCAGAGGGCAGCCCCTGGCCCGGCCCGGCCCGGCNGGCCGAGCAGCGTTTTGTGAGGGTGGGGGAAGGAGGAAGAGCAGCTCTCGGCGCAGAGGAAGTGAAGAGTCGTGGCGAGGAGCGCGGCACCCGCCGCGGGCCGGCCCGTGCCTCACCCGCCCTGCGAGGGGGGAGAAGCCTCCGGCGCCGGGCGGGGCCGGCCGGGGCCCCGCTCCGTGCCCGCGGCGGGAGGGTCGTGCCGTCGCTCCGAGCGGGGCTCCCCGCGAAGGCGCAGCTCCGGCTGCAGGAACGGCGCTGCTGCGGGACGGGGCGGCCGGGAGGGAGCGCAGCGGGGACGGGGCCGCTGGTGCCGCTGTTCTCTGCTAGCGGGGTTCTGGGAGAGTTGGCTTCTCGTCAGAATAACCAAAAGACCTGCTTGAATTTAATATATCAGTGACCTGAGGCCCCTTTAGTTCTTTTTCTCTCTTGTCTGCTGTTTCCTCCCCCATCTATGCAAAACCGGAGGGTGTAACTCCTCCCAGAGCCCGCTCCGTCTCGGAGCAGCAAAGCGGCTCTTCCCTGGGGAAAAGGGACCTTTCCTACCGCGGCACAGCCGCATGGAACTTTTCAATCCGCCCATAACGGCGCAGTGTCCTTATGGCCCTTTAAATTCGCGAACTAAGTCAACAAGGGAATGATCTCTTGAAACTGCGTTCACGAGAGGTATGAAACGAATGTAGTTATTTATAGCGCAGTTTGAAAAGATTGAGGCCTTTGTGTGCTGTGTTTTATTTGGGAGAGAGGCTAACATGGCAATCTGCTGTAGGAGCCTTTAGCAGTGCAGATGGTGGGATTTGTGTCTGCGTTAAGCCCAGAGATTGAATGGAACATCGTGGGTCAAAATTAATAAATTATACGTTTTCTGAATAGTGAATATCTCTGAGCTGATGCATACGACTATACTTTTAACACTTTTAAGTGCTGAAACAGAAATTTGTCACAGGTTGTTATATAGGAATGCTGAAAATCATAGGTAATATGCAAAAGTAGAAATTTTTGCAGGTGAGAAAAACGACAGGATGGAGGGAAAGTGAAACACATTCAGTGATATGTAGATGACATGACACTTTTTTCACTTTCATTTGGTTAACTGCAAAGTTGAATGCAGGCATTTTGGCTGTGGATATGCAATTGAATAAAAAGGAATGGTATTCATAATGTAATTTACCTAGCAAGCTTTCTTTTACAAAGGTTGGTTTTTGTTTTTGGTTTTTTTTTTTTTTAGTGCATTACAGTCATAGAACAACTCAATATTTTTATCAGGTCTGTATGAGCCTGAGTCAGAAGACTTCAATCATCAGCATATTAATTTCCAGGGACTTAATTAAGGAAATAGCAACAGGTGTTAAGGGCAGGAACAGTCAGCTATTTTCTTCATTTGATAGTTGAGTATAAATGTGTATGTTTGTAATCAAGAACACTACAACTTTGTTGCAATTTTTTTTTATTAATACCCTATTTTTAAAACTTTTTTGAGGAGTGATATAAAAGCTGGCTGTACTGGTAAATATTTTAGGTGTGTTTGTTACTGGAACCAGTACCAGAGTATATGGTCAAGTGTTACTCAGCACCCACTCTGGAGCTGCTGACAGCATTAAGGCTTTAAATAGCCAGAATTTAATGAAAAAAATAATGGAAATTAAAACTAACTTGTGAACCAGATTGGACTTGTGCATGCTGTTACCCACAGCAAACCGTAGCTTCAGAAGGAAACAGCAGATTATAAGTAGCTATGAGATAAAAAGAATATCCTTGCAGCAAGCGGGGTGTGTCATGCTTCCAAGTGCCCATTTGAATTAAACAAAAAACTTTCTGAACACTGTTCTCAGCAGTGACCATGTCATGACATACTTAATATATATTCTTATTTGTGTTTTTCTATATATCCTGCCAGGTGGATTGAGAAATCTGTCAGCTTGAGCAAAGGCAATGTAAATTTCGGTTAGGGATCAGAAAGAGAGGGAGACAAGTGGTATTTAGTTCTGGCTAGTGTTCCAGAGTTCTGGCTGCAGGCCAGGGCTCCTCATAATCCTTAAGTAGTATGATATTTCTGCTAAAATAATAATTGGTAAAGTGCAGTCAGTACCAGCGCCTCTGGTTCCATTTGTCAGCAGGGTTCAGTGCTAATGCCATGCTGAGAAGAGCTGAACAAGTTTGTGCTATTTAAGACCAGCTGTTTTTCATAAGACCTTGCTGTATGGTTGCATTTTTTGCTTAGCTTCTTGAAGGGGAGAAAAACTGACTTAGAGAAACTTACATAAACTAAAGCTGCTGTCATGCTGTGAGCCTGAGGTGGAGTAACTGCGCAGTTGTCTCTCAGAAGAACTGCAAAGGTCGAGGAAAATGGCATCTTTCTGTTCAACTCCCAGGTCAAACCCCTCATTTATTCATTGCTGTGTGAGAGCTCTCTCTGACTGCTTCCTTGCTTGACGCATCTTCCAAGCTCGTGAGTGTTGCTGCGAGTCCCAGCACTCCAACTGCTACCAAAGCAGGGAAGGAGCTGGAGGAGAGTGAAGTGTTGCTTAAATCTGCAGTTACCAATGTTCTGAACAATAGTTTAAAACTTTTGGCTGCATGTCTGTATTGAATTTAGTCCAGCTGAGAAAAAGGGACAAAGGAAAGATAGCACTTCACCACTGTCAAAATTTCAGCTTTTTTTTTTTGGGGGGNGTTTAGAACATTCTCTCTCCTCTCTTTGTCTTTTTTCTGTATTAGTTTGAGTCTATCCCAGATCTGCCTGGTGTTCACCCAGGTGCACAAACCTGATTTTTCAGTGCCTCACTTTCCGAGGTTACTAACACAATAACCTCACAAGATTCTCCTTCCTAACCTCAAAGCTTACCTGACCCCATCTAACCAACTGGCACCCAGAGCCAATACCTTGCCCTTGTTATATAGTCTTTGCTCTCTCTCGAGAGAGGGTGAGTTTTGAGGAAGGCTGTCCTGCATGATGCAATGCTGCTTAGACATGTACCTTCACATGGGGTCCAGAATGGCAGAAATCATAATTTGTGTCGCTCTCCCTTTCATGCTGTCTTGCCATCACCCTGACTTCTATCTGAAGGGCTCCCTTTTAACTTGGTGGCATAACATGGTGAGGATGTAACTTGATTTTGGAGTGAAAGAGTCTAATATATATATTTTTTTTTAATTAGGTTAGGGTTTTAAAAAACACAGTAACAGATTTTGCTAGAACAGGACCATCAATGTAGTGTTGCATGTTTTCTAAGCCTGCTCCCCACTTGTGAGAAGTGGCTGAGTTGATCAGAGCAAAAGAGAAGTCAAGGCAAAAGGGCTCACACGTGTTTCCAAGTGTACCTTCCATGTTAATGAGTCAGTCTGGTGTTCCCTAGTATAGAAGGCAGGGATAGATATATTAATGTGGTTTGTGTAAATATCTTATGTGTTACAGTTCGACTGGCTGGTTTTATGCTGGTGGAGCAAATACAGCTGAATCAAAGCAGGCTAAACAGCAGGAACAATAAGGTTCATATTCTCTATATCTCTATAAACTATATCCTTCTCAGCAGCAAAGCTGTCAGCTGACGAGTGCCACTCAAGCTGTTCTCAGTTTTGAGTGCAAGGGCAACCAACACCCTTCAAAAGATGCTGATGGAGAGGAGAAAGAGGAGCTGTCCCAGTCACGTCTGTGAGCACTGGGAGAACAACTGGAGACATCCAGTGTGCTAAGCACAGCTCAGAGTAATGAAGCTGAGTGGCACCTAGAGCTGCCAAAGGAACATCAAAGTAGAGGTACAAGGAAACTAGTGAACAGCTTTATTTTTGTATCTTTTCTATTCCCTCTTGGATTAGAGATGAAATAAACATTTAATAAGCATGAGTTAATCCGACTCTTGGGAGGAAGAGGAAACTTGTTTGAGCCTACTGTACTAATGTGTATGGTAAACTCCTATGGCACCAGCAGAGCCAAATTTCAGAGGAGATGAACTGAAAGTGGTAACCAGAGGTGGGTAAAGGTGCTAAAATTCCAAGCAGTGGAGTCAGGGCAGACATGGATGGGCTGAGAGCATGGCTACTCTTTGGCTATAATGTGTGCTTAATTTTATGGCTGGGAATAGGCCTGTTGAGAAGAACAAAACTAATTTTAGGTCTAAATTAAGTATGTACGTAAATACTTCATGGTCTTGAAGTAAAACCTAGTCCTTGGTGTAAGCTTGAAGGACATTGCCACCAGCAGCTTGAAATTGGCATAATTTCTGGTGGGATTTGTTTACAGTAAATGACAGGAGGGCAAAAGGAAAGAATGGCCGGGAAAGGGAAATGGAACATGCAGAACAGTTACACACAGAATGATACAGAATGAGACTTTCTGATGCTGCTAAATTTGTGCTCTGAGAAACTGCACTTTTAGCCTCTCCTAACATTCGGACAAAAACCTAGTGTTTTGACTTCTACTTAATTGGTTTGATTTAGTAGTAAGTGTTTTTCTTTGGCAATAACAAATGCAGACATTGGAGTATTTATGCTGTTGACTTTGCAGGCTGTTTATTTTTTTTAAAAAAGAGATTAATTCCAAGAAGCTTCACATTTATAATTAATACATTCCAGCAGTACAATGTTTATTTAAGTATGACAGAGTATCAACCTTGGGGGTTTTATATACTGTTCAGTCCTTAAAGTTAGAATGCAAAATAATGTTTTATATTGTGATATTCATTTCTCTTTGAGGCTGCATTGCCTCATAGATCTGGGATAAAACAACATGGTAGATGGTGGTAATCAATAAGAAACTTGAAAAGTCAATTAAAACAAGGGTGACTTTGCTGTATTTTTGCATGCCTTTAATTAGATTTTTTTAAAGAAGGGTTCTCAGGAAACAAAATTAAGAAATCGGCTACAAAAAGTATGTGGCTAATACATCATTGTCTGCGTGGTAGCTCAAAATTAATTTATATATTGAAATTCTTTGGGCTTTTTTAATCCTGAAATTTCCTTTCATTTTCAACTGTTAAAAACTCAGTCTGAAAATATTATTAAAAGGGCAAAAGAAGGACAAAGTTTAATGGGAACTCATGAGAAAAATAGTGCTGGTTTTGATCATATTTGTAGATGAACAAAGACAAGAAAGACTGTTGCCACAGTAAACAGATGCCACTTATTGAAAACTTGTTCAAATGTAACTAAAAAGTTTTTAAGGATATCTTGGTACTATTTATGTTGTTTTTAATAGGTCTTATAATGGGAAACTCTTTTAAGACTGATCCTAAACTAGTGTCCCGGTATTTAAACACGGGCAATTACAGGCCTGTCAGCCTCGTGTCAGTCTCACACTGTAACAGCTGAAACTAGGGTCAATTAAGGAGGAGTTAAAACAGGGTAGTGTAACAAGTGCCAATCTATGTGTTTTCATGGACTGCGTTTTTGAAATGGAATTTATAAATAAATGCAATTATTGTATTTCATTACTTAAAGTACTAATACATAATAACAGTAGTGGTAGTAGATGCTGGGTATAGCAGGGTTACAACAGGGTTGTGTGTAACTTGGTATATTCCATTTGATATTTTAAGAAATGAAAAGGATACGATGTCATTCTGGCTAACATTTAAGTATTCCTGTCTGTCTGACCAGCGTTAAAATGCAACCATGAATTGTGATTGTCATCTGGTTCTTCCCAGAATGCTGTAAGGATTGTTGCTTGTGACTGCTATCTGACAGGTTTTTCAGCAATCACTCAGTTGACTGCTGCTAGAATTTTGGATGACAGTGATTTCTAGGGTGTTATTTATTGAAAAAAATCTTTTCAGTTACAGCCAGTAATCACTGAACAAACTATACCTAAGGAAAAAATTCCATGTTAGTAACCAAATTCAAAGTCATCCACCTATGGACAAGAAAGTTGTCAAGCTGAATTTTTTTTTCCTGAGATTTAAAGGTGTCTTAGCAGGCAGTGACTTCAGCTGTCGTGAAGGTCAGAATAGCTCAGCTGAGTTCTTCAGGTGATAACAGGATTGAAATAGGCCAGTGTGATCTACATGTGCCTGTCCAGGAAACAGATACAGGCTAGAAAGAATGTTCATTGTAATTTAGTTACTCATTAGATAGTTGAGCTAAGGTCATAAAGCAAATTTTAAATCAGGACTGACTCTTTTCCAAGCAATGTATTTATTAGAACTACATTTGTTGGACCTGAAATTGTAAGGCCCAATGTAAAGAGGGGGAATTTGCTAGATGGGCCATGCTAGCTCTTTTCTGATGTTAAGCTATTAATTATTTGTGTTATTGAGAGTTGGCTTTTCATAGAGTTCCAGCACCTACATAACTCTTTCTTTTCATTTCAGAACTCTTCTGTTCCTTAATCAAAGGAGCCATCCAGCATCTAGATGTCATTCCATGGAACTGAAATATTGGTGAATTAGTCCAGGTTCCTTAAAGGACTGTAAAATGGAGCCAATAACTTTCAAAGTTAAAAAGTGTCAAACACCTAGTGATTTCTCAGCAAGTTTCAGTCTCCAGCTCGTGGGTTCTCTCCCGGTGCATTCCCTAACCACTATGTCAATGCTGCCCTGGATTGTGGCCGAGATCCAGCTGCTCAGTGCAAAGTCTTCCAAAGAAGAACCCAGCGTCAGCCAAATTCGACTTTGTGTTTCACCAGCCAGTTTGCGATGTGAGCCAGACATAGGGGAAACCCAGCAGTGGGATCCTTTAATTTGTTCAAGTTTATTTGAATACAAGCCACAGCAGGTCCACAAACTGATTCACAACAGCCACGATCCGAGCTACTTTGCTTGTCTGATAAAGGATGAAGCAGCAAATCAGCAAAGTATCTGCTATGTATTTAAAGCTGATGATCAGACAAAAGTAAGTAAAAATAAAAGAACTAAAGCAAGCATCCCTGGAGTTGCTTTTCCGCTGTTTGAATCCTTTCACTACACTGTAAAACCATAAGGTTGTACTTAAAATTAGAGACAAAATCTCATTAAAACTTACTGACTTACTTTATTTTATGTTAATTGCTCAGTGGAATTTGAACTGCTCAATATGTGAAATGAAAGGTGTGTACATCTCCTACAGGATCAGGGCTTTTAATTTCATCAGCTTAAAAAACACTTTAGTTTGGGATATGGGCTGAAATCTTGGCCCTCAAGTCAGTGAGAGCTTTTCTGTTGATGTCACTAGGGGTAGTATTTCACTCTCGAGTCACTGTGAACTTTATCTAATCCTGCACTCAGACCTCTCAAATTTCTGTTTTCCTGAGTTGAGACCTATGTGACTGGAATCAGAGATACCTCCTTTCTCAGAAAGAGGAGAGGGTAGTGTGGAACCTCCATATGTATCATATCTCTACCAACAGGACCCTGTGAAAACCTTTTCCTAGCTCTATAATCCACAAAGCCTGGCAGGCAGGTTTAGAGAGTGGGAGGAAGGCACAGTCTCTGCACCTCCGTGACATGCAGGCTTGCTGCTGTGTGGTGTGAGACAGGAACTGGGTATGCATGTCTGGCAGTGGGTGAGATGTGGCTTAGTCTGCATTTCCTAACCAGTTCCTAACCAGCTCTGTCTTTGCTGAAAAAGTGGAAGCATTAAAATTGTCGATCTCTTCTGTTTAGGAGTAATGTGAGACACTGACTCTCATAAATGAGTAAAATGAATAAGATATAACACAAAGTTATTGAGAACTACTGGGGACAAAATGGTGACATGTCCTTCACCTCTTGAATGTCGACTCTAGTCTCCATAATGTTGGAAAACAGCATGCTCACTTGACTCAAAGAAGGTGTCCTGCTGAAGAACCCTGGAGATATTATATGAATATACACTATGCATGGGATTTATGCCAGCCTGCCCAATTACAAAACATTGTACAATTCCAAATCCGTGGTCTCAAGCTTACAGCTCAAAACATATGGAAACAGCTTTAGTTAAATCCCTCCCAGATAAAACGGCAGTTCCAGTAAATTAAAAGGCAAATACATTGTAAATCATAGGCATTCAAGTGAGAAATCCTGCCAAGTTAAATGTGGAATACCAAGTTTATGTATGTAAGAGCAGAAATAAGGAATAGATATCTCAAAACTTGGCATTGGATAACAGCTGGTGAATGCATTTTTCAGTTTGCTTCTGCATTTACTTGTGCTTGTGATTTTCCAGGATTATGGTGACAACACAGCACTGATCACCTCCAGTACAATTTCTTAGGCATTTTCTTTTGCAACAAAAGATTCAAGTACTTTTTCTTCATGTTTGATTAAATTCCTGGACATGTTTGAAATGATCAAGAACAAACTAAGTCTCTAGTAAATTTGCAGCTGTGTCTACATGTTTTTGGAAACAACACCTGCAGTTTTTGGATGCTTGTTTTAACTACTTAGCTCTAGATTAACACAGATATCCATCCTTTCAAAAACTACCTTCCACCTGGTCTCTTCACTTGCTTTGCATGCAATAGTTGTTTCTCTTGACTTCTTTGCAGTCTAGGTGGACATCTAATCAGCATTTGTGGACCTATGTTTTAACAAAAGGGTAATGGAAATGCTGTGTGTTCTTACTATCTAAAGTGAAGCCCTGCCTCTTTTACTTAAATTTTGTGCAATTTCCACATTTTAAGTAAGTTCTTTGTGCTTTGTAGGGTGTTGTTACTTTGCCTTGAATATGCTTATAAAATGCCTTTTAGCTAATTGATGTTTGTGTATTTATCAGGAAGAGTGAACTGATGTTACCTGTTTTGCAGATGCCCACCTTGAAAGGATAGGGAGTGCACATATGCCTTTGTTACCAACTGAAGGAGCTGTTTGTTAAAAGCTAGTGAGTTGGGATGAAGAATTTAGAATTGTTAGTGCAGTTTATGCTCAATTTCAGAAGAAGTTAATTTTAGAAACTGGACTTTTGCAGCCTCTGCAACTCAGCAGATTCCTGTGCTGGCACTCTTGTTTGTAAGGACTCTTTTTTTCCTATTTGCTTCAGGTCTGTGAAAGAATCACAGCAGTCCAGATACATTTAGTCACAGAATTTACATGTTCATAACAATCTTTAGCCAACAATCTTGGACATCCAGACTTCTGTGATAATTACTAATTACAATAATTTTGTAAACTGCAAGAGCCACAATTCTTTGTGTCTGCATATATAAATCTGTAGTAGGATTGTATTTGACAAAGAGTTCTTGAATTAAGTCAGGTCTCACTGAGGATTTGAAGTAGAAGGGATTTTGTGGCTTTGCAAATAAGTTCTGTGTATATCCTCACCTTAAGTTAAGTAGAATAAAAGGGGGCAGAAGTATGTCTGTGGGAAAAGTACTGTAGGAAGATTAGGATGTTAAGACAAAGGCAGTTGAGTAGAAGACTAAACAAATAAAGCCTTTAAGAGGAGGACAAGAAACTTCAAAGTCATGCAGACAGACATACTACTGGAGGTGTTAGAAAGTACAGAAATCCAGGAATGGTCAGGCTTTTAGCATCAGCATTGCAGATAGACTGCAGTCCATTAACTGTAGTTTTCCTCCTTTATAAATACAAATTGAGCAAGAATATACACCTGATTAGTGAGGGATTATTTTACTGTTTAATATGAGAGTTTTTTTAATGTTGCTGGGTAATATTTAGCTCAGCTCTAGAGTTGATGGGGGTGCATGCAATGTCATGAGATATTTCTCCTGAATATGAATACAAGGCTCTTGGATTTGTTGTTGCTGCATTTTCAATATATCCACTTTAGAGAAGAAATCAGTAGACAGGTAATTAATACTAAGTAATGTCAGAATTCTTTGCAAGGAATTCTTTGTTATGCTGCTCTGTAGCAGTGAAAGAAAAGGTAGTGCCCCATTGTGGTCTTTGTATTCCTTCTGTAGGATCTGCTATAATTGTTTCCATTGTACCATCATGGCAATGTGTGGCTCACTTTCCCTGCTGGATAGTGCTAAGTAGGGAAGGATGAGATAACATTACTTGAAAAGAAGCATGTAAATATGGAGATCATGGAGAATATGGATCATGGAATATGGAGATCATGGAATCATGTGAATATGGAAATCATTCAACTCTACTTTGTGCTTTAAGGATGGGGATGCCTAGAGAGAGCTTCTCTTATGAATTAGAGTCTTCTCTCCAAGTAGATTTGTCAGACATGGGATCTGGAGTGTTCCTTACTTCATGTATAACTTCAGTAAGTTTCCACTAGTTACAGATAGTGGAGTTTCTTATCCTTACACTCGCTTTCTGCAGAGGTTCTGATGTGGCCTCATGATTGAGTAATTTCTGCCTGAGGGTGGGGCTGAAGCATTAATACATATTCTTTGTAGGTGCTCAGGAATGGAGCTGGATTCAATTGTATTGCCTGCAGGGAGCTTATGAAAGCTACTTAGAGGTCAGGTGAGTAATGGTGGCGGAAGCTGGGGAAAAATTAAATCTCCACTAAATCTGTTTGCAGAATAGTGCCTTCAGCATAAGAACACAGCCTTGCTGAACACCTTGGTGAGAGTGCTTGGCTACTGTAGGAGTGCAGTAGAAATGAAACCATACATGCTCCACCCTCTGTGTCTTCCCAGTGGCCTCTGGTCTGACATTTGCTTATGTACTACAGACGTGTGATGCTATTGATATCACTGTTGTTGTTGAAAACTATATACTTTAAAAATCATTGGCATTTTGGTCCTACATTTGAGATGTTCTAGTTCTAAACTGTTTGGAGCTGCAGTTGAGGTGTGCCGTTTCCTTCCTGAGCTCATTCTCCCCATCTTTCCTTCTGTATGATGGCCTGCTTTAGTACATCATTTACTTCAAGAAATGAAAGAGCTAAATAACGTGAGGCTGATGGCATACTGTAGCAGGGTATCCCCCTCCAGCAGATGCAAAGTAGCCAAAACGTTACTGAGGATGAGTAATTTCTGTTCTTAATTTCAGCTTGGAAAAGTAATTCCAGATGTCATTATGTTGATCCTTCTTTGGTGTATTGAATGATTTGTGTTACTTAGGTATGTTTAATCTTACTTGATGGATGTTTGGGTTGGCAAATGGAACACGGGTCAACAGTTTATCTGACTCATGCCCTGAGCTAGTTTAGATTTAAGGCAAGTTAAGGTTGTACTGTTCTTTATTATACTTTTATATTTATTGTAAATGAAGACTAACAGTTCTAAATTTAATGGTTTCACAGAGGTCTGAGTCAAAGAGGACATTCAGTATGTCACCCTTTTTCCATGTCCTGTGCTCCATTCAGCAGCAGGCTCACATTTTCCTAACCTGTTTCTGTCACCTACATAGCTATAAAGACCTTTTTGTTGCCTTTGCTAAATTCAATTCCAGGTGGACTTTGGCCTTCCTAATCATGTCTCTGTCTTGGGTTGGCAAATTCTTATTGAGGCTCTCTGGAAACTGGCTGGATTGACTATGCCCTGCTGTGTTTTTCCTACAGCAGATATTTGAATGGTTGAAGTTCCTCATCAGGACCAGGGTATGCTAATGTGAGGCTACTGTGAGCTGTCTGTAGAGTGCATCATTCACCTGTTCTTTCTGATCATGGGGTAAAATAAATTCCTGTATGCAGAGCAGAAGTCGGCAGACAGCACTGTCATTTTTTAGTTTATTTTTTTAGTGTAGCAGATACTCAGAATGCTTGAAAGTTTCCCCTTTTTTTATTTTGTGATATGAACTGGAGATTTAGACAATTTGAGGGAAAGCCTAGAAACTTGAGCCCAGTGTCTTGCAAGGAAGATATTTCTGTGACATTACCAATGCAGAACTGGCATATGAAGAAAGGTAAAAAGTTTAGATTTTTAAAGGGTAACATTTTGTACTGGTGTTTTTGTTTGTGTGGTTAGGGTTTTTTTGTCCCCAAGACTCTGGACACAAGTTATCATAACAGCCTGTAGTATATGCTTGTGTTTACCAGAGCAGTTAATGCTATGATGGCAAAACACTGGGTAGAACTTTTCTGCTTAATAGAAAAATATCGCCTGTGATTTAAACAGGATCACAGCTGCACAAGACATGCGCAAGTCTGTGTGGTGCTTCTGAATCTTCTCTCTGTAGTGTCACCAACCAGGGACAGCTTTTGGCCCAGGCAGCTGCAGAAGTGTTACCATGAGGGTTGCAGTGTCTGTATGGTTGCAGCAGACCGGGACACCTGCTGGAACCTGAGCCTGCTGATTGACTTCACCTGTGCCAAATCTACCCCAAGGCAAACACAGATAGGACCCATCCCCTTACACTGAGGCACTTCTTGAAAAGTAACATTTGGCCTGTTGTTGAGCTTTTTGGTTACAACTGCAATGCCTTCTGTTGTCAGAGGTCTTCAGGTTTTTTGTCCACCCATTGCTTTAACAGTTACTTTGCTTTTAAACAACCTTCACCTACTTTCAATGAGTTAAAATAGCTTATGCACTTAAGTAGATCATGCTGTCTTACCTGGAATGCAGCACTCTGTTACATGTTGTTTATGATCTGATTATGTGCTGAAGAAGCTGGTTTCAGATAATCAACACTTAGCTCTCTGTGAGGCTGCACAGAGCTGAACTTCACATTATTCATCTATAAAAGGAATGGCAGGGGCCCAGTGAACTCCTAAGCAGTTGTGAGGCTCAGCTTCATGACTATCTATTCTTACACAACTTGTTTTTAGTTTAGACTCTAAGATATAGCCTCACTAAGTATCTTATTTTTAAGAGCACCATTCCACTTTCTTAAAATAATTCAGGTAAGATAATTTTAAAGTTAGAGGTGATCTTTTTCCTCTGTATTTTACTCCCTGATGTGTCTAGGGAGATTAAAACATGGTTCTTCTTTTGCAGAAAACATGAAACACTGAAACAAAATTAAGTAATTGGACTAATGTCAGTGCAAGTGGGAACTTAATTGGGCTGTTTTCTGCCTCCTTATGTACCTTTGGGGTTTTTGATTGAATCTGTGTAATTATGAACCACTAGTGCTGCTTTTTGATTTAGGATATCTCTCCTGTTTCCTAAATACTAACTGAAGAAAATGTAAAATACAGAAGGGGAAAAAAAATGCAGCAGAATAAATGAAAAATCAAATACATATTTGTGCTGTGCACATACACAGTCCAGTTTATAAAGTAGGTCAAAGTTTAGCTGTGTAAATCCTAGCAGAATATCCTGTGTAATGCAACCAACCAGCTGTGCTTTCAGTACTCTCACTATTAATCAAGCTTTACAGGCTTCTTGAGTGTGAGTTTGATGACACCAGTTCTATCCTTGGATCTGTTCAAACAATTCATGTATGTGAGCTCTTCTGTCAGGGAACTTTAGTGGCCAGTGACCCTATCCCTAGCAGTGTTATTCCAAGCCTTTATGGGGCTCTTGTCAAATCTTAGAGTGATTTTGTGACATGCTGGATCAGCTAAGTGCTCGTGCGTTTGCTCTCATTTTATAAAAAACTATTGCAGGATTTCCCTAAACTTTGTGTGATTGCCACATGGAGGAAGTAATTGGTGCAATACTAGTGCTGCTGTCTGACTTACAGTCAGAGATAATGTCTCGTCAGGGAAGATGAAATTAATCACAAGGTCTGTAAAAAAAGTTGCCTATTTCTACTCTTACGGCAGCAGCAACATAAAAACGATATATTCTTGTGATTTCTTACCTTAGTGTAATAATTAACTGTATAATAAAGTTTATCAGATGGCATTGTTCATGTATTTTTCAACTTAAATAATACTGAAAGTAGCTGTGTGTTACTTTTGATGTTGATTTTAGAGTCAGAGTTGCACTTGATTTTACAGTCAGAGTTCATGCCAAGGCTATTTATCATTCAAGGCTGTTAACTGTTCCTTCTGTTTTCCTGTTGGGGATTGTAGCAGAAATACAAAACAGTAGAACTGAGGCAAAAACATAATTAGTGGATTTTTGATGGCTTCTCATCTGATTACTAACCATTCTTTTTGTATTACTTGTGGTCTGTGATGTCCAGCACAGGTAACTGGAGCCACGAATATCTAAGCATCCTTCATATCTGCAGGAGAGTTTTCTTTAAAAGCTCCTGTTCACACAGAGAAGAGCTTCCATACAGTTCTCCAAACAGAAGCTCATTCTTAACGTCTTAACCGAGTTTGAGTCAGCTTTCTGTGGCCTTGTAATCCTTTGCTGATTTGCACATTCCCACCTTTCCCCCTATTCTTTATACTGTGGTGTCACTCAGTGATGTGTTTCAGAGCAATTTGAATGTTCTCAAGAAAAAGTGATAAAGTTTCAATGAAATCAGCATCCTGTCATGATCACAGAACAGTTTCATGTGCACCTTTGTGGGAGTCAGGGCATCATCACCTAGAGCAGAGAGAAGCCTCAGATCCCCAGTTCGTTCAGTCTTATACTGCTATTGGGTTTTAGTTCAAGTGTAATCTATGATGGTACACTGAGGAGATTTTATAGATGTCCTCTGTCAAAAGAGGCAATTATGTTATTCTTTTCTCTTCAGATCCATCCCTTTATGTGCTTCCTTGGTGTTTTCCCTTGTGCTGGCACCGATGTTTGTCCAGCTATGTGTTGAGCTGCTTTAGGGGCCAAGGTAAAAGAAACAAATTTCATTCTGCTCCAAAACTGATTTGGTGCACCTTGCTAGATAACCAGAGATGTTTCTTGTCAAATTTCAAGTTGACATAAATTTGGAAACTAAAGTGAACATAAAAGAATCTGGGACAGGTTTTTCTTGGTGCTTTCATAAGCAGGTGGGGGAAATAGAGCGCCACACCAGGAGCACTCCGAAGGGATTGGCCATGGAGCAGGAAGCCTGTTGTTTTTTCTTTGTAGGATGAGAATAGATCTTAAAAGTAGGACTGTGAGGATGGAGGTGCACAGGGACACTTGCAGGCTTCCTTGGCCTCTGTACACAGAGCCACCTTGTTTGGAGCATGGTGCTCCTAACACCAAGGTTGTGGATTCAATCCCCATATGGGCCATTCACTGAACAGCTGGGCCTGGTGATCCATGTGGGTCCCTCCCAACTCAGAATATTCTGTGAAAATGTCACCGACATTGACATCTGTCCTCCTAGTAATGTGTGAGAAGAAATCACTGCCTACTTGCCCAATGAGTCAAAAGTAGCTTTGCTCTAAAAAGAAAAACGTCAGGGAGTGGGTGGGCTTCAATTGGGAAACTGTCTATCCACATATTACCCGAACACTAATCATATTAAAGTCCTCAGCTTCCCAGCTTGTAACAATAACAAAATATGTAGCAACAAAGTTATCCAGCTGGATAACTGCATGCACACTACTATACAAAGAAATACTTCATGATGAAGGAGCTCCAATGTATTTTCTGAGTTACCCGCTGCTGAGGCTTGCTGCAGTTGATTTAAGACTATAAGAAGTTTGGAGCTTTGAATGCTGCCTTATTGATCTCTGAACTAAAGTCAGCAAGTCTAATGTAGACTCACTAGATGGTCTTTATTTTTTGTTTAATTACCTAACACTCTGAAGTAATATAAAGTATGCACAGTTGTGAAGTTCTTAAATTAATTTTGTGGATACTTGGTGCAATGATAGTTGTATGTAATTTAAAGCCAGAAAGTGTATGTTAGAGAGGGGGGAAAACTGCTTTGAAAATAACAGTTTTTATTTAAAAAATCAGTCTTACCTAAAACAGTGTTAGTTTTTGTGACGCACAGTACAATAGCATATTGAGGACAGTATGATTTAGTTAGCCAAAGTGAGAAGATAGTTTTTGTCAAATACATGGATAAACAAAGGCTGTATCTGGCATTAGTAGGTTAGTACAGTCTCTACAGACAGACTCAAGAGTGCTTCTGGCTCATATCTGATTGATACTAGTTATCTTTCCTCAAGACTAATAAAACCAAAACCTCCTAGATTCTGTGCTTTGCAAGTTTCATTAGGAAGCTTGGGCTTTACCTCCCTTGGAGCTACTTAAACATGGACGTTCATGTTCAGGCAGTTATTTTGTTCTTTTCAGATTTTAAAATGGCCCTAAAAGACAAATGCAAGCCATCCACATTCAAATATGAAGATGCCAAGTCATAAGTTAAGCTACTGAGTAAATACTCTTCCTGAAATAGCTCCTTATGTTTCCATGCAGTTGGCTTTTCATTTAGAGTTTTGCCTTTCCTGGGCTGACATTTATGCTGTGCCCCCAAGGTCATCAGATGGGGGCTCTTTGGCTGTAGTGGAGCAGAAAACCAAAGCAGAGGAGGCATATATAACCTCTGTATTTGCTTTAGCAGCACAATCTCCCATCCTGGTATATGTCAAAGTGAATAATGCTAGAAAATCACTGTCGTAAAATCAGTGCTTTCCCTTGCCTGGTGTAGACACAGTTGTTCTCTATTTCTGTTTTTTTTACCCTCTCTGTGGACGTCAAGTTATGGGAAGGGCTGTGGGAAATATTTTCCTAAAGAATGATTTGTGTGACTGGACAAATACAGGCTTAAATGGATATGTGTGTTTGCCCTAAAGGTTGATCATCGAGGATCTGATACAAGGATTGAGTGGATAATGCCAGCTTATACTTGGTTTGTCCTTTGTATGAAACTGCTGGTTGATGTGGAGTTCCCCTTTCTTTCCCACCCTCCCCCCACTTTTCCAGAGTGACAGTAATTGAGATCTATTGCTAGTGATAAAAACAGCTTCACTGGTGGTGATTCCTCTTGCATTGGGTTAAGCTTGGTCCTTCTGCATAACTGACTGAACACTTTCCATGTGCAAGCTTCTTGTTTCAGCCTTTAAAAGACCCCCACAAAACTAGCTTCACACAGGCAGAATGTGCTTCAGATGTGTAGTTTTAGTTGTCACGATGTGGTTTGTTGTGTAGCTTTGTTGCTTGTATATTCTGCTTATAATGTAAAGAACTTGCACAAGAAGAGGGAATAAAAGCTAAATTTTATAACTCCTCATCTGAGATTTTTGGGTGCTATGTTCAGTAGAAAGGTGTAAAGTAGAGCTTGCAGTGAATATCTGGTGGTGTATTTGCATCTAAACCAGTGGCTAACTGAAATTGAGGTGTTTTTTTGAGAGTCAGAAAACAAATTATACATAAATCTTATTTCAGAGTCTTTAAGACTGAAAATCTGTATGCAGTTTAACTTCAGGCTACTTCCTTTGAAGACAACAGACATACTTGCAACAATGACTTTAAACATGCTTGTAGATACTTGCTTGGTTAGCACCTAGTAATATAATAATAATACGTAATATATTACGTGTATAATACATAATATATATAATAATATGTAATACATTATTCAGCTTGGTTTTAGCCTTAGAGTTTTTTTCCATGACATTGTTCACGTAGAAAAAAAAAAGGTTTCTAATACCTATAATTAACTTGTTTAGAAAGATTTTTAATGAAATAGAAGTACTTTTAAAACCAGACAAGAAAAATTGTAATTCAAATACAAGAATACATTCAGGATGATTAACATTGTTGATTCAACACCCCTATTACAACAACTAAGGTTTCTTTCCTTATTTAAAATTCCAAATAGAAGTATGCCATATGTCTATGAAGCAATAATTTACTAAAGTCTTAAGAAGAGCAAAGCCCCATTCATCACTTTTAATTCTCTGCGGACTATGAAAACCATGTTTTAATGTGCATCTTCAAGTACAAATAGTCTTGGTACTTTCAGAGGTCTCTCACTGAAGCTGAATTCAGAGGCATTTCTAGAAGTTGTGTCATCATGTTAGGATTGCCTTTGTTGGACCAGCTGTCCAGCAGCAATGAGGCAGTTCAGTTTTCTCGATTTAAGTGTGTATTTCAAAATGACACAGTAGTGGGTAATGACACACTGGAACGTGGCACTGTAATTCCCAAATGAGAACTGGGATTTAGGAGAGAAAGCAGTTGCTCCTGCAGAGCTCTCTGCAGTATCTGTGCTGCTGTGGAGCACTGTACAGCATTCCTGACAGTAGCATTCCTAGCCAGGCCCTAAGGAAGCTTTTCTAATTGCAGGAAGAGAACTTCATTGTTCTTGAAAGAGATTATTCCCCAGAGTGCATAACTCCTTTCGTCCCTCCAATCCCTTCGAAAGTTTGCAGATTCATGAGGGTTTAAGATGAGGTGTTCAAGTGCCACTTAGTGGCTGTCCAGAGCAAATGTAAGACACTGCGGTTGCTGTGACAGTTTTCACCTCTTCTGCTTTCCACCAGCAGGAGAATTGCTCACCTTACCATGGAGATACTGAAGGCTTAATCTAAAACGGGTTGAAATCAGTTGAAAGATGCTGGTGGGTTTTCAGTTAGAGAGTTTCAGTACTGTAATTTCCATTTTACTTTTTTTTTCCCAAATTGTCCTAGTGAAGTTCTGTTTGGGTTCTCCTACTGGGTTTTTTGTTTTTCGTTGTTTTTGGGTTTTTTTCAATATTTTTGCAATACATCAAAAAGTATTGGAATGAGTTTGTATTTTACTATGTAACAAGAAGCAGCACTATGTAAAGTCTGTAGAACAGAAATGCTGCTGTTTCTGGAGTTTATTCTTGTGTGTGAAATTTCACAAAACAAGATGTGCTTAACATTGGTTAGTGTTTCACATCAGCCACTGTTCTGGGGTGTTTCACCTCCCCTCAGCAAAATATCTGATAGATATGAAAACATTAGCTCTCAGTCATGTTAGGATCTTGCTATAGTAAGTTTTTATGTGTGTAAGGACAAAAGTTTATCTTCTAGAAACTTGGAGGACTTATGGATATTTTTTACATGCATGTTATTAACTGCATACTCAACCAGATACGTGCTTAAGAAACCTAAGGATATAGTAACAACTTGATCTGTGATTTAAGTGGGGGCAATTCTCAAATGAATAGCTTTTATATCTCAGAGTGCATGCATTGCCTGTATGCAGACTTCCTCTTTGCTGGGAGGAGGTTTTCAGTGGGGTTTCTGCAGGGAGTTCATGTACTGCAGAAGGCAAGCTTCAAATTTTCCTTAGAATGGAGTTGTCTTTTTTTTTCCTTCTCTTTCAGTTTTTGTGCTTAATAGACTATCTATATGCATGCTAGATTTTGAAGAGTCAGAGGAGTTCCCAGGAACCTCAAACAAGCAAAACACAGATTTCTGATTACATTTCTTGTAAAAGTTACAGAACAGAAACTGTCAAGGTCTCAAGATAAACCTCTTTGCACATGCTGAAACAATGTACTTCCAACAAGCCATATAAAACCTAGATATGTAACAAATTTTCCTTAGCCAGATAACCCTCAGTGACCTGACTTTAAGTACACACATTTGCAGAGGCATGTCAGCCTATTCTGGAAGTCTTGATGCCAGCTTGAGACATCAGCTGAATTAGACTTACAGGTTTTTGTGTTAACTGGAGTTGTTAGTAAAATCAAAGCACTTGCATGGGGATGACATTGTGGATCTACAGTGAGAGCAAGTAGTACTTGATTCATATTAAGTTCTTGTTGTTTGACTGTATACTACAGCTTTTTGCATGCTAAGAAAAAAAGCTGGGAAGATTGATTAAAACTGGCCTACATTCTACTCATAAATTATAATTGAAAGCAATGGGACACTTGAGAATTTAATATACCCTGGATTAAATATCCTGTTTAATATCTTTATCAATGATCTGAACAAGGGGATTGAGGGCACCCTCAGTAAATTCACAGATGACACCAAATTGAGTGTGACTGTTGATCTGCTGAAGGGCACAAAGGTCCTGCAGTGGGATCTGGACAGGCTGGATAAATAGGCCAAGGCCGGTTGCAAGAGGTTCAACATGGCAAAGTGCTGGATCCTACACTTGAGTCACAGCAACCCCAGGCAGAGCTATGGACTGGGGGCAGAGTGGCTGGAATGTGGCCACAGCTGGCTGAACATGAGCCAGGGTGTGCCCAGGTGGCCAGGAAGGCCAATGGCATCCTGGCCTGTGTCAGAAATAGTGTGGCCAGCAGGACCAGGACTCGGCCACTGGTGAGGCCACACCTTGAGTCTTGTGTCCAGTTTGGGGCCCCTCACAACTGGGAAGACATTGAGGAGCTGGGCCAGAGAAGGGCAATGGAGCTGGTGAAAGGTCTGGAGCACAAAGCTTATGAGGAGCAGCTGAGATTGTTTGCCATGGAGAAGGCTCAGGGAAGACCAGATCACTCTTTGCAAAGATCTGAAAGGAGGTTGTAGCGAGGTGGGGATTAGCCGCTTTTCCCAGGTAACAAGTGACAGGATGAGAGGAAGTGGCTTCAGTTGCACCAGGGAAGGTTTAAATTGGATATTAGGAAAAAATTCCTCAGTAATTGGGTTCTCAGGTATTGGATCAGGCTGCTCAGGGAAGTGGTAAAATCACCATCCCTGGAAGCATTCAAAAATGTATGCATGTGACACTTGAGGACATGGTCAAGTGGTTAATATGGCAGTGCTGGGTTAGTGGTTGGACTTGATGATCTTACAGATCTTTTCCAACCTAAATTGATTCTATGATTCTAAAAGACTTGTTCAGATGACTTCTGAGGTTGACTTACCCATTTGGGTCTTTGCACCTGTGAACGCATTCAAATATGTGAGTTAAGACTTGCAAATTATTCAAATACATGAGCTCTGACTTGCAAGTTGTGGTGGTATCTGAACTTACCAGATCACTTCAGTGAAGAATTCAGCTGTCTAGCCCATCCATCCAGCTTTGTGCAGGTTTCTCCTGGAATGCCAGAGTTCCCTATTGGTACTAAGAATACCCAGAAAGAAGAAAATGGCAGGACTGACCCGTGATTAGTTATTTATGTATTTCAGTAGTGTACTGCATGTCAACTAATACTTTAGACTTTATTCCTGAAAATATGTACACATTTCCAAATTTTATGAGCCTTACATGAAATGATGCAGCTATCTCCCCTTCTTGGTGATAAGAGGGTTATCAGAACCTGTGGTAAGGGGCTGCATTCGGTCTGCGTGGATCCGTGGTTTTTTGGATGGCTGACTCAGCACACAAAGGCTTCCATTGTTCTGGCAGAGGAGCGGAAGTGCAGTCAGCACATGTGGGTGAAATGTGCAGCGGTGACTTACAGTAGTGTGTCCTGAGCCCTTTGAAGTGATGCAGCTTTATCGAAACCACAAGGGCCATAAGGACAAATCCTGCTGCTGTCTCTTGAAAGCCTCTCTATCATGTGTTATAGTTCACAAATGTTTTCCAGTGTTTTTTAGGAGTTAAAACAGAATTGTCTTAAAGTAACTAAATGTGGAATGTTGTTTGTTGCAAGTGAATATGGACAGAGGGGATAATTCAGGAGAAGAATAACTGCCAAAATATGTTTAAGTACAATTCAGAAGAAAAAACTTTAAATGGGAATGGGATCTGCTTTAAAATCACCACTAGTGGTAACACAAGAGCAGCAGGAGAGGCCGGTTCTCAGGTACCACAGTTGTGGCTATACCCTTAATGAAGTTCTTGTGAGACATCATTCAGTGATGACACACTGTGAAGACTTACAAAAATATTTATGGCCATTAAACCTAGAGAAACTAAAATCAGAGGAAAATAAGTCAGGAATACTCCTCTTTTGAGTTGAAAGGTCAACTGCACCCTCCTTTCTTCTTCATATTTCCTTATGTCTCCCTTCCCTTTTTATATCTCTTTCATGCTCCAAATGATGTTTTTAATGGAGAAAACTTTGTTGGAGAAAAAATAATGGGAGTATTTGTGTAAATTTATGTAGGACATCTGTAAAACAGAAAGATCACTTCTCTGACAATGTAACCTTTAAGTTGTGTATTTGAAGTATTTTAACTGTTGCTATTTTAAAAACAGACACAAATATCTTGCTAATTCTTTCCATGATAACATGGAACAGCTTATAGGACTGAGGGGTTTGTTTTGATTTTTAAGAGATCATACACTTGGATAAGATGGTGTCAAGTGCTACTTACTATTTATGCAATACAGATGTTATTCTCTGACCCTGAATTTTTCCATTTCCCCAAAATGGGTGTGTAGTATTTTTGGAAAGACAGTTATCTACACTAGCCAAACTTAAAATACTAAAATACAGAAGTTCTCTCTTTAGAAATTTGAACATCCTGAAAAATGAATGCAGTTATTGTTCCCACTACATTACTAAATGCTTTTTTGGAAGGTAAGCAACACAGTGACCTTTTCATTTACACTGAAGAATTTCATGCATTACTAAATGTTTTTATAGCTGAACACTTAAGCCTTACTTCCAGCTGTTTCCCAAATGCTGAAGTGTGCTCCTTCCTTCCTTGAAGGCCAGCATCTATCATCTTTGTTTAACAGATGAACCAAAGCAGAGAGAGCGGTTATGTAGCATGCCTTAAAGTCATGTTAACAGCAGAAGCTGGATATTTATTCATTGTTACTCTATCTCCTAATTCAGTATGTTCATTACAAGACCATTCTTCTTCCCAATCCTATAGAAGCAGGTAGAAGTTTTCAGAGTGCATTTGAAATGCAAATGTCACTATAACAACTACATGCAACAGGTTTCAAAGTTAAGTAGTATGAAGTGATACACTGGAGATGGCTGTTTGAGCCAGTTGGGACAGGTGAGAAGCCAGATATCCTGACTGACATCAGTGTTTAATGTGGACTCGGGGGCAGATGTGTGTATTGTTAGTTTAAAATTGTGTAAAGATGTCAGTCAGGAAGGGGGAGCTGGAAAAACTCCCAAGCTGGCAGGATCTCCTCAGAGAAAGGGGAAGAAACAATTATTTAGAAGTAATACTGTTCACACTCAGCATTAGAGAAATGAGACTCTTGGGACTCTCATGCTACCATCAAATATAGTGGTTATACTGTACAACTATGAGCAGCACTTAATGAGGAGCATTCAGCCTTGCTCATGCCCTCAGTTACTTTATGAAATAAAAGCAGACCTGGTTCTGTACTTCAGATGGTTATATTTCTAAAGTTCTTGTCAGGTTCTGAGTTTAAGGCCCTGAGAACACATCATTTTTTCATGTGTATGCTCTGTACATCATGAACAGTAGCAGCAGTGAAAATCTTTCCCTCTATCATGCCAGTAAGCCTTTAGAGACTGCTACCAGAATGCGTATCAGTCATATTTAGTGACTTATTGGGCTTATGGCTAAGAACATCTGTACAATCAAAATGTCCATAGCCACTATCATAGTGACAGCGAGAGCCATTGGCCATCCTTGTGAATTATCTCTAATCTGTAGAACTGTTAGAAAATGGAACTCTGTTCTCCTTTTATGAAGATCTGAAATGTATGTGTTAAGGTTTTCATTTCAGAAACTGTAGTTTAGGTGCAGCCTGAGAAGAACCACTTTTGTGGTTCTGTGGTTCTTTTGTGGTTGCCCCTCATCCATCCTCATCTGACCCATTACAGACATACAGCAGTGCTAGGGCACTCACAAGCACCACCTTAGGAGGTGATAGAGCTCTCTGGCAGCTCGCTGCCTTGCTTGCTTTGCATGAACCAAACCCAGGGCTGCAGGGTCATGCAGTCTGAGGCAGGTGCCAAAACTACCCCTTTTCTGCCTCAGTGAGCTGTGAGATTGGCTCTGCTGCTCCCCAGCCCATGTGTGTGGATGTCACACTTTCCCTCCTGTTTTCATTTAATAACTCAAACAACTGGAGCAGTGTCAGCTCTAACCCAGAGATCATTCCATTGGCCATAAGTGTGAAAGTGCAAGCATATGCAGGGCACTCTCACAGTGGAGTAGTTGTCTCAGTGAGAGTGTCTTTGGGCAAAAAGAAGAGCTGAATTTGGCACTTCATCATCTAACTTTGACCAGTCGAATTTTATTGAGAAGTGCATAGCAGACCCCTATGCTTTTCCGTTATGATTGTGCAAACCTAGTTCTTCATGTAGTTTCTGAGGTCGTGGAAAATAAAGGGCTTTTTATTTTGAGCCCAGTGGATTATTTTCTATGAACTCCAAGCCTTTTTTCCTGTCCTGGTTCTGTTCCCTTCCTCCAAACTCAGGAAAATTAGTTGTTTCAGGCAGCCCTACAGCCACTGAGTAGGGGAGAAGAGTGTTCACAGCCAGCTCAGCCGGGGCAACGACAGGAATGAGCATTCCTGGCTGAGTAGCAAATAACATCCCTGGACCTGCCGGAAACATGCACACTACTGTCTGGCCTTCCACGACAGTCTGATTCCTGGAAGTTGAGTTGCTAGCGTGTGATGTCAAATGCCATTAGCTAACACGAATGGCAAGACAGACTGGAAGTGTAACATTTCACAGTGGTTTCAAACACATGATTTTTCGCTCGTTCCTTTAATGTTAGGGATGGCTTCGATGCCGGCATGTTCCCAGAAAGTTTTAGTTACGAATCCCGCGGTCAGCGCTGAATTTCGTGGCCGGGCAGCGCGAGCCGGCGGCCGGCGGTTGTCCGCGTTGGCTCCGCGCTGCCGGAGGGCGAGCCCGCTCCCTTCCCGAGCCCGCTCCCTTCCCGCCCGCCGGGATCGGGCGGCCGCAGCCCGGGCGCGGGGAGCCCCGCCGGAGGCGGAGCGCGGCGGGGGCGGGACGCGGCCGCGGCCCTTCCTTTCCCTTCCCTTCCCGCCCCGCAGCCCGGGGCCGCAGCCGGCGCCGCCGCGGGCAGTGTCCCGGCGCGGAGAGCCCGCGGTGCCGGCGCTCGGCGGGGACACTCCGGCGGGCCGGTCCGTCCCGGCGCATGAGGCGGCGGGAGCGGCGGGCGGGAGAGGCGGAGAGGAGCGGCCGGAGCCGGGGATCGCCGCGCCGGAGCCCCTAGGATGTCACCATTGTTCAGCTGGGTGGCCAAGGTAGGCGGCGCGGCGCCCGCCGCCCTGCGCGCTCGGGAAGTGAAGTCCAGCTTAGGGCTTGCAGACGGTCGCGTGTGATTTCAAAGCAAGTCAGTCACCGCTGGGAAGGGAGCAGAGCCTGCTGTACTGTTCAGCCAGGGAAAAGGAGAAGCGCTCACAGTGACCGGTAAAGTCAACCTGCTGGCAGACGTGGCTTGGGTTTAGGGGGTAAAAACGGAGCTGCGGGTCTGGCCGACTTGTTCTACGTTGCTGCGGATCTGCAAAAGGGTAGAGCTGTAATTAAAACTGCTTAGAAGGCCTGATCTTAGTGCCTTTTGAAGTCTAACGCTACTTTTGCACTCTGGGGAATGTGTAACAGCGCTCCCACTGTTTGTTTTGGAGTCTTTTTTTCCCATGTTTTTTGTCATGCTCTGAATTTATGAAGAACAATAAGTTGGATTTTAGTGGGACACTTAGATGTTTTACTGTGACAACGCATGTGTCGCGCTGCCTTCTTCTTCTGCGTGTTTAGGGCTTCAGTAGGATTTTCCACTGAAGTAACTGAAATTGCATGCGGATGCAAAGCAGTAAAGATGGTTAAAGAATGGTTAACTAGAATATAGTTTTGAGCTGATGTTTAAAAAAATTCTAAAGTAACAGTCATTATGAATTTAAAATGAGCTGCAAATGATACTTTGTCTCAAGGCACAGTTCAACAGAACATGTAGAAGAGGACAAGGGCGTGAAACAGCTGTATGGCAGTCAAGAATTGTAGGTTCCTTGAATAAATTAGCTGGGAAAATAAACATATATCTTGAAATTCAACAGACCGCTTAAGCTGCTAGGCAGACCACATAAAACCTGATTCACCCTTCTCTGTTGTCAGGTGTAAATGGTCAGTTGCTTAATTACTTCTGCATCCCTGTTCCTGAATATTGAACAGGTGAAATACCTACCCTCAGAAGATACTAAAAGGGAAGTGCTTGATGTGTGACTGTTGCCTTTGTCACATTCTCAGATAGAAGGATTTGCTCTATCCTGTTTTGGAAAGAGACTGCTGACTTTTAGGCACATCCTGAAAAATCGAAATGTATCCTTCTCTCTTTCCACTTGCCTTTTTTTTTCTCTGGATGAAGACCTGTAGGGTGGAGCACGTGTAGTTACCTCTCCTGTCGCTCCTCAGGCTCTGTCTCACGCATAACATAAGACCCAGTTTGCGGTGTTATCTGAAGGAATGAATCCGTCTGATGCCCGTCCCGGCTCTTGTTAATGTGCCGCTCTCCTGTACAGGTGGCCGCTGTCAGGGATGGGTGATGCCATCGAGTGCGTCCTTCAGGGCTGCCCCCAAGGGATGGCTCATTTCCTTCCCTCATTGTTCGCTTTCAGCTGGGCAAGGCAGCTGCTCCGAGAGGAGCTGGTGTCGGAGGAGGGCAGAACTTGGAGCGCACGAGAGTTCACTGTGCTTTTAGAGAAACAAGCTCTTGCACAAACGCGCTTCTAACTGCTTTTAGGAGTGCTTTCTGGGCTTTCAAAACTAATTGTTTCAATGCTGGTTCCTCACAACTACTTAGTTTTATTCTTTTGATGGCCATTAATTGTCAGCACTAATTTGGGAGGGAAAGCAAGGCAGTGTACTTAGAAATATAAAATGAGGCTTCTTAATAGAGAAAGCTTTCCTGCCTGCCAGAATCTGATGAGTAAAAATGTAGGAGCTATTGCTGTGGGTTTTCAACACAAATGCAAGCCTATCCAGTTTACATAAGATGGTGGCCCATTACAGAACGGAGAAGGATTGTAGGAGGAAGAAACTGGCTCCCTTGAAGGAAAGCTGTCCCCTTGCATCTATTACTTAAAAATGAGTGACTCCCCCCCCCAACTTAAGTAAGTGTTTAGTCTCACCAGGCCTGCAGATAGATAGTTAGTTACATGTGAAGCGATTTACTCCCATGTGCTATAAAATTGATTTCCCTGGTGTTTGTATAAACATTACTTTTTAATGTATCTTGTTTACACATTTTTCTCTGCAGTTTCACCCAGCTTGTCTCTTACCTACACACAGGCTCCTCAGGGCTGAGTTTTGCAGTGCTGCCAGGCTCAGCCACGGGGCCCATTCTGGGCTGGAGGATAAAGCCCTACTTGAGTCATGTGTGGATTGATGTTGCCCCTATTGGCTGTATGGATGCTGGCTAAGCCCCTGTATGATGGCTCTGTAGATAATGAATTCTAAAGTACTGACTTGTTTTAGTCTCCTAAAATTATTTACATGAAAAAGAATAGTTATACCTGTTTTTCCTGCATGGTTTGATACAAAGTTAGACAACTGACTTAAGGGAAACCTTTGAGTAAGCACTTGAAAGCACAGTCTCTTGGAAGTGTAAACTATGTTTGCACTGTTCTGAGTAGAAAATACAGTTTTGTGCTTTTGTAGATACACAAAGACTATTCATATTCAGTTTAGATCACTGAAATAACTGTTACTAAAAGTAATCATTGTGGGGTTCAAAAATGTGGAAAGCTTTCAGTCCCAAAAAAAAGATAGTCACGCAGAGTTTTAGTGGTAAACTGGCACATTATTCATTCATTAGTAGAAGATAATAATACAGTGACAAGTGTTTAAAATAATTTTATTTCTGTTCCTATAATATTTAATACAACTTTAGTTAAAAAACAGATATTAGTTCTTTACAAATTGTTTAATTTTATAATGCAAGTTTCTTCTTCTCAGAAGCAGCTTTACAGCAACCAGAATTAGATAACTGATTGCTGAAGAACTACAAACAGTTCTTAGTGTAAGAAATTGTATAAATAGAGAATTTTGAGTAAATGTGTCCTCATATTCTCAGCTAGCTGTGAAATTTATACAGTTTGTCTTTCTAGTTACAAAAGAAAGGTGTGGTATACAATTTAATAGCTGTGATCAACTTACTTTGTCTGAAGGATTATAAACCAACAAGGAGCCATAAAATAAGATAAAATGCAAAGCAAAGTTCCACAATTTAATTCAAGGTTTCTTCTACAATTATTCTGCTGGTAGGGATCAATCCACCTTGAGCAGCTGGCTCCAACCTGCAGGACAGCAGGTGGGAAAGAGATGCTCCCTCCAAAGGGGAGCTGAGAGTGGTACCGTGTGTTGCTGAAGCTTGAGGAACGTCCACTTGCGTGCCTCCAGGGCTGGAAGAAAAGGGTGGCTTTGCAGTGTAGCTGTCCCCAGCTGGGTTGGCTAATCTTGGACCTTGAGTTGAGAAAGCCAATTGTTTGGATTCCTCCTCCTATGAAAATCAGATTTTAGGGTGTATTCACAATAGATTCTCTGAAATTCCCAACAACAAAACAAGAAGTTTTAGTTTGGTTTGGGTTTTTTTCAAGGATTTCTGAGTCAGAAGGGCCTATGAGCTTTCCTCAGTTTGGGATGCTCTCAAGCCATCAACAAAGAAAGTTTCTATCCTATTCAGTGCAGCAAGACGTGGTTGCTTGGCTTGTGCCATGAAACATTACTGAAGAAGTCATCATAATACATCATCACCATCATTTACATATCTTGTAATCCTAATAAAGCTTTTTATGCTGTGTTAGAATTGATCTTGCTGCTGTTTTGCCATCATTCCTACTATTCTCCATATAATAGAGTGCCTAGTAGACCTCTGGATCAGCATGCATGGGAGTAACGATATACTTCTCAGTTTAGGTCAGACGCTACAAATTAAATGAATTTGCCTTCTGCAAAGGAATGAAGAGGAATGAGAGACTGAAAATCATGATGGCCAAGAAATCCCCTCCTGCTTTTTTTTTTCCTTGTCCTTTTAAGGAGTGTTCTGAAAGGATGATTTTGGCTTTTTTGCTGATCTGTTCTAAGGTATATCACACTCATTTATGAGGATGTTTTGCTCCAGTTTAACTGACATGCCTCTTTCTTTGATTCCCCACAGCTTCCCTCAAAGTTGAGCACCTTTGAATATCTTTAATCCCTCAGTGAATGACTTACATTTTAGCCAAAGAAAACAAGTTTTGGTCTATTCAGGAGCCCTCATAACCAGGCATTTTAAAAGTCTCTAAAGCCAAAAAATTTAGACGTTTGTTAAACCTGTCTTACTTTTAAGCCCATCTTACTTACGGTAAATTATTTGGTAAGTAAGTTGTGGTGGTATTCTATGGAGTGCAACTCTTGTTTGTGCTAGTGCATTTATCCCTGATAACCCTCATTGTAAAGGAATTTGAATACTTGCATACTGTATCAAGGATCAAGTAGTTAATAGAGAGCTAGTGCCAGGGGAGAATTGGGAATTGCTGAGGAGGGAAGGCTCAAAAGCTGTAGTTTTGCTTGTGGAAGAACCTCCTTGAAGCCCATTGACGCTGTGGATAGGGCTGAAAGGACAGACCCTCGCTTGTCTGCCAGGCTGGATGCCAGCAGTGTAGCAAAGAGAAAGTGCAGATTTCTGCCAGAGCTATGTTTTGGTGCCCAAGCTTGCACAATGCCCTTGTCAGAGAACACTACGTTTCTGCTCAGTGTGATTCTCCAGGTCAGTTTATGTTGGGGTAAAATGTTGTTGCCAATTGACAGCTTTCAGATAAATGCAGATTATCACAAAATACCAAGCAGTTCAAATGCACTGTTTTCTGTATGCCAGTCACTCCTCGTCTTCCCCTGCGGGGGCCTGGGTGATGACTGAGGAATATGTGCTCAGCATGTGAAATGAAGTCAGTCCTGTGGTGAAACCCCTCAGTTACTCAGCAGTTAAGTTCCCTTTGGAAATACTTGCTTTTATTCTTCATCCTTCCATTTATTTTTCTGCATGCCAGGCTCAAATTGCACCTGCTTTGCTTAGATGTTCCCCATTTGATGGGAGAGGGCCAGAATATAGTTGCTCAAATGGCTTTTATTTGGCTATGCAGGTGGAGTAGGGCAGTGTCCTCTGCATTTGTCAGGCACATTAGGGGTGCTTAGTAAGGAGCAGAGCTTTCCACAGAGACATTCCTGGCCATGTATATTGCAGTTTAGCAAGGTTTTTCTCTTGAATCATTTATGCCTTTCTGAATTAATTTCTCATGAGTATCTTCTTTCAGGTTCATGTTGACCTTCAGAGTTAACAAGCCAAGCCTGACAAGGTAGCTGAGCTCGCTCTTCTGTACAGTTTCTGTCCTCTGCAATTCAAAACAGAACTTTTAGCCTCTAGTCAAACACCGTTTGCTTTTCTTTGCTGAAGGGCACTCTGGAAGTTGGTGCTAGCTGTCTCCATGTGGCTAACATGTTCTGAGCCAACCAGTAGCAAAAGTACTAGTAAATCCTGCAGGATCAGGGAAAACCCCAGGTTGTATCAAAGATAGATAATACAACTAAGGGTTTGTCTGGATTTTTTGCCATATATACATATGCACTGCACATATATATATATATATACATATGCACATATATACATATACACTGCAGCACTGCAGTTTAACTTTATTTGCCTTACATTTGATGATTTAAAATACTGTTTCACATCATAGCCTTTTTTTGAAAGGCAGCTGTATTGAAGCAGTCTTTTATGTGTACTTGAGGTGTTCATGAGAACACCAAAGCAGCAGTTCCACTCTGGGTCCCATAAATAGAAATATACTTAGGGAAAAGTCAGGTAAAGAACCTCTTTACAGTTTGTAACTTCCCATTGTCCTGAATGTAGAAGCTGCAGCATTTCTGAGAAACCGCTGCTTTAAGGGGTTGTTGGAACTTTTTTACTGTGCAGTCTAATAAAAGCTTTAAATACTTCAAGAAGTCTCCTGAACCTTTTTATTTTAAATTTGAAGGAGCTGAGGTTGTGTATGGTTTACAGAGGTTGGCTAATGACTTAACAAGTAAATCCTCAATGGAATTATTCAATTATTATTTAATTAATAGAATTACAGCTTGGCTTCTAATTTTTTTTTTTATTAGAAGCCTTTACAGGTCAACTGTTCAAGCTGAAATACTTATGGATGGCAATGACTCAGAGGAAAAACATTCTCAGCCTCTGTTTTGGTAGTATTTTACATATCAGTTAAGATACACAAAATATGTCAAGAGATGCTTACTGATTTGTATGGGGAGGTAACGCAGCAGAGCTGGGAAAAGCAGCCAGAACTCAAAGAGCAGAAGCTGAGACTGGGGAATGAGTTTAGCTACTGTGTATTGGTTTTATCACTGAGTTAACTCTACTGAATTGCATTTGAATTGTTTTCAGTTATTCTTGCTTTTTAATCAAGTAATAACAACAAATCATGAGATGTATTAATTTTCATGGAATGACAGAATAAGCTGAGTTGGAAGGGACCCACTAGGATGAAGCCCAGCTTCCTGGCCCAGCATGAGACACCCCCAAGAGTCACTCCACGTGCATCATTCAAACACTTCTGGAACTCTGTCAGGCTTGGTGCTGTGACCACTTCCCTGAAGAGCCTGTTCCAGTGCCCAACCACCCTCTGGGCAAAGAACCTTTTTTAATATCCAGCCTAAACCTCCCTGTCACATCTTCAGGCCATTCCTTCATGTGCTGTCACTGGGCACCACAGAGAAGAGATCAGTGCCTGCCCCTCCTCTTCCCCTCATGAGGAAGTTGTAACTGCAGTGAGGTCTCCCCTCAGTCTTCTCTTCTTGAGGCTGAATCAACTGAATGCCCTCAGCCACTCCTCATACGGCTTCCCCTCAAGGGCCTTCACCATCCTCATCGCTCTCCTTTGGGCACATTCTAACAGCTTTACATCCTTATTATACTGTGACACCCAAAACTGCCCCCAGCACTTGAGGTGAGGCTCCCCCAGTGCAGAGCAGAGTGGGACAATCCCATCCCCTCCCTTGCCCGGCTGGTCATGCTGTGCCTGATGCTCCCCAGGGCATGGGTGACCCTCCTGGCTGTCAGGGCACTGCTGGCTCAGGTTCAACTGTTCATGGACCAGGACCCCCAGGTCCCTTTCCATGGCACTGCTTTTCAGGATCTCATTCCCCAGTCTGTCTGTACATCCAGGGTTGTCCCATCCCAGGTGCAGAATCTGGCACTTTCCCTTGTTGAACTTCTGTGTTTGGTGATTGCCCAGTCTGCTAATTTATCAAGGTCGCTCTGCAGGGCCTCTCTGCCTTTAAGAGAGTCACAGCTCCTCCCAATTTTCCCTCCTCTGCAAACTTGCTTAGTATCCATTTTTTAAAGTACAACCTCCCTGAAAAACATGGTTTTCTTACTGAGAAGCAAGAGGGAGGCTCAGGCACCTTTACCCTGTTTCAGTGGACTAGAACATAACAACAGGGTTTCTGCTGCCTCTTTTCCCTTGTGCTTTCAAGTTCCCAAAAGGCCATGCCAGTATTCCTGGGTCAGCTGGCCAGGTGCACGAATGCTGCAGTTCTCAGCCTGGATGAAATCCCCTGTAGGTTGCATCTACATTAGTAAGTGCCATACAGCAACATGTTGTTCAGGGGGGGCCACTGGTGCTGAGGATAGCTTCTATACCTCACTCTGGGAAGTGACTTTTACTTTGAATTTGCCCTAATTTGGTGCTGTGATCCAAATGCCTGTTTGCAGTGAAATGTATTACAAAATGAAGGTTTAGTTCTGTTTAAATGGGTGACAGTTCTGGTGTTTTGAGATATTCCCATAATGTAGTCTGTCAGGCAAGTGGAATGGGAGAATCCACTCAAACACATTCCTGTTTCAAAATAAAATAGGGAAGTAGTCACACCATATTATACTTGAGAGTCCAATTAGAGAAGCTGGACAAACAGCATACACATGGCTTTGGCTGTGTGGACACACTGTGGCACAGTGGATAGCCCTGATGGAGGGAGTAGGGACCTATCAGAGGATTTTTGTTTTATTGGGATGTTGACCTTTTGGCTAGTGCTTAGTAAATATCAGGCCTGAAGAGGTTATCTGGAATTTCTGTGCCCTCGAATTCTGTCTGTTTGTAGAACTGTGAAGAGAGTATAAAAATGTTTGTTGCCTTCTATTCTCAGGGCACTGTGTATGTAAGCACCCATGTTGATGGTCACATTTTAAAACCAAACCAAACATTATTCTGGAATATCTGGAAGCTTCTTTCCAACTCAGAAGTTGCTAGCTTTGGACTTGTGAATGTTTCTCTTTATACCTTTGCAGCACCACCACTGTAATCAAAAGCATGTGTTTTTTTCCAGGGAAAACCTTTGATAGGCAGCTGCCAAACAGGATTTTCAGGTACAGATATTCTGTGAAATTGCAGGTTTGGGGAAAAGAGGCTGCTTATGCATGGTTGCACAGGCACACTCCCTGCTACTGAAAATGGCAAAGTTGAGCTAAACTAAACAGCTCCTTTCTTTTTCAATGAACCATTTGGAGGCATTTATGTGTTTATGTTTTTTAAGAAGTTATGTAGCCAAATATCTTACTTTTACCAGATCTTAACAACTGCCTCTCTATATTTACTGAACTATTGGTCTGCTGCTGTAGTACCAATGAGGTGAGCTCACTGAAGCCGTTGTCATGGAAATTTTGATGGTTTGCACTAAATGTTTCATGCTGGTTTTGTTTCTGTGGAGCTTTTTATAGCTTCTAATCACCTCAAATGCAAGTAGTGGAAAAGAAAATTTGTAGAAGTCCTTTGGAGTTTTATACAATTATGTATAAGGAGTCTGTCTTCAAAACTGTTGTTACTTACCCAGAACCTGAATCAGTAATATACTTTGGAATTTCAGATTTGGGTATGTCCCATTGGAATATAACCTACGTAGTTTATAATTCTGTGAAAACAATATTTCTGCTTGACATACAGCCCTTGCAGTCTGACCTTTTTAGACTTAAGCATATTTTTTGTATGCAAACAGTTCATGCATCAGTGGTTTTGTTTTTGAAATGTGGAATCATATAAAAATTATTTATTGTAGCTTGTTATAATTCCATCAGCATTTTTTTCTTCTGGGTTTTTTTTCCCCTCTGTCAGCAGAGAAGGATGAAAACTGGTGAACTAACTGCTCTTTTAAGTGAAAGTCAGAGTAGTTTTCATGGGATGTTTAGTCATTACTTTCCCATCCTGTTCTGCTGGGAGTTGACCGGAGGCAGCTGAAATCTGTTACTATATGACAAAGCAGCAAGTGTGCTCATCCACAAGCAAATCAGTTACCAGGATTTTGTATCAATCAGGCAGAACGCTGGAAAAAGCTGATCGGCCTCTTTGCTCCGGTTCCCCTGGGGCCTTTGTAAGTTTAATGTTCAAGTACAATTCTTCCAATTAAAAACATCATCTGTCCCTGTGCCTCCCACCAGCAGCCCTAGGAAGAAGGGCTGTGTGGCTGTTTCCTTTGGAAGTCTGCCAACTCTGTTATCAGAGTAAGAGATGGTGTTTTACTCTGCTGCAGATAAAACTTAACACATCGTGTCAGTCAAAAGCATTTACAGGTTGACTTTCCCCCACTACCTTCCTTTGCGAAAACATCAGAATCAGTTTTGAGGGGAGGAAGATTTTGACACACATTTGGGTCAGCTGTAAAGAAAGTTATATCAGAAATAACCTTAGTTGTAGTGAGGATACACATGGAGTTTTCCTCCTTTCTTGTTTGGAGTTGGATATTGATAAAAAGGACAGAAGAATTTCAGGCTTTTTTTAAATTTGTAAAGTAATTATATTAACTTCTGTCTGTTTTGATAATCCCTATTTTGCCAGTTGTACCAATTTTGATAACTGCAAGAAACCCAAGAGCAAAGGAGACCAGGAGAGAGCCTGTATCCTATTGTACAAATGAAATTTAATCTGACGAATAATTTTTTAAAAAAAGTTACTACCTAATTTCCGGTTTTCAGTCCTGATATTGCCTTTCAGTGATAAAAGGCAAATTCTCTGCCCCACCTCAAAAAAAGTCAAAACAGAAAAGAACTCTTGTCGTGAAAGCTTTAAAATGCCATTGCTGTCTTTTTCCATTTACAGCTATTTAAGAATAGGCTTCCTTCTGTTTCCCACCCCATAGCCTCTAGCAAAGTCCCAAGCCTGTCTCAACCCTGTGAAGGGAGCTGCTCGCAGTTCCATCTTGCACCTCTCCCAAATAAAAGGATTTAATCTGTTGATAATGAATGAGCACCGATATTTCTAGGTATTGCTTTACAACAGGCCTTGCCTTGTTGTTCAGTAGTCACCTTGAAAAATGTGAGCCAGGAACCCTGTGACCCCATGACCAACAACTATTTCTATCACTTGAAATGCTGTTTTCATTTGCAAAATTGTGTGAAAGGAAACCTTTGGAACAAAATATGGAGAAAATACATCTGAAGATGTTAATGCCTTATTTGAAATACCTTTTGATTTATTCCACAGTTGTTCCATATAAGTTTATGGTATTGAATGGATGAGCTGATAAAGCTGTACAGGATGAAAAGAAATGGTTTTTATTGTAAGGACTGAAAAGACTGGGCAAATATGAATTAGTGAACACCATGTAATAAGACCACGAGTTATATGGCAAAGTATACCTATATTCTTCCCAAAGGCACAATTTGTAGGAATAGCCCCTTCAGAACCAGTCAAGTGCTGTTGCATTTGGAGGTATTCTAAATGCACATGGAGACTTTGCCACACTGCAGTTTGCTTTTGGGTCATGCATTTTCATGGGGAAGGGTCCAGAAGTAAGAAGCAATCTAGGACATGGCAGTCTATTTGTGGAGAGTAGCCAGCTTTCTTGTATTTCAGGCTTCAAATAAGGTATGTCTTAAAAACATGTGTAAGAAACCCTTTAAGTGTATCAGCAAGATGATGCATCTCTCCTGGGGGAAAGCACCATCACAAAACAGAACAGTTTAACTTCATTAGAATACTCAGTACACATAAGTTCTATTCCTGAGCTTGTTTACAATACTCCAGATTCTGCAAATATTGGTTGGAGGTTTTTTTTCAAAAGGAAAGAAAACCTTTTTCTGCCTCTTTAGGTTACATGAAGTGCTCTTGAACTCACATGGTTTTGCAAAAAGTGTACTCTTTTCTGTCTGGCTGAGGAATCATGAGGAATGTTTTCAAGCTGAGATTTGCCTGTAATATTAAAAGGAATGCAATATTGTGAAAGTGGCATAAATTACTCATGACATCACTCTGCAGTATTTTAACAATCTCATGGAGGTAGCACTTGATGTGTGTGAGAATTCTAGTCCCCTTTACAGCTTTTTATGATAATGTGTAAACTCTTAAGAGTGGTGCTAGTGGCATTCATCCACTCATCCAGGTCAAAAATAACTAGATTTAAATAGAGGACTCTCTTCTGCCCCATACAGCATATCTTTTGAATTGTAGTGCAGATTCTTCAGCTTCTTACATGCATCCCTGCAAAATTTGTCTTAGCCTTACCACTCTCACTTATCCCTTTCTCTGTATAGTGTCCATTCAAACCTTACTGAGGAAACTTAGTAAGGAAACCATGCCCACAAGTAAACGTGTGTATGACTGTTCTTCCTTTCATGGGCCCATGGTGATTTTCAGCTGTTGAACTCTCCCTTTTTCAGGCTGAAACAACACATATTTTGCTTTTGTAGGTTTCATAGCCCTTCCTAAGCAGCACACCTGCACTGTGGTTAGTCCTGCTGGCTGCTACCCTGGCTATCCTTCCCAGCCCTCTGGTTGTGCTCCCGCTTGTTCTTCTTTTCAAAACACATTCATGCATTCCCTGGTTAAGTGAGACATCCAGTGCATCTTATTTACTATAGAGACAAGTGTGCTAGACCAACCTGTGTGGCTGGTGAAGCTGCTAAGAGTGGCACAGTTCATAGCTGTTCTATGAGCAGTGAGGATACAGCAGCAAAATGTTGGTTCATGTGTGTTGAGAAGTGAAGTCATGGAGTAAAGGTGACTTGTCTCTCTGTGCACCTGCCAATCTCAAGTACCCAGGGAGCTGTTGGTAAGAATGTCACTTTAGTTCTACCCCTGGTGCATTCGCTATGCACAGAAAAACTGACAGGAGCTTGCAAGGACGGTCATCAGCCAGGGACTGGAAGAGCTGTGAACTTTGTTCCCTGAATTAAATCTAGGTTTAAAAGTGGCTTTGTGGGAGGAATCAAAATCAAATGAAATCTGTTTATTAAGGGTCAATGGGTAAAAGGTTTTAAAACAAGAATTGAAGTTAATGACTAGAAAAAGTCAGGGAGGTGTAGGAGACTGTAGACCAGTCTCCAAGCAAGATAACAGAAGTAAAAAAAGCCCTGTGAAGATACCTGAGATAAGACCTGAATATAAAAGGCCTTTCACTGAAATAGCAATTAACTGCAAAAGTTTATAACGCCTTTCTTGAATTTCTGCTAATGTCAGAGAGTAAGAAAATTTTGTCTTGGTATTCCTGCTTGGAACTTAGCTGGATGTGACCCCCAGCACCTCATCAAAGTTTGATGTTGTATCTAACTTGGAAGTTTGCCTTGCTTTATGTTGGAGACTGCTCCATCAGAGGTCACTTTGAAATGAAATAATTCTGTGATTTTTGAATTAGAAGTTGTGCAGTATCTCAATTTAAAAGAAGAATAGTATCTGTAAAATACATTAATTAAAATGCTTTTGGTTTAAAAATGCCAAACTTTAAATCCTATGAGTGGAGAAAAGTGTTTGAGAAGTCAGTTGACCACTACTGCGGGTTAAGGAGTGTTAAGAACTGGAAATGCTGACCTGCGCTGATTTCTGGACAGCTATTTTGCCACCAGTGTGCTGAAAACAGACCAGCTGCTTTTTATTACATATCAAACTACTGAAATTAAAACTTTTATGCAGTCTTTTTAAAAATTCAAGTAAATACTGTGCTGTATTACCTTTTATATGGGTTGTATATGTTTAAAGATTATTTTAATTTCTTCATTCTACTACTTTTACAAATGTTCCATGATTGTAAATAACTTGCAGATGGCAAAAATATTGCTATCTGTACTGATACAACTAGATGGCTTGTCCCACAGTTAAATAGCTGTGTACCCTATCTTTTCTGTAGCAGTACTCTCTCCTAAAATCAAGAAGGAAAGATGCTAACAGCAAACAGTATTAGACTTCTTGACATATCTTATTGAGCCTGCTCTATTGATCAGGAAAAAAAGGCAAGTAAAAGCACTTAAAAACAAATCAGATGTCCTCTCTCACTTGAGTAAGCTAGCAAAATTCTATCAAAACCTCTACTTGTTTCAAGAGTGAAAGTGAAAGGTTTTCAAGGCTTTGTTCTATCTGGGGTGGTGTGAGACCTCCTGAGGTTCAGCCTAAGAATCTGACCCTAATGTTTTTCAGTCTCCAGCAATTTCTGGAGTCTGTTACATAAGACCAGTTCCTGTCAGCACAGGTCTGTCTTAGGTTAAACCAAACCCTCATGAAATCGTTAAGCCAGTGCTTGAGCCCTTCACTGACCTGAAGCCTTATGCAGAGACTGGTAGGTATAAACAGATAGATTTGTACTACAGGTACAAACATTACATAGCATCTAGAATAGTAAATTATCCCACTTTTTTTCTTTTTTCACTTAGTCCTCCCAGCTGATGTGTTAGCAGTTCTTTTTCTGTGGCACATTTTGCTTTCTTAGCTACTATGTATAAAAGAAATGAGGAATCTTTTTTTCAGTGTGGTCTGACTTACCGAAAGTCAGCTGTTGCATTCAGCTGTTACTGGGCTCTTTTCATTAAAATAGTTTCTAACTCTTTCTTACATCTACTGGCAGGATAAAGACCTCTTACATGCTTGTATGTAAACTTACAGGGTGACTGCTAGTTTCAAGCGGTAAAAATGCTACTGCAATTTATGTGAGGGGGAAGAGCTGTTCTTTGTTCTTCAGATGCAGCAAACCCCTGCATGCTTAAAAATTACTGCCTTCTGTCGTTATTTGGTGCATAGCATAGAAGCTGTAGCTATTTGTCTAGCAACATGCACTAGGAAGTCCTAGGTGTTGGTTTGTATTTTGCTTGAGCACCCACAAGCCAAGTCACAAGAATACTCAGCATTTCAATTCCCTGCTTTGTCTCTGCAAAGTAAATATTCTCATTATAGCAGAAATAATGTGGTATGCATTTAAAAAATCCCACAAGTCCAGTGTTATTTTTAATGGTTATAAATACATGATCTTTTTCTGTATCTAATTCAGACACTCTAAACACAAAACCTTTCCCCTAGTACATTTAATTTGTGTCTTCTGTTCAGCAGGCTTGTTTGACCTGAAGTGATAAGAAGGGAATGCTGTGTGTTTGGTAAAGGTTCATTGTTGCTTACTTTTGTGTTCTGTACATAGTTTTGTGGGTTTAGGGAAATAATTTTAGGTCAGCAGCAGTGGTTTTTCTGGTTGCAGAGATAATCTTTATCCACTAATTATATAAATATATTAAGAAACAAGTCAGAAAACACTTTAGAATAGAAGTATGCTAGAAAAGAGGATTTCCATGGCAGGAAGAACTCCTACCTGTCTGCAGCAGTCTTCCCCCACTGTCTTAGCAAGTTCAGATTAGTAGGCACAATTACCAATGGATATGTTTAAAAGCAGTTGGTATCTGTATCACCACGGTGACATAGGGTGGCCTCTTAGGAGATCATCTAGTTCAGCCCCTGCTTAAAGCAGGGACACTTAAAGCAGACTGGACACATGTCCAGTCAGAGTTTGCATATCCACAAGGATGGAGATCTCTGCAATCTCTCTGGGCAACCTATGCCAGTTTGTGGCCACCTTTGCAATAAAGAAAAAAAAAAAGAAAGAGCCCACAACCGTTAAAAGACTCCAAGCAACATTAACTTAATTCAGGAGCAACTTCATCCTTGCTACTTTTTGATACTAATTGAAGAGCCATAAAACCTTATGTTGTTTACATGCTAATTAATTTTGGAGCTTTGCAAGAGATGTGGTTACTGATCACCCAGTAGCCTGCTGCTTAATCTGGAAATGTTCCAGCTGTGGTTAATAAACATTTGCCAAGATAGAGCCTACATCTTTATTCTAATAACCTGAAATAATTATAATATATTTATTTTTAACTACTGTTTTCTTCAGGTTTGTTGTTTGTTTACTCAGCATCCAGGTCTGTTTACTCGGAGAGCCAGTGTCAGAGGATACAGGGGGCAAGTGGATTGTTAATTTTCCATACTTCCATAAAACGTCTGGAGTGGTACAGGTAGATAAAAAGAGCACAAATCTTGATCAGGCAAAGAGCAGTTCCAGGGAAATAAGTGTTTTGGATTTTTTTTCATTCAGCATGGATCTTGTCTTTACTAATGAAAGTAGATACATGTTTAACATACATAATTATCACAGGAAAGTGAGGTGGCAATTTGCTGCTTCTGCTGCATCAATTGCCTAATCATAAGTAATAAAATTTTATTAGCAGGCTGAAAATTTTTTTAGGTCTGTAAGTGAGAACAGCAGAGTCTTTGTTTTTTAGTAAGTGTAGCACGGAAGCCAGCTGTTACTTATCAATGACATGATTCAAGCCCTAGCATGTGTGAAAATAAATAAATAAATACCCCCCTTGATTTTTCATGAACAGGCCTGCAGGGTCTCCTCAGACACAAAGTTTATTAACTACTGAAAAGTCCTTCTGTGTGATGTAGTGTCTTTCCCTAATCACTGTCTGTATATAAAGTATAGCCACTGTTGAATAGCTATTTTGTCAATGTCCGAGGTGTTTGATAACAAAAAACATTGAAGAAATTAAATTCAGTAACTGCATATATGTGCTGGATCCCTACTGCCTTGTCAGGGCTTTAGCTCAGCTGTAACCCTTGCAGCCCCTGCACTGCTGCAAACTGTCCTTTTAGTCACTGACGTGTGTGCTGCTGGGGGAGCTTTACTGTTGTTGAGATAGCGGCCCTCTTTGCGTGGGTGGGAGCTGATGTTCCTGGCTTTACCAAAGTAAGCTGAGTTTAGAAAATGCCTTGGCTGCCTCTGCAGCCTCAGCAAAAGTGGAAGTGGGATTGCTGGTCTCTGCATGTATCCTGGGCAGCTGAGTAGTAAAATTGCCTATGGCTGGTGAGTCCAGACACTCCCACAAGAGTAAAACATGTTTATTAAAAATTGCTAAAGCAGTTGCAGCTTCAAATGTGGGTAGAATTAAGTTTTATGTTTTACTGTAATTCTGATATGTTATGCCGCTCAAAATTGTTTCTTTGAAGAAGTGTTGAGTAAATAAAACTGAGGTAGACCTTAAGCTCACTATAGAGCAAATGCATATTGTTTGAGGTACTGAAGATTTGTTATACCATTAATGTTCTTCTTATGTATGATTAAGAAGTCAGGCACAAAGCTGCCTGAGCCCAAGGCTTTGTGACTGGTTTGTGATGTATCAGAGAATGGACCTACAAATTTCTGACCCTGCTTTTCTTGCCCATTCTTCCCTATTGTTTTTACTGAATGATTAGCTGATGACTCATGCCTTGCACTGAAGGGTGAAGTAATGCTTCCTGAGTTCCTATTTGTAATGTGTTACTGTTTTAAATCCACTAGCTGTCTGGTGTGAATATCTATCCATCTATTTATCTACCTACCTACCTACCTACCTACCTATACCTACCTACCTACCTACCTATCCATATCTTTATCTTTGTTTCCTTCTCTATAAAAGGAATCCTATTGAGGTCTTTATGAGCACCCAGAATATTAGTTCAATTTTCACTGTTCAGTTTTTTTTTCCCCTCAGAGTCCTTTGCTGTTTCCTCAGTTGGTTTATGCACATTATTGCATTATGATTAAGCAATAGATAACCATAAAAATGTCTGAAAAAAACCAGAGGCCAGGTCTCCAAAATATTCTCTAGGTTTAGGGATGCCTTTTCTTGTAGGGGAGGTGGTTCTTCTGGGCTGCTATTTTAGTCTGCTGCTCCTGGGCATCTTTCTGTACTATCTGCAACCAAATACTTGTAAGTAAAGCGAGTTCCTGTTGATGCTTGACAGGGGAAATTTGTTTTGTCAGGAAATTAGCACACATTAGCACACTTCTCAAAGTAGTTTTCGTAAATAAAAAAGCTGGCAGTTGTAATCATAGATGGTGGCCTCACATTTGTCGTTACAGCAGGAGTAGCACAGACTACAGAAGAACCTTAATCTCTTAGGGGTCAGCCAAAGCAGTGTGGTGTAAACAAGCATTGGCCTCAGAGAGCAGATGCATATCACTACCATCTAACCATATCAGCAGCTGAGACCGTTTACTGTCACTCAGAATGTGTCACATGGAAGTTTGGGTTCTAATTACAACATCTGTGATCTGTAGCAGACTGCTGTCTCATACAGATGCCCTGCAAGTCATACTGTATGTGAGGTAACTTTATTTAGGAATGCCATCTAGGATAGCAGAATGAAAATTAACATCTAAAATAATTAATATAGTTATTTAAAAATACAGCTATTTACATTTTTAAAAAACCCACCGAACTGCCATAACAATGTAATATGATTATGAAGGGGAAAGCAAATTTGCAAAAGACTCATTAATCTACACGACATGAGTGTTCGAGTAAGAGAAGGGAGTGAAAAATAGGAGACATTAAATAACTTTACCAATTAATTAGTCCATGGCTTCTTGTATGCTTTCTGAAGTATTTCTTTCATTTTGAGTTGGAATTTGTGATGTTATACTGGTTGCTTCAGCGGCAAAAGTTTTACTGAAGATGAAGAGCATTGCAAGGGACAAAGCTCTTTTGCCAAAGTCTTGATGATAGTGAACTCCTGGCAAGGAGACAAATGAGAAATTCATCTTCTCAGTGTTTAACTGCTATAATGTGTCTCTTGAATAAATACAAGATCACTTCAACTGGTCTTTCATTTTTGAAACTAAATCGAAGTATTCTTCCAGGAAAATCACAACAGGGAGCCTCTTAATTTTGCAATTTTTTTGTCATAAAGCACCAGATGCTAATGCGTATTTTTTCCCCCTCCTGTAGGTGCCTGAGATTATAAGCTCTATTCGACAAGCTGGAAAAATTGCCCGTCAAGAAGAGTTTCAAAATAATCTCTCAGATGTTGAAGACCCTTTTGCCAAAAAGTTTGAGGTGCTGTTCTGTGGACGGGTAACAGTAGCACACAAAAATGCACCTCCAGCACTCATAGATGAATGCATTGAGAAATTTAATCATGCAAGTTGTACAAAAAATCCAGATTTAAACTCATCATCCCAACAACATGAAACTGCCAATAACTTTGGAGGCTTCTCTTTCAGCAGCAAATTGCGGTCTGTATTCCAGCCCTTGGTCAATGAAGAGGAGGAAAAAAGGCCAATTAGGAAATCTTTTTCTCAACCTGGACTTCGTTCCTTTGCTTTTAAGAAGGATTTCCCAGAGGGAAGCCTTAGGAGTAACAGCTTTGTCAGGTCTTTTGAAGAAGATGCAATTTCACTGAACCTAAAAAGTCAACTCCTCTATGGACACAGTGTTGTGCAGCCAACTGACATCGCAGAAAACCGGACTATGTTGTTTACGGTAAAGCGAGATTTGCGGCTTCTGATGGCGTGTTCACATCTTGGAGTTTGGAGTGGCAGACACCAAAGCAGATGTTCTGACAGATGGCAGTTACTTCCTTGATAACTTAATTGGAATTACCAAAGCTTAACTTAAACTTGCCTATTTCTCTGGAGAGCATTACTTGATAGTGCAAATTGGTTTACATATTCTAAATAAGTTTATATTAAATAGTTTAAAACTGTATTACCTGAAACCTTGGGCTTCTAAAGAAAGCTTTTAGAAAGTTACTGCAAGTTAGTAGGTAGCTGTGCAATTGCAGAATGGTATATAGAGTTACACTAGCTAGTAACAGCAGAAATAAATTTCCAGGGGAATGAATTACCTGTAACTAGAGCAGAAGGACCAAAGCATGACTGAGAGCTGGTAGACTTTGTCCCATGATAAGCAGTGTAATTGATGAAGGTGCTCCTGCTGCCAGCATGTCTGTGTAATGATGGAGTAGTAGTGTAATAGCTTCCTACACTACTCCACACATGCCTCCACTCCTGCCCTGCTTTGGTGTGGCTAGCAATGCCCTTGCCTTCATACGTGAGCAGCAAAACTATTTTCCAAGAACTGAGAAGCAAGTAAGGAATGTGGTATCTGCTCCTCTTACAGTCCTCGTGATAGATAAGCTATGTAACATATTTTACTTAGTTTGTGTCTTCTGAACATAACACAAACCTGGAGCTGATGCTGCAAAGACTGACTCTCCTAAGGTCATCTTGGATCCATCAGCTGCTGTTGGAGCAGGGTGTTCTTAAGGCCAGTAATGGAGTGGAGTGTGTGCCATTATAGCAGGTTTTAAAAAAGGGAATCCTTAAGAAGGATTGCCACTGTTATATCTGTAAAAAGTAGCATGAAGGAAACGTAGTCAGCTATACCTGAATTAAAGCTTCTATTTGGTTGTGGCAGGCTGACATCAAACAGAGAGTGCAAGAAGATGGAGGGATGTTTCTTCCCTAGTAAAAAGAAAGCCATGTTCACCTTCTTCCCCTGAGCATGTATTTCACATAAAAAAATATAGGTACTCTTTGTAATAGTAATGCCTAATTTTAAATAAACCATGACTTCATTGTTGATTCATGGCACATATTTTAGAAATAGATTATAGTTGGGCTGGGTAGGCCCAGGTCCTCTTACTCCAGTGAATGCATTTTTAATTTACATTAAATAGATGCAGCAGTTCTCAGAGACACCTGCAGTTTCAGCTTGAATATAATGTCACCTGCTGGCAGCCACATTTCTGAATTGTGAGGCTTTGCTGATCTGCCTTTATGTCTTGGGTTGCTTTTTGCCTGGGAAAATATTGTTCAGTATGTGCAGCTGTATTCTTTGACTATTCAGCCAGTCTAAATTCAGCTGAATATGAGGAAGTGAAGTAACTCTAGTTTGTGCCTTCAGTACCCACAGGCAGCAGCTCATGGCAGAGCTGAGCTTGTTGGTTGCCTGTCCCCCGTGTTCAGCAGGTTCTGAGTCAGGGAATGCAGGCAGTACGCTCAGGTCTCGTCAGTTGGTGTGTGGCTACATATGAAACTCTTAGAAGTAACTTAATATCCAGAGGAAAAAACATGGTTGCTATATTCTCAGTTAGTTACTTAGATTTTCCCCAGGACTGAAGCAAAGGTTGGCTGATGCATGAGGTGGAGCTATTGTGACTGGTTGAAGTGAAACAAGAGGTGGAAGATGAATGCACAGGGCCATTTTTAGAGGTGGCATATCTGACTTGATCTATTTGCACACAAGATTCGTCCTTTCCCCCTTTCTTAAGAAAGTACAGTTATATTGCTGATTTTATGTGCAACTTTTGGGATTTGGTAGTGATTGAAGCAGGTTTCTCAAAGTCATGCTCATGAGTGGATCCAAATTCCACCTGCCTTCCTAGAATCTGATATGAGACTTGGTTTTACCAGTCTCTGACATGCTAGAAAATTTGAGGAATTTAAGTTTTTCTTACTTACTATCTTACAAAGATGTTGCCAGAAGCTGAAAAAATGCAAACAGTAGTTTCACCTTAAAAATGCCCTTTGCCCATCAATACTTAGCATCATCTTTTAGCTGTACAAATGGCCTACAGATTAAGTTTCATTAGAAAATACACTCCAGTAAATTCATTTGTATAGTTTTGGAGTTAAATACTTTAAACTAAAAGTTATGTGTGCCATAAATAAATAAATAAAACTCTAAAAAATTATTAGGTAGAATACAGGAAGAGGCACATGCTTGGATTTAAATTTTAGAGCAATCTCATTAAATAGCTTCTGTGACTGTGGTACATTCCAAGACTGCAGAAAATAAGAAAAGGGAGCATGAGTGTGTTTCTCTCAGTGCAAAGTAGGTTACTTGTGATACAACACTACTCTCATCTGTTTAAACATTATTTTCAGTCTCTTGTCTCGTTAAACCTCAGTGCCGTAATGTGGAGAGCTCTCAATGCCAGATCAGTGCTGTTTCTGGTAGTAATATGCTAATGGGTATAAATATACAGGTAGAAAAAAATTGAGATTTATATTCATGAAACATTTTTATAGTGAGAGAAAAGGAAGTGTAATGTTACTTTTTAGCACCTTGCAATTTATTTTGCTCTTTTTAGATTGGCCAGTCTGAAGTTTACCTTATCAGTCCTGACACAAAAAAAGTCGCACTTGAAAAAAGCTTTAAAGAAATATCCTTTTGTTCTCAGGTAAGATTGTAGTATATTCTTTTTCTCTTTTTTTATTGTTTAAATATTCTCTACTTGAGAATGCTCATGTAATCCTCTCTCCTTGCACTCCATGTGAATTCTCTCAACAGCAGTTTCAGTGATTGCTATTGAAAAGCTACTAATTAATCAGTAATTTTATAAGACTATCATTCTTATTTCATGCTTTGCATTGTGATTTCTGAGATAAAGGCTCACTTCTGTTTGCAGTGGATGAATAATATTAGCTAGAAGGAGCACACTGTTCAGGTACACACTCTGGTTTGAGATTGCAGTGAGCATGATTCACAGTTGTGCAGATCTTGGGATCTCTGAGCCATGTTTTTCAAGAAGTGAGAATGAAAAGAGCAAAATTATATGTAAGAGATCTGAAAAATAGAAAAATTTAGAAATACGTTCTTTGCAAGAATATAAGTTGCATGTGTTTAAATGAGGACAGTCCTCTGCCATGCAGAGGTAGTATATGTGATGCACTGTGGGCAGGCAGGTGTCAGAGACTCCTCATTCACTATTAATCCCTGTTCCTTGTGCCACAGAGTTTGCTTCTCTCCTTCTGCCTGAGTTTTTTTGGTATGTTTTGTAGGTTTTGTTTTCCATTAATTACTTTGGTTTTTAATTTGATGACAGTAGCTTTCATCACTAAAAATACAGGCACATATTCTGAAAATTTCAGAGTAAAATGCATTTTGAATAGAATTTATTAATCTCTGTGTCTGCTATATGGGTCTTTTATACTTCATCCATTAAAAACAAAACAAAAAACCAAACAATGTCTGACTTAATTGAAATTCAAAAGATTCATGAAGTATTAGGTTCTATAAAAGGACAGAATTATAATGGTCAGATGTCTTTAATGTAGCTGTAACAGAGATAAGTGACCTATATGTAATACTATTTTGTTCTTTTCTTCCTGAAAGAAATACAGGTACAAAACATTGAAAGTAGGTATGACTGTTTCATTGTTGTTGTTGTTTCTTTGCTAGGGAATTAGGCATGTGGATCACTTTGGGTTCATCTGCAGAGAGTCTTCAGAGAATGGAGGCTTCCACTTTGTTTGCTATGTGTTTCAGTGTACAGATGAAGCACTGGTAAGTGAAAGAAAAAATAGCCAAATAGAATATTAGACCCTAAAAGTCTTCTATTGCTCCATGCTCTGCATTTTGCTGAATGTCCTCAAATCCTATTCCACTCAGAAATATAAGTACTTCAAAAATGTAACTGATAGAGCAGTCTGCAAGACACTTTTTCATTTGTTTTGAGGGAAGAAGTTATAATCCTCTTTAAAGTCCACTAAATCTTCATTTCACAAACTAAGTTAGACCTTTAGGCCTCTTTCTTGGGGCGAATTTTCTCTTAGGCCACCTGTCCTGAAAATCAGGACTGTTCTCTAAGTAAGACCAGTGTATCACAACTGCAGTAAGCTTTTTGATCATGGACAAGAAAGGGGTTTGAGATAGAGGGTAGGATCTTTCATTTGACCACAGTAATGAAATTGGGTGGCCTGGAAGAGACATGAGTTCATGATGAGTTTTATTGTGCTTGTGTATTTGTGCACAGAACTGACATAGGAACAGCTTGTCTTTTTAATCATAAGCACATTCCCAAGCAAGGGGCAGTATCATTCTAAAAGACTATTGTGTTTGTGTTAAGGAAAACAGTGGAAGAGTGAAAATCTGTTCTTTTGTATGCTGTTCTTTTCAGGTTGATGAAATCATGATGACACTGAAACAGGCTTTCACTGTGGCTGCTGTGCAACAAACTTCCAAGGCACAGCCCCACCTCTGTGAAGGGTGTCCTATGCAAACTTTGCATAAACTCTGTGAAAAGATAGAAGGTGAGGTTTAAAGAATTTTATGGTTGAATATTTTTTCTGGCAGTTTCATTGGGGGACGGTATGTAAAATCCTAAGGAAATTAATGCTTAAAAAGAGCTTGGGACTTGGAGTGGAAAGTTGAAAGCCAGTACTTTTATTTAGAGGACTGTAGTGTCAGGTTTTCTGTAAACTAATAAGAGTTTTCTAACAAGAGTTAAGCTCCTTTGTTGTGTTTTAGCTGAACTTTTGAAAACTGTTTACAAGTGTAAACATTAGTGAGTTGCAGCTTGTTTGGCTCTATTAGCCCTATAAATGCAGAAGACGGATGATAAGGAACCTCTGAAGGATAGATGCTGCAATAGCTGTGACCTGCTGTCCTATTGAATCCACTTAGAAACTGGCATTATGCTATCACTGAGCAGGAACTGAACAGTATGATTTTAAAATGTGTGTTTGTGGTGTTGATCTATGCTTCTTCATGAAAATGCAGAATTTAGAATTGTAGTTGTTACCCAGAACAGAAGTTCAGGACATAAAAAAACCTCTCTATGCTTCAGCAAATTTCACAGTTAGATTTAGTTCATTTAAGGGATGTTTGGGGTGAATAAAGGGCAGCAGCAGCTTGTCAGATCACGTGACAGTGGCTTGTTGGACTAAAACCTGCCTAGTGTTAATTTGATGAAACTGGAGAACTTCCAAAAATATTTTCACTCTATTTTGGTTTCAGCTAGCTGTGATTTTTGGGAAGCTTCTTAAAGGCAAATGTTTCTTAATGCCTTCAATCATGCCATCTTGCTAATCATATAATTTGCTTCTGAAGGAGATATTCCATGATCAGAAACTGAAGTGCACAATACTGTTGATGGTTTGCTGGTTTTCCACAGAAAATAGAGGAAAGGAATTTAATCCAGGGTGAGAACAGAAAAAATAATCTGAATGAAAGGGTAGTCTGCTTTAGACTGTCATTAAATATTTTCATCAAGAGGGAAAGTAAGACCTTCACTAACAAGCAATAAATTTACTCATTTTCAGAAGGGCCTAGAGCATAGAAATTGGAGAATATGAAAGGGAATTCTATTTATACCATAAACAAAATCCAATCAGCACTGCACAAAACAGTCTGCTAAAATGCAGTAGATTGTGGGTTTATTTTATCTTGTGTGATAATGGAATCTTCAGCTGAGAGTATAATCCTGGTCTGTGCTCAGTAAATCTCCTCATTGCAGAGTTCATGTCCCTCATTTTAAAGACATGAATTTAGTAGTAGCTTTAAATTAACCTAGAGTTCTTTCTAATGCCCTCTTATGAAATCGTGAAATGGGACAGCCTAAATAATTGACAAGCTTTGGCTTAAATTGTGAGCATATTTATGTGATTGATTCATTCTGAAAAATTTGACCCTATAATTTGTTTTTTTTTGTTCCTCTTGGTAGGGTTGCACCCTTCTAAGACTAAACTAGAACTACAAAAGCATCTAACCACACTAAATAACAAGGAACAGGCCTCTGTTTTTGAAGAGGTTCAGGTAAGCTTTGTTTCCTGCAAGATTTTAAAGCAGTTGGTGTTTTTTGCTAACATCTGTGTAAAACACAGAAGTTATTTTCATTTTTAGTGGATAATTCATTCTTTTTACTTAGTAGACTGTTAGCCAGCTTGTGCTTTAATTTCAGTTATTTTTCTAGAGCTGTTAAAAACTTACCTTTTGATGAAAATTACTGTTTTACTGATTTTTCTTCTCCTAGGATTCCTTGCTTTCCATGAAGATGTTGCCTTCTCACTGAGTAAAACTGAATACATTTTTTATGGGTGAAGGCAATAACTTGTACTGTGAGGGCATTCAAACTGTTACTTCGAGCAAAACAAATTACTGTAATATTCCCAGATGAGAAAATTTCTTGCCTAAAATTTATCCTAGATCTTAATTCTTGTCAAACTAACTAAAGGAAATTAAACATTCCATCTTCTTAATTAAATCTATTTTAGGACAGAGGAAAGCGTAGCTGGATTTAAAACAGATGATGTGCATGGTAAGAAATTTCATTGGGATTGACACACTGTTAAAGATTAGGAAATTTCAGAATTCTTAAAAAGTAATGTTTCCTTCCTCTCTCGAGTCATTTCAGTCTCTTTGTGGGTTTCCACGTGGCAGTTTATCACTCAATACCAAATTTGGGAGTTACTCTGTGGGACCAATTCCATGAGCTAAGTAATTTCTGAGCGTAGGGCAGCTGGCAGCATTGTTGTCTTTGAGAGTTCTGCACACAGTCTAAAGCTTCTAGTAGTCCCAGGAAATGGTTAATTGCTTCTGGTGAGGGTCTGCAAACGATTAACTTGGTAAAGCTAAGGGTAAAGTACAAATCTCCTGCCCATCTTTCTCAGCTAACTTTTTCAGTTGGACAGGCTGGAATGTTGTATGCTTGCAGATCCATGTACTGTTACCATGATTTACATTTTTAGGTAACTGTCTTCCTGTGGTACTTTTATTAATCTAATGTGCTACCTTGGCATTAATTCATGCTGTATCCTCTGCATCATACCAATAGGCTCAAGGCAGCATATGTTTTTCAAAAGTTAAGTTTCTGGGATTAAATTCTTTAATAAATTGTTTTAAAATCTTCTCTTACAATAATTCAGATCTAAATAAAATGCAGCATAGATAAATATGTTTACCTTGTGCACTAATTTATAAAAAACTTTTCTATCATTTCCCAAAAACTAAATGTCCAGTGTGAAGGATTTCTAGGAGAAGCATTGTGCATCCTATTTCTAGGACAGTACTCCATGAGCACTACAAACTCAAAACTACAATGGTTCAGTTTTCTTCATAGCAAAGAAAATTGGCAAAAATATTTTTAAAGCCTTTATTTGCTTGTGGCAGTTTGATATCTGTACAGTTGTCCTCTGTCGTAGGTGATAAATTCTGTCATATATGAAGTGAGGTCAAGTGTTTTTGTGGCTGTATTGGTGTTTTGCCTGGGACACTGGTGTCCTCTGGTGGACTGGAGTAGTAGCATTAACAGACTAAATTTGTTCCTACATTGATGATTTATTAAAGTGACAAATGAAAAGAGTAAATATTTGCAAACTGTTACACAAATGTATAATTGCTGTGCTTGTGGTGTCTCCAATTACAGAAATTAAGACCACGAAATGAACAAAAAGAGAATGAGCTGGTTATCTCTCTTTTGAGAAACATATATGAAGAAAAACAGAAGGACCATGTTCATGTTGGAGAAGCAAAACAGGTAAGTAATCATTCAATTTTAGTTCATGTAAGGAGAAACCAGGAAAACATTTTCCATTTGGTTTTTATATCTTTCCAAAGGCAAATTTCTATCACGTGCAATTTGAAACTTGAGTGTGTAGGTAGTGGTGAATACTGGGTTTGCTTATGGTTCATAAACTTTTGTCATGCGCCAAAACAGACATCTCTGATTTTGGGGTCCCTGGTACAGTCTGATTTCAGGGCTAGGATACAGAGGTGCAAACAAGGCAGACTACTAAATTGTTTATTTGTTCTCACTGCAATGAAAATTCAATATATGTGAGAGAATGTATAATGAATCTGTCATTGCTCTCAGGTGATCTGTGGCATTTGCCATCTCATTATTATTGTTGAGTCAGTGTAATGACAACACATTGGGTTTGATCATTGATAAAGCCTATTACATTTACTCAAGACTGAAAGTTATTTCTTGTGTGCAAACAACCATTTAAAGTGGCTTTAAGATGAGGAGGATTGCTGCAGAGGCAGCAGACACTCTCATCCATGTCCAAGGAGATGAGCTACCTTTTATTCTCTGTCAGGTTCCATCAGTGCTGTTTAACTGGCTACTTACACATCACAGTTAAGGTTTTTCCAAAGGGATTAGGGATTTTGGATGCCTTGATCTCTGAATTTAGGGACAAGTAGAGAGGGCTATGGTGCCTGTCAGCTTCAAGATGAACCTCCCAAAACAGCACTGAAAACTGAGCTCTGGTTTCTACTGCAGGTTTTGGGTTTGGATGGTAGTATTTGCATCATAGTATCATTTTTATGTTTGCGACATTAGTATTCACCAGCACTAAAAATGGACTGAAATACTTATTTTTAAGAAGCAAAACTCTCAATTGACTGTTAAATTTAAGGTGGAAGTTTCTGCTGGTGAATTATATAGAAGAGTTAGATGGTTACACATCTTCCTGGCCCTTAGAAAGACTCATTTTGCTGTAAGGCAGAAAGTTGAGAGTTTCTGCTAATTATGAGGTTTTGATTCATTTCTTAGTTGAAGAAAAGGAAATCCATGAGAAATCTCTAATCTGTTACACTTAAATATTTATAATTTGTACAATTCTACATTGGAGTAAGTGAAAATTCGTCAACGGAGCCGTAAATCTGTGTTAAAACAGCAATTCTTCTGAAGCATGCTGCTTCACAGTTCAATCTTTCCTGTATGAGATTTCCTGCCCTTATTTTAGGATAGTTTGTTAAACTTCAGTACAAGTATCACTAGAGAAAAAGGCATGACAAGTTGAGGACACCAGGAAAAACTATTGGTTCAGGTTATAGAAGTCTTCAAACTGTCCACTGAGATTTTCTCCATGCTGTTGAGTATTTCACATTTCTGTTTTTAAACTCTTGCAGGTTTCACAACCTCCAGCTGAGAATGTTGTAAATGAAGTGTCCAACAGTGCTCCAAGATTCAGATTAGACATGTTAAAGAACAAAGCAAAAAGGTCTCTTACAGAATCTTTTGAAAGTATTTTATCACGTGTAAGTATCTTCATATTTATTGTCTTTGAACATAATGTCATTGCTTTGTTTATTTGATAGAAAAGTCTTATTTTTTATCATTCCAGGCTGTAGCCCTAAGGTTATTAAAGTTACAGTGACAAAAATATTTGAGTGTACATTTTAGAAGACAAAAAAAGCAGGACTTTGGTAGAGAGAATACCAAGTCCTGGATGAAGTGAACTAATTCCAAGATAAGAAAATGTGTATACAGGCCTGTGTATACAGGCATTTAAAAAAAATTATTATGAAGTTTAATATAAGGACTTATGAAAAGCAACAATTGGTTTATTTCTCTTTTGGATTTAGAAAATTAAAACAGTAATTATAATTGTTCACTTCTCTTTATGTAGAAGGAAACTACTAAGGAGCTGACTGAGCATTTCTAATGAGATGTTTTTATTATGACACAGAACTGAATGAATAGTGGGATAGCTGAACTTTTAAATTCTGTAGATTATTTGAAGGTGAGGAATGTAACTAATGGCACTAAGAACATGAAGGCGTCTATGCAATATTACATCTGGTAAAATTCTCTATAGACAGTGTCTGGAAATACTGATTAGTGGAAAAAGCTTGAGCTTCTATGTGACAGTGATTCCTTTCCAACCCAGTTAATTCTGTGATTCTGTGAAAATGTTTATCATGAACAGATCACTGAAATTAGCTGCTGAAAGTAAACAGCTGCAGTTTGGAATTAAATCAGATGTCAAGTTTAATCACGATTTAAATCTGTGGAGTGTCTTCTCATTCAAATATTCTTCATTTTGCACCTCATGATAAAATCTGAAGAAAATAGTAGGAGGCTTGGAAGGACTTCTGCTTGACAAAGGATTAAAAAAAATCAGAACTTCTTCCTTAAAACAAAAGAGTTGTGACAGAATGCCAAACAACAAAAATGCAGGAACAGAAATTGGGCAGTTACATTGACGCAATATCTGGTACAATTTATTGGTTCACAGACAAGCAACTCGTTGTGACAAAACTAGGTTTTCAAAGCTTGTTCCATAATATCTAACCCATTATCTTAAGATAAATGATAGCAAAAGCGTGGTTTTCTTGTTACAATTGTACATACAGAGATGATTTTTAGTTTCATACGTCCTTTTGTTAATTCTCAGACATTTCTAGAATTCCCCCCTATAAAATCCTGCTGCAGCTGTGCTCAGGATATGGAACGTAATGTTAGTGTGGTTACATTAGCTGTAGTACTGTTCCAATTTTTTTCAGTTTGTCCTGATTGGTATAAGCTGCCTTCACATAAGCATAGCTGTACACTGGTTGCATTTTCACTGGCTTTGCTCTTTTGATGGAAACTCTTGATTTTGATCAGATCTGAAGCCAGAAGTTTTGGCTTAACTTCAAAGAGAGATAGTCACTGTTGTGCATGACAACATTTTATATTTTACCTGGAATAAAACTTCAAAGAGAACACGAGCTTTAACTTAAGAACATTAAAAAATTGTATGATTTAAGGTTAGAAAGATACTAGCTCCATAATTGTGTTAGGACATCAGAATTCATCAGTTATTTTTCTTGGTTACACAAAAACATTACTCAAACAAATGATACAAAAATATTGTTCACAGATTCTACGGAAATATTTATCCTTTCTGATCTGTAGGCACTGAAATGGTAATACCAGAAATTGTTTTCCTGTATATTAATTTTGTATGGACTTGGTCCTTTGTAAAAGACATCCTTTTAATTTCTCTGTATCTTTGTAAGTACCTAATACAGAAGGTACTTTAACAGTAGTTCTAGTACATGTGAAATATGTGAATATGTACATATCAATGAAAGCACATCATTACCCATGAGAACTCCTTAATTCTACAGGATCCTTCAAGTTGACAGAGACTATCCTGAATGAAGCTTCTGTTTCCCAGAGGAAAAAAGGGTATTTCTAGACATTTCAGGAAATTAAATTTGGTACTGTCTGTGAAAATTACAGATCCCAACGGTGCTACCCACATCTCTTTGGTGTGCCCTATATGTCATAATCTTAACGGCTGATGTGCTTTATTTGTACAGGGCAGTAAAGCCAGAGGTCCCCTGGACAGGTCCAGCTCTGTGGATTTGGACAGCTCTATGTCCAGTACCTTAAGCAGCACAAATAAAGTAAGTAAAGCCTGGGATAATTGTACGTATTTAGACACTTCAAAAAATATTCCCTGAAACAACTAAGCAAGTATGAAATATGGTCAGATGTGAAATGTTTCAAGTTGCTTTCAAACTTTTCATTCTGTTACCTGTGTTATAAACCAGAGAAGTGCTATTGAATTAGAAATGCCTTGTACTGTATATAACATATATTTTGTGTGAATATGTGAGTATATGTGAAATAAAATATTACATAACACCATCTGAATTTTACGACAGTATGCAGCAAAACAAGTGCTATAATGACCATGCTGCCGATTCTAATCTGACTGGTTTTAGCCCTGAAAGTTCATACCATGAGTGCAGGACTGTATTCAAAGAAAACTAAAACAAGAAGTTGAGTAATTTCCCTGTTTGTGTGGTTAGAAAGCTTTTAGTCTGTATAAAACAATACAAACAAACAGCATGGAAGAAGCCAGTCTTGTTCCCAGGAGGCAGCATAGCACTCTGCAGGCTTAAATATACAGCTATTGATTCTGCTGTAATGCCTGCTCACCTGCAGACTCCTGATAGGATGTAAACAAGAGTCTGCTCTTTCTGCTTATGTTTTTGAAAGAATGGCTGATTCTGAAGGAAACACAAAAGGTGAGGAATAAAGAAAATGCATGGCTTGGGATTGAAACAGGCATCTAGTCATAGGCTTAAGTTCTTTGTGTGAATCTGCAAGTGGACAAGAGGAATATTTTATGGTTAGATGAGTTGCTAAAGATACAGCATTCTGTAATGCCACCCTTTTTACTGTTAGCCAAACGTCACCCTTTTGTTCTGACCCTGTTTCTTCTGAGTTGTATTCAACTATAAAATACTATACTATATACTATAAAATACAATTACTCTCAAAATTACTCAACGTTTTCTCTGCAAAATAAAGACTCTGCTTTGTTGGCCTGAGTGATGAATAACAAGGACATAAAACATCAAACAACTTCCTTTGACCTAGCTTGATAAAAATGTGTGTGTTTGAAGCAGATGTCTGTGGGATGTGAATAATGACATGGTACTGCAATCTCAAAGACAGATTCTAAGCCCACATATTGATAACCTTATTTCTTGCACTGCTAGGAGCCACCATTGTGTGAAAAGGAGAAAGACAGACTTCCTACACTTCCTGCAGAAAATGCTGTCAAGACCAGTGGATCAGTGGATGATCTCTGCAGTGACACAGATGATTTCTGTCTGGAGCAGTCTGACACGTTGCCCCAGCAGAGCTTTCGGAGGCGAGCAAACACGCTCAGTCATTTACCAACGAAGAGCCAGGAATCTCTGGGGCCTGTCGAAACATCACCATCTGTTCCTCAGAGGAAACTTATGAGGTATCACTCAGTGAGCACAGAGACTCCTCACAAAAGAAAGTAAGCCTTATTAAAAGCAGGCTATGATTTTGATTGTTGAGAGCATATTTGGGGATGATAATTGCATACCAGGTATGTTCTCTTAATGGATAAGAGATGTGTTGCAGCAGTGTGTCATTCCTTGGAGGCTTGTAGGTATTCTTTTTAAAAACACGTTTAGCCCTGTGTGCTTCACAGGGGAGAGAAGACATGAGATGTGTACTTCCACAGTACATGTCACAAAACTACTTGATTCGGTTATATTTGTCCAGGCAATAATTTTTGTTGTTTTGATCTGTGAGCAGTATAAATAAATCCTACTTCTTGTTTTCTATTTACAGAAAAAATCCAGTAGCCTCTGTTATCCTGAAAACCTTATTAATTGGTGATTTCATATGTAGCTTTGAAATAGCACACAAAAGTGACTTAAAGTGCCTAGTTATTGGTAGAGGTGGGGTTCCTGTCTAGCCTTTCAATGAGCCTATCTAGATTTTATTCACAAACTACTACTTACTTTAATATGAATATTACTCAAGCTGTCCTCCTTCAAAGGCCTGCCTCTGCATCTCTAGTCCCCTCTTAACTTTATGGCAGTTTTCTCCCTTCCATCTGCCTTTTTCCAATTACTGTTGAAACACTTCTGTCCATAGGCTTCTGTTTTACTGCCCAAACTGCTTGTTTACACAAATTAGTAGGAAATCTCTATGTGTTCCAGCCCATTTTTTCCTGCGGGAGTCAGGGCAGTAAATGAACATGCATGAAATGGATGATGACAGTGCAAAAAAAAGAAAATTATAATATTTGAAAGGAAACATAACCTACTTGCCATTTTTTGTCCATTTTTTGAACCTTTTTAATTCTAAAGTACTATAATGTTTTTTGTAGTGCAATTTAGGACTTATTAATGGTCTGTTATCTTCACAAGAACTGCCCTGGAACATTTAACTGCTTGTTCAATCAGTTATTATCTTACACTAGGAATGCAGCTAGAAATTAAGTTGTTTTTTATTTTCCTTGGTTATTTCTGTTTGGGTTTGCTCATGCCATTTTTAGTAAGGGCTGAGTATGCTTGCTCCCTCATGTAACTCAAACCCAAAAGAAATCCCTATTGCTTCCATTTCATAGCAAATGTACAGAGGAAATGGAAAACTTACGAGACAAGGATACTTAAAGTTCTCAAAAATCATGTGAGTTATAAACTTTTAACAAGTCCTGTTTTGTGAGTGTTCTTGAGCAGCTTACTTCAATTCACAAATGTTTTCAAAGTAGAACTAAATTCAGTTCATCCTATAGCGTTTCACTTCTTATTCATTGGAACTCTTGCTCATATGCCTGACTTTCTCATAGAAATCAAGGGGAAGCACATATAAGGAAAAGGAAGTGATAGAGCCATTTTTTGGTGAGTTATAATTAGTCATATTCTGAAATGCCTTGCTGAAGCCTGTAAATGTGAATTTAAGTCTTTGCTGATTGGGTTAAAGAAAGTTTGTGTCCTACAGTTACTGCATTAACTGTGAAAAACATAGGAAATGTCTCCTTTACATATGCCAGCTCCCTTTCAAAGATTAGAGAAGGGATTTCATTTTTTTTTTCTTTTCCTCCTTTCCTTTCTTTCTGTTTTGTTCTCTGTGCTACCTCAACGCCATCGCTCTGGTTGGAATCCCACTATATGGTGTGAACGAATCTGTCGGCAAATCTCAAAGTCCTTCTGGTCAACTTGCACGTTCTCCTACTCTAGCTCGTCTTAATCCCTCGGCCTCTTCACCCAACTTTTTAAAATATCTAAGGCATAATTCAAGTGGAGAACCAAGTGGGCATTTTGCACAAAAAAGGTGAGCTAGTACCTTGCAAATAGTTTGGGGTAGGATTTGTTTTCCTATGTCATAAACATGAAACTCTATAGCATAAATAATTAAAATAATATAGTGTATACCAAAGGTGGGAGATTTTTATGGGAGAGGGAGCTCTTTAACTGCCCCACTACTGAATGCAGAGCTGGTACTTACATAATTTGTTGTTTTAATCAATCACATTCTTTCAGACACTGGCTCTTTCTTTAGAGCCAGTTGTTCCAAAGCAATTTGTTCTTATGCAGCAGACAGCAGCACTCCTTAAATTGTGTGAGGGATAAGTTGCCGAGAACCTGAGAGCTCACTCTGTTGTTCCTGAAGCATTTGGTTCTGTCCTTTATTCATGGTAACACAAAAACGTACTGCTGTTCTTTTGTGACTGACATTAAAGGCAAGTTGACCAAGTTAACTACAAGGGGTAAGAAGCAGCAGGAATATGGAGAGCTGACAGGAAAAAAACCCACCACGTACAACCCCACCACCATCCCCACTCCTCAGAAAACAAAAACCTAAGGACAAACAAACAAGAACCCCAACCCATCATTTGTCTTGGTTACTTGCAGCAGTATCAAATTATACTTTTCCATGCCTTGTTTCTTGGAATTAAAATATAGAGAGAAAGCATTGAAGAAAAGGACATTAACACTTTGTTTCCCTTAGAACCTGAAACTAAGTGGCTCCCTAAAAATCATAAGCTGTGAAGTTCTTTCTTAACCCCATGAGCTAAAACTGCTTATTTTAGCTCAAAAGGCTAATGAGACCAAATGTCCTCAGAAGCACAGTCACAGTCACTGGTCAATAGTCACTGGCCATTGGCAAGCAATTTTTATTGCTGTTGCTGTTTATTTTTGTTTTGTTGTCTTGTGTGAAAGTTTCCTGTTTCCCCAAGGTGCTAATTTTTCTAAACCTAAGAAAATACTCAACTGAGGATGCTGTTTTACCAGTTTCTTCAGTTGTACTTGATGAGTACCAACTAGAATCTCTTAATTCAGCTTTACCTCAGAAGTATGACATAGCTAAGGGCAGGAAATGGCAAGTCTGCAGAATCCTGTTCACTCTTCAATTCAATAAGACTTACTTGAATCCTGAAGGTTAAATTCTCAAAGCAAATATTTCCAAGTGATTTGGTAAGGATTCTGTACATACAGTTGCAACTTCTCCTTTCCTTTCCCTGTCTCTTAAGTGTATGCCATATTGAACATCTAAGCAGCAAGACTGAAAATGGAAATTGATAGGGATGTCAAATGGGTTAAAGAGTTTAAATCAATACAGTCAAGCTTCCAATTCTGTAAGTGGAATTACCATGTAATTGTAATGGATTTACAGTGTAATTGTAAGTGAGCCCTGTTTGCAGGGCACACCATGCTACAGCCTTATCTTCTTTATCTCCATTCCAGCTACTAAAGAACCTGCTTCACTTCATGCTTGTGATTATCCCAGAGTATTCTTCCCCCTCACTCCCCCTTCCACTCACATCTTCAGGAAACAGTGCTAAATGCCATCCAGATAGAACATTATGGTTTATCAGAAACAACTCTTTCTTAAACTTACTTTTTCTGGAGCAAATTCTCCTACTCATGTGATTTTGTGTACTCGTCTCAAAAAAAAGGTCTTCTAGTATCATCAGCCAAGTAATTTTCTATATTCACTCCATGCAAAAACTCTTCATTATCTGAATTGTGCTTACTTCATTCTATTAACCTTCTTCTGAGTATGTTTCCGACTTGTTGTTTTAAAAGATAATTAAATAATTCTTTTAAATTAAAATAATTTTCTTTAAAAGAATTATGTTGGCCAGAAGACTGTTGATGAAATTTGATAAGTGCTCCTGTCTGTTGCATAAATGGAGAGCCACCATACTGAATGATCAGTCAGAAGGCTTAGCTTTTAGCTTAAAAATTTCAAGTTTGTCTGAATAAAACCCTGTTAATGCTTTACAAAATAGTTTTTGCTGAAGTCTTATTTTTCATTTGCCAGCACAATGATTATCAGTGTCAACTTTTCCTAACCTTTTCCCCCAAACTTAGTTGGTCATTGAAACTGATACCTAAGAAAACATGATAAAGTTGGCATTGGTTTTTATTAGATTAAAGGAATTTATTTGAAACATGCACCAAAAGTTTTGGGATATAGCAAAGAATAATAACTTTACTGGAAGTACATTTATATACAATGGAACATTTTAGTTTGCCCAAACAAATATGTATCTCAAAGTAGGACTTTGTTAGCAGTTTTAGTTTTGACTTTGGTTTCCTTGATATTCAAACCTTCAGGATTTAGCTGCCTTTTGTTTGAAACTTAGGAATGTGTATTATTTTTATTCTGTGAATTTATACTTCTTTATTCTAAACTCTACTTTTCCCAACTGCACTCTCAGCATCTCCTACCGTACTGCCTTAAGGAAAAAGCTTCATTCTTCCTCTTCTGTGCCAAATTTCTTAAAATTTCTGGCTCCTGTAGATGAAAATAACACCTCTGACTTTAGGAGCACAACAAGGTAGGGTTCTCTCTTAAAGCCTGGAGGTAAAACTGTATTTTCAAAGTTCTCTTTGTCTGAAATATTTCAAATGCTTCTTGCACTTGCAAAACCTGATTTGTGCAATGGTTCACCTGCATGTATTCTGCATGTAATTGCTGTCAAAAGAATGAAGCTATCCCAGACTACTCTCCCATTAGGACTGCAAATCTTAGTCATTTTTGATGTTGCAATGGTCATGCAACTTCCATCTTCCATGTATTTCTGTGATTATTCCTGACATAGGAGAGTTTTCAGTTAAGAGAATTTATGGCTCATCTAAGCAACATCAGTGTCCTCAAATTGGAAGGAGAGGATGACCTGTAAAATGCTCCTCCCTGTTGCTGCCAGAGCTATCTGGATTTCATTTATCCTTTTCAGCTTCTACAAAGACTCATGTAACCGTTTAGCTAATGGCTGGAATAAAGCAATGAATAGTTTAGAGTTCTAACAGATGAAAGTTATTAGTGGGATTTTTAATAGGAAAACAGCATTGTTCCTCACTATTTAATATTGTACTCTGAATAAAAACCTCTGTATGGCATGTGTGGATGACATCAAAGGAGTAATATCCAAGGTTCTTGGATTCTGTTTCCAAGTTCGTTGCATATTTCAGAGGTAGACTTTCTAACAGAAAGGTTAAAAGTTTTTCTCCCAGTCTGTGTTGGGAGGGAATATATTGCATACCCAGAGCATAGAAGGTTGGAAATTTAATTGGTGTTTGTAAAGCTCCTTGAAGAGTACTGATAAAAGGCATCAGCAAGTCTTTGTGTCTCTTATGAATAATTGCTAAGTTTTGTGGATGGCATGTAAATAGTGTAATGGTAAAGCTACATTATTGTGTATGTATCTTTAATATGTTCTGATTAATATACTGCTGCAAATAAAACTGAAAATTAATTTAAACTGGAAAGAGTAGACTGTACAGAGCTGCCAGCTCCTGCTTGTGAACCTCAGTGCTGTTTGCAGCCATGTGTAAGCCTCTGCCACAAAGCAAGTTTCACCTTCCTAACACTGAGAGCTTGTCCTGGCATGTGCACAGCACACTGCGCTCCCAAGACAGTGGCCCATGTGTTCACTGAAGGCTGTGTCACTGCTCCTGGCAGATCCAGGTGACCTCCTCACCAACTGTTCTGTGCTCTGCCGTTTTAGCGACTACGAAGCCAAGCACGGCCATCCGGCCCTGGATGCGGACAGCCCCGTGAGGACTCGGAGGCACTCCTGGAGGCAGCAGATATTCCTGCGAGTGGCCACCCCTCAGAAAGCATGTGAATCTCCCAGCAGATACGATGGTAAAGTCTGGGTTTGTTTGCTTCTGTGAGCTTATTGGTGTATGTAGTGTGTGAAGTGTGAATCATGTCTACCAAGGGGATGCATTTCCTTGGTGTTCTGTTTGTACTGTCATTGCAGTTTGTCACCTACTTGTTGGTAATGCTCAGCTTGTTAGCTGTAGAGTTTTTACTTTTCAGCTTCATATGTAAATTGTTCCTATTCTCTCATGTTAACTAGCCAGAGAATAAATGATTTTTATGTCTACTATTTTAATGAGTTCTGGGGAAAAAAGGCATCACCAAGTATTGCACTGAAGAAAAGAGGATGCTTCACCTTTCTGTGTTGGAGTATAGAACTACAGACAAGAAAAATCCAGGTGTACCTGCAAGAATTACATTTATTTTATGATTGCAGTTGAGTTCTGTAGTGCATACTTTGTCCTCATGTATGTATGCTGCTCCAGTCTGTGCCATTTGCCACTTGAGTCATAATTATCCACTGTTCCCATAATTTTTTTGAGAAATTCAGTAGAGCTGAAGAACCACAGACTAGAAGAAAACTGCTCTGCATGTGCATCATTTTGTGTAGTCACTTTATGTAAGTCAGATAGTACAGGACATACTGGGGCCAAGAATGCCTGAGAAAATCCTCTGGCTCACTAAAGTTTGAATTTCACAGCTTGAGCTTTAACTTAAGCTATAACTTTTGACTTACCTTTAAGGCCATTGTATGAGAAATAAAAAAAGTCTAAGGAAACAGAAAGGAGCAGTACCTTATAGTAAATGTAGTAAAAAGTAACCATCTTAATGTTTTTTCTTGCATCTTAAAGTGATACCCTGATTAACTGGAGTAGGCTTATAAGAGAAGTGTTTCTATCATTATTGCACTGCTTGCAGTGTAATTTGACTGACAGTGAGTTAAGCTGCATATGGGCACAGATGCCTCTCAAATCAAGTGTACTTCAAAGTGAAGTGATCTCAGGAGCATGTTGTATGGACATAGATGTGAAATGCTCTGTTGTACTTAAAGGCATGTGAAGGGCTGTTATATGACATTTCTATTTTTACAGATTTGATGCATCTCTTTGTGACTGGAAATAGTCTTACTTGTTTTTGAAAGCCACAAAACCTTCCCGTATTAAATAGGAAAATAAAATCCACCTAAATTGCCTACCCAAGCATTTCCTCTGAGACATAATAGCTGCAAGATACAATCTTAACAACCTACAGCTGGGTAAGCAGAATAGTTTGAGAAACAAGTGTGGCCAAAATGGAAAACAGGATGTGCTATTAATAGGAGCAGCAATTTAAAATATTTGGCCTTTTTTCTTCATTAATTTTCTTTTTTGTTTCACTGTACATACTCAATATATGAAGAGAAGAAAACTCAGAGCCAGTGGGGTTTTTTAATTATTTAAAGCAAATACTGGGTTTTTCTATTTGGACTTTTATGCATCTCCTGGAGTATTTCTGGCAGTGAAGGATACTCACTTATTATCCAGTCTCTGTAGCCTTAAAGAGAGCTGCTGTACAGCTGGTCTTACATTGGACTCACCACAACAGTTAACTACGAAACCCCTCTAGTTCCAAAGTAAATGTAACTACCTGTCATTCATCATCTTGTTTTTCTTTCATATTCTGTCTTTAAGTCTTTCTCACTCTTTTTAGACTGATTTCCCTTAATTTGTACAAACAGCTGATGTATCACCAAAAGATCAATTTCAGCCAGATTGGACAGAGGGCAAAGAAGGTTTTAAAGATAACATGCTTTGTCATGTCACGTTCTGCAAAAGTAAGCATGAAAGAGGGGAAATAAGGGAACATTTATTTATGGGTTTCCCTTTATAGACACAGACTCCACTGACCAGTTTCTCCCTTCAGCTGTCATGGTCAACACCCTGCTACAGAGTAATCTGCAGGAGAGGAGTAAGGGAAAAAGCTGGGAAAGGAATGTGTTTAAAAGCTAGTAAGTCAGTCAGCCAAGAGAGCCAGATCTCTGACTCAGAGATGATACCGTTTTTCAAGTTTAGCCTAGGCTGCTTTACTAAACTTTAGAGTGTTAAAGGTAAAATCCACCAGGGTGCCTGGACTGTGCATTGCTTTGCCCACATGTGGGCAGGCATTGTCAACAAAATGAAACTGCTCTGTGGCTGTAATGAGTAAATTGCACATAAGAATGTGGAAGTTGTCACAAGAACTAGAGACAACTTTAAGCTTTATACTCACAGAAAAACCTAGGCTCTGACATTTGTCGTTACATTTGTATGGGCAGGTGATGAGCTGAATCTCAAGATCATGTTCATTGCTACTCTCCGTATGGTTAACACAGCAGGATATGAAGGTATATTTACAAAAAGTTAAAAAAAGAAAAGAAAAGAACAGACAGCTGGTACATAACTTTTGCTGAAATTTTGATCTTGCTCTTTCGAGGTACTGAACTTGGTAAAAGTTCGATATTCTGAGTTTCCACTTGAAGCTTGAACAGCTTAAACAGCACTGAGTCCCACTCAGTCTTGCACTTCTGAATCTTTTAATTCTTTAGGAAGTGCTCATAAATAATTTGAGCTAAAACTTCATTTTCTGTAGCCCAGGTGGAACAAAATGGTTGCTGGCTGTGTTTTAGGGATTTCATAATGAATTGCCGGGCAGAGAGCACAGTTTGTTTTGCAGACACCATTATTGAAAAGGAAGGATTTATTATACATGAAGGAGGGTATTCAGTCCTAAATCAGCAGAAGAAAAATACTGCAGATAGATATACTGGAAAGCCATTTTTTCTTGTCAGTTGAGATTCCTGCCTTGCTTGATGATTGGACTAAACTAGCCATGCTCAGCAAGGCAAGCACTCTGAGACAGCACAAAGTCTTTTAGAGAAACCATTACTTTTGGTTGTTGTGGGAGCAAAGCCCCATGCACACGCCGTTTTCCAGCCACTTCCTGCTTGTTGCTGCTGCCACTTTCCCCTTCCCACAGTGTTTTTCTCTGCTTCTGTACATAACTTTACGATTAAGCACATCAGAGAACTATTATACTGCCTGACATATTATTATATAGGCATTATATATTATAATTTGCTGCCTGACAGGAGAGCCAGGTGATCCCTGGTGAGCCTGAAGATGAGGCTGATCTCCAGTTTGAAGACCTAGAAAGGATTTTCTACATGGGTGAGATTATCTGTAGGACTTCTAATACTTTACAGCTGGGATCTGGAGGATGGAGTGCTGAATTATGCTAGTTCCATTGTAGTAGGCTGCAGTTCAAATTCTCCAGCCTCAACTCCTGCTGTTGGCATCTTCCCCTGAACAGTTGTGAAGCTGTGAGAGGTGTGGAGTGCCAGGGAGCAGTGTTTCTCTCACTGGCACCTTCAGACACAGTGTCTCACCCTCAGAATTCTGTTTTATTGTTTATTTGTGGGAGTGTAATGAGTGTTGAATCCTGCAAAGGGGAGAGATGGGAAAAGGGAAGCAGAGCCTCCTTACTAAATGGATCACACTTTGATCTGTTATAATACTACATTTCTTTTGAAAGAAGGTTCTTATTATTCTTTTTCTAAAGCTCTGTCTCTCCTACTCACTCTCTTAAACATTCTAAGTAATAAATGTGTTTCCTCACTTATTTGATTTTACCTTTATACCTCCCCACCCTTTTTGTAGGTAGGTGTTCCTACTTGTGTAACATCACTCAAGAGCCACATTTTTTTGGCTATGCAAGTCGTCTAGGACTCTTTAGTTCTTTGTTCAGGTGAAGAGAGCAACAACTCAGTGATCATTTTAAACCAGATGAAGTATGGACACACTCAAAGACCCTAATTTTCAATAGGGTCAGTTTTCTGGTCCCACTCACAGTATTCCACAGGCAATGGAGCAGGCAGGGACAGGTGCCTGGAAGGTGAGGGTGGGTACCCTTACTCTTCTCAGGAGCAGGACATCCTTTAATCAGTGTAGACTGATTATGAAACTTCACCTTGCACTACAGTGCAGCAAGATATTCACTTATATTTATTCAGCATCTACAAATCTCTGTCCAGTGGACAATTTTCACTACAGTTTTCACATATTGACTGTTCAGAATTGGTCGTAGTAGGAGAACTGTTTTGCAGATTGTCAGAAACGCCCAGCACAGTCAAGTAAATTGCTGGATTTAAGGGGGATGTGAGTAGTTTTTGAAGGAAATGGTGGGAAAGTAGTTGGTGCTTTTTGGAGCTTTCTTGCTGAGGGAGGTGTGTTGGAATTAGACAACAAGATTTTTGTAACAGCTATGTCAGTTTTAGTTTGGAGAATGGGTGATTAGTTTTAACGTGGGCAATGTGTGATGAAGTTACCTGTTGAACAGTGAAAGAATTGGAAATTCAGAGCAATGAGATGCTTGTATCACTTAGCAGAACTCAGCAAATAAATTCAGATAAAAAAATCAACTACATTTTATTTTAAAGCCTGAGTTGCAGAAAAAAATTGTTAGAAAGCACAAGTATCTCTGCACATGAAAATGAACTTGATTCATTAATTAAAATTAATTTGGTTTCAGCCTCTGTCAGATAGAGGTGTCAAACTGTTAAATCCTAAGTGAGTGAAAGTGTGAATTTGAAGAACTGTTATGCTTAAAACCAGGACAGCTTTTAGGTTGTTTTGTCACTTTACCCTTATTTAATATTAAGGTGGATTGATTAGGAAAATATTTGATAAACTAATTTTTTCTTAGTGATTTACAAATTAAATATCCCTGTTCATAACATTTCTGATCAGATATTGTCTGTTTTAATTACTACTGAAGTAGTTCACCATCTTTCCATGTACAGACTTTCTTTAGTGTGGGCCCTGGTAGTAATATCTCATGATACTTCCTTCTTAATATTTTGTACTTTGTTTTTTGTGTCATTTTTCCACGTAAGAGCTTTGTGTAATGCATTTGTTGATCCTTTTGGAGTGTAGGGATACTCACCTTAGGGTTGAAGCCCTGCCATGTGAAGCCAACAGCTGAGTATAAATGAATAGATGAGCTGTACAAATTCCATCTCAGTCCGTTGTTCCTACTGGCCTTGCCCTTTGTTGGGTATTATAAGTGGTGGAGGCATAAGAGGAGTGCTTTTGAGCTACATAGGAATGCACTAAAATATTTGAGCAACATTTCCATCTGGTTCATGAGCAGTGTCATCTGCAGATCAGTACATTGAAGAAGTTTTCACAAGCCCAGGAAAGATGGTGGTTTTCCCAGTGAAGTGCAGTTTCTCAGGGAATCCTTGGGTTTGACCCACAGACTTGTAAAATTCTGTTGTGCATAAGAATAGTCCTGAAGTGTAGTCCAAGTAAGAACTTCAACTGGAAAATTACCATAAAATTACCATTGATCAAATATACTAATAGTTATTGAGTCAACTTGCCAAATCCTGAACCTAGGAGTACCATGTATGAAGGTAGAATTTTATATGGAAGCAAAGGAAGCGATATTTTTGAAAGGAGTTAGGGTCAGGTCAAACGTCGAATAGGAGTCAACAAAAGCTGACTGAGTTGGCAGATGAACAGGGAACAGTCTTTCAGTGTGTGCTGAAGCATTCAGATCCTGTTTAAGTGCACCTTCAAATCTCATATAAGTTCTGAAGCTGCCATTGTTTGGGTTTTAACACATGGCAGTTTGGTTCAGTGGAATGTGAGCTCCCAGTTACACACAGTTGAATCTCTCTACTCTGTTTATCTTTGCTTTCTCTGCTGTCCTCCAGATCCCTGGTGCATTACAATGCAATACTCAGTTCCTTGTCACAGCATTTCTGCTCTTGTCTGTTTTGGATCTGGAAGCTAGGTGATAAGTCTTTCTATCATCTTGTATGTTCATGGACATGGGTTAGTGCTGACTTACCAAATGTCTGAGTTTTTTCTTTTGCTTTGAGGGATTACCTTCAAGTTCCACCTTCCTCCCTCCTTTACCAGCCTAACAGCTGATGCAACTCTGCAGACTTCTGGCTGGCCACCTGAGCAGTTAAACAGGTTCATTTTGCATTCTGTAAATCTTACCTCATGCCAGCATGCACACAGGAAGGAAGGCAGCTTTTGATTGTGTTGTACTTTATCAGAGTAGACTTTAGACTTTGTGTTAAATGTTCACAAGTGATAAGAAGCAAAAGAAAAAAATAGAAAAGGAGCTGCTGTTTGGAAGGCAAAATCAATCCTAGGATTCTTCACAGAAGCATTAGAGGTAGAGTTGATAATCGTAATTGTTCAGCTTACAGAATTTTGTAACTTTTTGGTTTGCTTTTATAGCCTTAAGCATTATTTCTTTTAATGAATACTGATTTTATCAGATTAGTCAGCAAAAGATGGGAAATTTTCAGCCTAAATGAAAGCAGGACTGTGGTCTTCAGTAATTAATGCTTTGCAGCAGTTCAGGTGTTGCCACAGTTTGATCACTGGAGAACAAGAAGTGAGTAATGTCTCTGACAAACTTGTGAATTTGGTACTTGAAGACCAATCCCTAAAATTAGTCCTGAGGAAGTGGGATGTGTACATTAAAGACAGGAAGATTCCAGATGTTGAATGTGTTCATTCTTGCTTTAGGAATGCAATGTGTTTAATCCGTTTCCTTGCATGTGTTTTTCCAGCCTGGGTTTTTTTGAGTTTAGGGCTTTTTTAGCAAGTAGGTAAGCTGTAAACTGTATCTGGACATAGCCTATTATTTTGTAGCACATTAGTGCATATATGCATACATAAAATCAGAATACACATCTGACTCTAAAAGAGATAACCACTAGGAGGATGTGTAGAAGAGACTTGTTTCTCCCAAGATGTGCCTGCATTCCATATTGGATGCTATGAGAATGGAACATGAATGCAAGATGTGAATAGACCACAGACAGTGTACAGTAGATAAGGGGTTTCCTATCTAGATCACTTTTAGTTTTTGCATTGGTGTATGGTGACCACTTCTGTTGATTCCTCTCATTATTGTATGCAGCCTTGGGGGAAATTAACAACTTCCCTTGAAGATTGTCTATTCATTTCTTTATTATTTTATTCAAGGATTAAGTGAATTCCACCATCATTATCCTTAAGAGCATTTCCCTTTAAATATTTTTTAATATGCACTAAGGAAAAATGAGATCAAAGATACTATATTTAGAAATATAGTATGAGATTTGGTAGGAAGAGATTGGTTGTTTTGACCATTCATTTTAAAGTTAGTGAATTGAGTAATTTCTCTTCTAGATACAGGTTGTGTCAAAGACTACTGAGCCTCCAGAGAAGCTGTATAAAACTATAAAATTAAGTGATACTACAGCAGGTACTAAGAAAACAAAGTATAACAGCTTGTGCGTCTTACATTGATTACTTGATGTAAACCAATGTTATATACCTGTTCCCTAAAAATAAATGATTTTTCAATTTGCCTGAGATTTATTTAATGTTCACTTTCTTTAGTAAGTCTTAGAATTGCCTTGCATTCTTGACAAAATTATATATTTTGTGGTAGGCCAGCTGAAGCCAAAGAAAAAGTGAAGGTTATGATATGGTTAAAAATGAGAAGTGAAAACAAGCATGTCTTAAATGCCTGTCTCTCTTTCTGCCTATTTACTTTAAGAACTGGTAATCATGCCATTGTATGGCCTTAGGTGGGGGTGTGTTTGTGCAGCTAAGGGTGTGTTTTCTTTGTTAAACATGCTTTAGAGATTATTCTTCAAATTATGTGGGTGTTATATTTGATTTTATCTGCTATTTGAGTCATGCCACATTTCAGCTGTAGGTTATGTTTTTGTAATTTCTTAAACTTGCCTTTTCCTTTCAGTTCTCTGCATGTAAAGTTGTAATTAGCAATATGTGGTCTTGGTGGGTGGTACAATGTTTTTACCAGGTTCTAGAAAAAATTATTCTAGGCTTTAGCCTGTATGATTCTTATTCTGAAGCAGCTTTTAAGTCTGCTTGAAACTGTCATTTGAGAAACCTTGCCTGGTATTGCTACCTATTATCTATGTCTGTCTGTCTGTCTGTCTGTCTATCTATCTATCTATCTATCTATCTATCTATCTATCTATCTATGTCTGTCTGTCTATCTATCTATCTATGTCTGTCTGTCTATCTATCTATCTATCTATCATCTATCATCTATCTATCTCTCATCTATCATCTATCTATCTATCTATCTATCTAGATATAGATGGATACATGAGTTAGTGTGTATATATGTAGATGTGTGTATCTATATATGTGCAATCTTTCAAATTGTCCCTTCATTCACCTGTTCATGACATCCAAGTAGTTAACAACAGCTTCTCTTTTTTAAAGATTACTGTGAATTGGGAGATCTTCCACCCAGGTCCCCATTGGAACCAGTGTGTGAGGATGGCCCCTTTGGGCCGGTGAAAGAAGAAAGGAAGCGGACACCCCATGAGCTTCGTGAGCTGTGGAAGAAGGCCATTATTCAGCAGATACTGCTCCTCAGAATGGAGAAAGAAAACCAGAAGTTACAAGGTTGGTGAAGTTCTTGAGTACTGCACCCTACTGCAATACAAATTCACCTTTTGGTTTTCTCTGTGGCCTTAGCAGTGGACTGCACCAAGTGTAAAGAAACATTCTAGGAACACACAGGTAAACCAGATTAGCAATATCTCCCTCAGCACTCATTAGTGTAGGTGACAATGGATGATAATTTTTTTTTTTTTCACCTTATTATTTGTTTACTTGATCTGAAGGAACACTGTCTTTACCATGGATGGGGTTTCTTAGGCTGATGTCTAGAAGCTCTCACAAGGAATTCAGTGTGATCAGTATCATAAACTGGATTCTATCCTATATTCATGTCCACAAGTCCTTGTCTGAGTATTGGTCATTACAACGTTGTGTTTAGCCAGTCTTAAGGCTCAAAGGAAGTTCTTAAAGAGGTTGTTGTGGACTTGAAACTATGGGTTCCTGCAGTAGTACCCACACTGTGCAGGCAAGGTTTCTGTAGAGTGGTAATGACTTGGCTCAGTCCAAAGGGTGATGAGAAGGAACTTGAGAAACTGTATTTTGCAGCTGTCCTTAACCACAATTTTTCTGTGAATTACTTAGCTGCAACAAATCCATTTTGGAGGCAATTTTTACACATAAAGAAAGGGTGTATGCCAAATCACAAGTGATTGCCTTTGAGAGCTGCTCCTTTGAAGAGATGAATGATGAGGACAGAAATTTTTATCTGGGTGATTTTAGATGTTCAGGAAGGGAGTAGGCACCTGAACCCTCAAAAGGGGAGGTACCTGGCATGAAAATGGCAATATTTCTTTTTCTTCACTAAACTTGAGGAAGGATTGACTTCCAAGAAGTGTGTAGAGAGAGAGCCCAGCTGTATGAAAAGTTCAGTACACCAAACATGAAATCCTTCTTTAAACTCAGGCTAGGACACATGGCTGGAAAGACAGAAGACCTCTCGGATATTGAATATGGCCTGCCAAAGCACTTGGCCCACCTGTAGGCTGTTTGCTCCCAGCAGTGTAGCTCTCCTATTTCAACCCAATCTGAAGAACACCTGACTACCTGAGTTTCCTGGGAACCCCACAGGTGACAAGCACGTTCCCAGCAATGTGCTAGCTAATCCAGTAAAATGAAATATGGCAGTGGATACCAGATATACAGTGTCCTTGGCCAGAGGCTGAGACCATCTGGAGAAGAGGTACTAAGAGAAATTATTTATACAATCTCTTCAAGCTTAGAACAGTGCTGTTGTAAATGAGCTTCTGTAATGTTTTTATGGCACTTAGAAATAAATTTTCTCTGTTTTTTGTATTCATACTCCCGATTTTTTAAAATTTCTCTTGTATTCAAACTATCTGAATCTACAGCCTGCAGTCAAATTTTTGGCAAGTGCAGGTCATTAATATCCATACAGATTTTAGCAAGTTTAACTAGATGCTCCAATTTTGTCTGCCCAAAAGAAAAAAATTGCAAAACCATCACACATACATTAAGATGAGCATGTCTAAAAAGCTAGTTAGTGAATGAGTGAGGTGGGTGCTGGCAGAATGAAGGCCCAGCTGTGCTGTATGCCCTGTGGGGTGAGGAAGTTATCCTAGGTAGCTGCTGCATGAAGAGCTCAGATGGTGAGACAGTCCTTGAGAACAACAGATGACTGTGCTGCAGCGAGCACAGCATCTTTACTAGCAGTGCTTATGTGTGATACTGGGAATTGGACAGTGTCAGTATCTAAATAAGCTTGTTGATAAAGGCATATTCTCACCTCAGTCCCCACGTCACATTTTTGCACATAGCATAAGAAGACTGAACAAAGCAGAAAAGTCTGAAAAGTTGCCAAGCACCAGAAAACATTTGTTTGCAGAAGACGAAACATTAAAAGATTTCTCCGAGTTTGTTTTCCTATAAGCTGAAATTTAAATGCGCCTTTTTTTTTGTATATTCATACAATACCATCTGTGTTTTAAGGTTTTTAATATTCTGATTTATAAATGTGTTGATTTTGACCTGACAAAAATGTGAAGAAGTTGACAAATAGTTTAGATAGATTGAATTACTTTCAGTGTGAACACACAGCTATAATAAAACTATGAGTGCATGTATTTCATGTATCTGTAGTTAATCACTGAATTAAAAATTAAATATTCTGAGGTCCAAATCTTGCAAACTCTTAGGTAACCTTACAACTCACATGAATAACCTCATTGAATAAAGTTATTCACATGTGAAAGCAACTACAGGATGAGGAAGTACACTTCCGAGATATAAACAGTTCTTTTCAGTTTTTAAAATCTAGAAGCTTGTGTAGTGAGTGGGAGTACAGGACAAGATAACCCTTCATGACTGTCAGAATTCAATAATCTAGAAAATCTGAATTACAGGTTCAGATCTCAGAACAAGTTTAGTGTGTTGATAGTGTCATTATGCAATGTAAATGTCAGACAATCTTTAACTGTTTATTAAATTTATATAAAGGAGTTTAAAATACAAATAATGGATAGTTAAATTATCAAAAAATAATATAATAACCTTTTAACATAGATTGTCTCAAGACTGAAATGGATAGGAGTGATTCTATGAGTTCATACTGTGAAATCCTCAAAAGTAGCAGCAGGCTTATGTACCATTAGAGTAATGCATCATCACAACAAAGAAATACTATAAATGCATCAAATTAATGGCAAATTAATTAAAAAACATGGTCACTTTATGATACACTATTTCATAAACAGTCTCAAATCATGTTCCCTTTGAAATTCTTGCTCTGCTTCTAAACTTTGGAATTACACTCAGCTACAGAAGCATTTTCATTTCTGCCATGTTTTTTTGATGCTTTCCCAGCTATTGTTTTTACTTTGTTATTACTATTATGGGGCTGTATGCATAACAAATAGATAACTAAATTGGGTTTGTGTTTTTATTTGCTGAAAGTCTTCTGCACTGAAGAGCTGGGAAAATGAAAATTCCTGTGTTTATTTCATTAGTCATCATGCCTCATGTTTCTTCATATTTAGGAGTAGGGAATTCTATTTAACTGGCCAAACACAATTAATATTGCACATAATATCTTTAAAGAACCAAACAAACCGATCCAACCCCAGAATAATGAAATTTTAGATATGAAATGTTTCAGGTGGATAGCATGAGAGGGTTGTAAGTTAAATTAATCCATTTTACAAATAGTAAACAGTATTAACTGCTACATTCATTATATCACTTTTTAGCATCTGAAAACAATTTGCAGAACAGACGCCTGAAACTTGACTATGAAGAAATCACACCATGCTTAAAAGATGTAACTTTGATTTGGGAAAAAATGTTGAGTACACCTGGAAGGTCAAAGATTAAATTTGATGTGGAAAAAATACACTCTGCTGTTGGACAAGGTAAACAGTTTGTTTTCTGAGTTGTTAAATGCATGTAAATTGTATCTGAAAAGGAATAGTGTGGCCACTTAACCACTCCTTAGAACCATGTTCTCTCTAGTGCTGTTCCTCAGGCTGCTGACTAAACAAGTAACAACTTTTGGTACCATCATGGTTATGCAAATGCAAATACCAGCCCCTCTCAGTGGTAGCTGCAGTTGTGTCACTGGAGCTACAGCATACATTTTTTAATAACTTCTGCCATTACCAGGAGAGTTTTATGCTACCTCAATGTATTATAATTTTTGCAATCTGATTTTATAAATTAAATGTTACAATTAAAGAAAAAAAGGCCTGGATAATGCCAGTAAATGACTGTGTGAATAACTGAAGAAGCCCTCAGCACTGTTCTGTGGAAATTCTCTGTTCCAGCCTGTGTACTATGTCTGTGCACAAACAGCAGACATGGGTATCTCTGCAGAACTGCCTTTTCTCTGAGTTCAAGAACACTTTGTCCCTGCAAACACCACTTAAGAGCCTTCCTCACAACTGCAGGGCTGAGCAACCACCCCTATCTCCACTGCAGCAAAAGTAATATAACCTAAGGATGTTTTTTAAATATTCTAAGAAATTGGGCTCAAATGTAACTCAATGTTATGTTTGCCATGGTTGGACCCAAAGGCCTTAGGCTGAGTGCTATATGGACCAATGGTGAAGATGGCTATTCCAAGGAGCTTTTTATAGTTCTTTACAAAGCTTTCCAACATGGAAAGGATGTATCAAAATTTAACCACTGTCATAAGTTTAATATTTTAAATATTGCACCTGACTATGTGCAATTATACAAGCAAATTAAACCAAATTGCTCCTTTAAAATGACTGGGTAAATCTGGATTTCTAACAATATAAAATTCTAATATGTTTTGTTATCTTTCCATGTAACTTGTATGCTTGAGTAAGTCTTGATTTCTCCTATTGTCCTCCATATGTTACATATATACCAAAAGAAAAAAATAGTCCTAAAAACTTCAAGCTGTGAGTTACTTCAAACTGTAGCATCTGGTTCCAGTGCATTATGGATTAAACAGAACACTTCCCCAAGTGAAAGTGCATTGATTTCTCGTGTAGATGATTTAATAGTGAGTGATAGTCTTGTGCTGAATTAATTTTACTCTCAGAGCTTTACATACAGTTTAAAAATGAAGGCTATCATTACTTATGTGAAATAGTTAAGTACTATCTGCCCTTTTTAAAGAGAAATAAATTCAAACTTTAAAACATTTTTATGTGTACCAGTCATTACGGAAGCCTGTAGCAAAACTGGAAATACAATACTGATTATCTGCCTTGTCTTGTAGTCTCTAGATCATTTGTACATATCATTTGTACCTATTTATATTTTTGGTATGTGTGCATCATACATTCCTAAAACATACTCATAACTTCAGAGTCCATGCTATATTAGTGAAAAGTGTGAGTTTGTTCTATTGCAGTGCCTCATTGTGTACTTTACATGGAAAAATGGGAGATGAGCATATAACTTTTCAGAGACAAGTATTGCAATTCTTGATGCCTCTTCTAGTGGTCCTCAGACTGGATGTAAGCATTAGCCTTAGGCAGTTCATAGTATTTGTTTCTGCCTTAAATCACTTTTGTTAAGGTGCTGATGTCTTTTATTGGTTGAGGAAGTAAAAGCACTGTAGTTTCATCTACCTCTATGGTCCACTGCATGTAGCCAAGAGGGATCTGCCTGACTGTGTAGCAGATAGGCATCTTCAGTTCTACAATACTGTTATCTCAAATATAGCAGAACCCTCAGCAGGAGTACAAATTAGTGGTTTAATTGCTTTCTCTGCTCAGGAGTACCGCGTCACCACCGTGGGGAGATCTGGAAGTTTCTAGCTGAGCAATACCATCTTAAACATCAGTTTCCAAGTAAACAGCAACCAAAGGACACACCTTATAAAGAACTCTTAAAACAACTAACTTCCCAACAGCATGCAATTCTTATTGACCTAGGTAAGTACAGTAGTGGTCTGAAGTTAAAACAAGGGTTTATGATCTCTGTAAGATACTTGAAGAAAGTAACACACAAACTGCCTTTCACTATTTAATAATAACCTGTTGGTAAGAACTGCTTTTAATCTGGTGTGAGAAGCCAGGAGCTGATGTTTTTCCAAGAGGATCACAGCTCTTGTGTGTGGGATAATCCCACACTGAACTTTGTATTTATTATGCTCTTCCCCAATAAAGGCAAAAAAATCAAGGTCTTCCAGAGCATAGCACTGACACTTTGCTTCTGAGGAGTGTGTGTGGGTCAGTTTAAGAAGTCCATTATCACTGCATTTGATTAAATGAATTTGCAATGAAAAATTAATCAAAGGAAATTATGCACTGCAAGTAAGCAAATGTCATGTGAAAGAATGATAAAAATTTATCATGGGAAAAGTTGTACTTGGACTGATCTGAATGATTAATACCCATTGCATTATTTTCTCTTGCATCTTTTCGGTAAAGCAGTAGTACAGAATTGTCCCATCATAATTCTGCTCTTTATAACTACTCAAACAGTACTTAAGCATCTTTCACTGCAAATGGATCTATCCCCTTTCTTGCCTGATGAGGAAAGTTTACCTACACCCAGAGCTGTCTGGGAGCACCCATTTATTATTTTATTAAAAACTCAATGTGCTGACTGTCTTCAGTGGGTACTAAACTGTAGATTTGTCAAGTTTGAATGGTGACCTAAGCTTCAGATGATAAAGAGGCTATTTCCTCCCTTTTTTTGTAACACTTGGTAGAGTGAGTCAAAATACCAAAGCAGTGCATAGAAAATACATAGGAATGTAAATGAACAGGTGTGTTTCTGCAGAAAGTGGCGTGACCAGAGGTGGGAAAGGGTGGTGGTGGATGTCACCTTCACTTTCCCCTACTTGGCAGACCTGCCTGGTTTGAACTTGCACTGGGAAAGTAACAGTCCAAGGAGCTTTAATGCCAGCTGGGAATAGGCAGTGGCAGTGTGTGTAAATCGTCTCCCTTCAGAGTTTGCACACCAATCTAGGAATTCCCCTGGCCTGAGCAGTGCCAGACAACAATCTTTTGTGTTTGAGAGAGACATTTACATGCAGGCAGAGATGACTCACTAGCAAATACTTATTGGTCCAGCATACCTGGTGTTGATAGCCCTGGCAGTGAAGGGTGGGACACTGAAGTGGTTCAGTAGGAGATGAACAGTTTTGTGCTGGGTTAACTAATTGAACACCTTAGCAGAGGGATGGGGTGCTGGGATGACTGCTGGACAGAAGGGAGCACAGTCAGTCTGAGCTTGGTTGTCTCGAATAGCAGACTGGGGCTTATTGGGTCAGCAAGCCTTTCATATTTTCTACCTGGTTCTGCACACAAATATTTTCTCATCTTAGCCTTGTGCTCTTCTTGTAGAAACAAATGACTGCATGTGTTGGCAAATTGGTAACTTCATGGTGGTTTTCATGCAAGGTTTTGTTTCTGCCAGGGTGCTATTTGCCAGCCCACTAGCTGAAACAGGGATTGGGCCCCATCATAACCATAAGGTGAATTAGGAAGCTGAAGCCTTCTTAGTGATTCACATTGAAATAGAGCTGTGCTGCACAGTAACAGACAGCATAACTGGATAGGCAGCTAGAAGGGATTTGTATGTTTGATTTGTGTTCCTTCAGTCTATCAGAAGCATTTTCTCTTAAATCTTTAAGAATCGTTCTGAGAGCATGCACTTACACCTTGAAAGAAAAAAACTACATTCTCGCAATATAGTGGCTGTAATACTTGACAACCTTTCCCAATTAGGCGAAAAAGGTCTTGTTAACACAGTATGAGCCAAAGCTGTAATAGTATTGCTCACACTTAGTTGAATTGATGCATCCTCAGATGTAAATAGTATTTCCTGAGACCAGGTGTGTGCATGTGGATGCAGAGCTAAGGTGTAGCAGCTGCTTTGCTGGCTCAGTTTACATGCTACGGTGCTATCAGTGTAGGAAACCATCCATCACTGGGTGCTTGCTGAACACAGTAGAAAAATAGGTTTTATCATATTTTAAAAAATAAAGTAATAAGTACTTTCGCATTCTGGGGCTCTAGCAGTATCAGTTCATTTAGTATCTCTTTGGCAGGGCAGAGATCTTTGCTCCAAAATACAGGCTAAAATTCTTAGTTAAGCCAACATCAGAGCACTCAGAAGCACATCAGTTTGTGAGTTTAACAGTTCTTCTCCTCCTCCATTTACTGGTTTTTAGAACTTCTTACTGTTTTTATTCTTGCTGAGCTTGTAACTCTTTTTCATGACTTACATGAAATGAGCTTTTCTGCCTGAGTGAGGCAGTGCAGGTCTGCCTTTAGACTGTGTTGTACCAACTTCTTCAAGCAAAGGAATGCAAACTCTTTCTCACTTGAAAGTTAGAAATACTTATTCTGTAATATTCAACTCTGACACCCTGGCCAGGGAGTCCTACTCAGAACTGAATGCCTTGTCCCACATGAGAGGCTAGAGCAGCTACCAGATGGCAGAAGGACTCTGCCCCAGGCTTTGTCTTGAAACAGGAGTTCTGATATTATCTGGCAGCACAGCAGGATTCCAGGAGCTAAAGGGTGGGGTGGTATTTAACAAGTGGGCAACCAGAAAGCAAGCTCCACTTAATACTAGAACAAAAGAGGTATTCAAATTTCTCCTCTGTTGAGGTATTTCACAGAGGAAGTTTGATAGGGGGAGGGTTTTTCCTAAAAGTAAAAAAAAATTGCCTTTAGAAGTTTTTTCTAAAAATCTGTAAAGGTTAAGTCTTTAATGTCTTTGTTCACAGAATCACAGAGTGACAGAGTAACTGAGATTGGAAAGCAGCTCTTCAGATCATCTAGTCCAAATCCCCTTTGCTCAAAGCAAGGTCTGCCTAGGCTGCCTAGGATCATGTTTGCTCAGACTTTGAATATGTCCATAGATGGAGACTTCACAACCTCTTTGGGTAGCCTGTGCCAGTGTCTTTCCACCCTTACAATTAAAAAAAAAAAAGATGGAATTTCCTGTTTTTCAGTGTGTGCCCATTGCCCCTTGTTCTGCCAGTGAGCACTACTGGGAAGAGCCTGGTTCCTTCTTCATTCTCTTCCAGTGGGTATTTGTGCACACTGGTAACATCCTCCTGAACCTTTTCTTCTCTGGGCTGAACAGTCCCAGTTCTCTCAACCTCTTCATAGAAGAGATGCTCCAGTCCCTCTGTTATCCTAGTGGCCCTTTGCTGGACTCTCTCCAATATGACTGTATCTCTTTTGTAGTGGGAACAGAGAGCTGGGCACAGTGCTCCAGATGTGGCCTCACCAGTGCTGAGTAGAGAGGAAGGATCAGCTGCCTCCAGCTGCTGGCAGCACTCCTAGTGCAGGCCAGGATACCACCAGCTTTCTTTGATGCAAGGGCAAATTGCTGGCTCATGTTCCACCTGGTGACCACCAGAGCCCTCAGGTCCCTTTCTGCAAAGCTGCTTTCCAGAGGGGTGGCAAATACTGGTGCATGGGTTTGTTCCCTCCAAGTGCAGGAATTTTGCACTTAACTTTGTTGAACTTTATAAAGTTGCTGGCAGCTCATTTGGTCAGCCTGTTGAGGTCCCTCTGAATGGTAACAGGTGTATCTGTTGTTCCTCGCAGTTTTGTATTACCTTCAAGCTTGCTGAGGGTGTGCTCTGCCTCATTGCCCAGGTTATTAGTGACCCTCCCTTCTAAGGGATTGGCTGGAACAGGCTCCAGGCACCCTGTCATCAAGGACAACTGACAAGGGTTGGTTAGGATCAGCATTACCAGCCAGCAGCAGTACCCTCACGCTTACAGGAGTCCCCTGCTGATCCTCGACATAGTCTGTCTGTGCTCAAAGCTCAAGGAAACAAAGCCCAGAAATGGCTGCACAAAATGCTGTCTCTGTTGGCTGCCTCAGTTAGCTGTGCTCTCACATAATATCTGCATAGCATATATCATAGCTTATATACAGGTACACAGTTCTTGGTATTGTACAGGCTGCAGGGAAAAAAAGAGGCAAATGGAGACTGTGAGGGACCAAGGCAAGGAGGGTTGTGACAAGAGACATGTTTACATGAAAAAGAAAAGAAGAGAACATAAAGGGAGGGGGCCTCAGCCCTCGTAGATCAGATGTTCTGTCTGTGTGTGTATCCTAATAGTTGTCCTTATTAGGACAACTCATAATAGTCCTTACAATAGTTTATTATCCTTTAACAAAATGTTCAGGGGCCAGTCTTAAGAATCAGGTATTCAGCTGTTCCAAACAACAGGTTTTCCCCGCCCCCTGACAGTTTCTGAATTAACTTTGCAATAACTGTAACAATACAGTCGTAGAGTATAAGAGTCAATTGTTCTGTATTGTTAATTTTCTTGTGGTCTTCCTGTGGGTTGATTCAAAATCTACTTCTCAAAAGAGTCTACATTTTTGAAAGACTGTGTTTAATTTGACAACGTGACAAGGTTTTGAGGGTTGTTTATTTTTTAGTTTAAGGCGCTAACTTCTGTTCTTTTCCGCAGGGCGCACATTTCCAACACATCCGTACTTCTCAGCACAGCTGGGAGCTGGGCAGCTGTCACTCTACAATATTTTGAAGGCCTATTCACTTCTGGACCAGGAAGTAGGATATTGCCAGGGCCTTAGTTTTGTAGCAGGAGTTTTACTACTTCATATGAGTGAAGAAGATGCTTTTAAAATGCTGAAGTTTCTTATGTTTGACATGGGCCTGAGAAAACAATATCGTCCTGACATGACAATTTTGCAGGTATGATTTCATTTTTTTTAAAGTAAAGAATGCTAATGTTAAATTATAATAATGCAATACAGCTAGCATTGTCAAAACCTGTACTTAAGTTGAATTCTCAAAAATAGGGAAGGATAATCTAGGAAAAGAATACATCCTCTTAAATGCATGATTTTCAAATCAAAATACTTCTGGGAAACTGTGGAAACCGTAAATAAGAAGACTTCTGTTGTGTTCAAATGAGGTTCAAATGACCCTGGAAATGAGCCTGTTGTAAGCTCACAGGTGACCCATCCCATGTCTTTTAGATGGCTTCCTAGTATTTCTTGTTTCCACGCAATTTCATCCAAACATCAATTGACAAATACCTTTCTCTGTTTCTGATAATTATGAAGCATGGACTTTGCTATTATGAATGTTAAAACACGTGGATCTTTAGTCTCTTGTTCTTATTCCATGCAGATCCAGATGTACCAATTGTCTCGACTTCTTCACGACTACCATCGAGATCTCTATAACCACCTAGAGCAACATGAGATTGGCCCCAGCCTCTATGCTGCTCCCTGGTTTCTCACCATGTTTGCCTCCCAGTTTCCCCTTGGATTCGTATCCAGAGTGTTTGGTAATTCTTCATAAAACTTCTCTCTGTTCTTTCTGAAGTCTTACATTTGGAATTTTGTTATTGGGAACAGCATTACTATCCAACCAGTTTCAGACACCCAGGAGAAATACTTTGCTTGCTGTGAATAGAAGAAAAACACCAGAGGTCATCCTATGGAGTGTGCAGTAAATCAGTAAAACTGGGAGAGAGAGGAGGAAAGTAAACAACAATCCCTAATGTCTTTTTGTCCTCATTGTTACCTTTTCCCACCTTATAACCACTGTTAGAGAGGATGTAAAATTTGATGCCATGAAGGCAGCCACTGTATTATGACAATGACATTTCAACTTCAACAATTAATATTTTCAAGCTGAAAAGAGATGTAACAAAGGCATCATCTGAGAAATATATCCGTTTACTCTGTTTTTATAATTTCCAGCAGTGTCAGGAGAAAATTAGCTTGAGGGTTATATTTTAAAACACACAGAGAGATGGCCCTTGCAGTATAATTGTGGTTTTACTCTGCAGAAATACAAGAAATTTAAACTAGTGTTTCTTATCCTGACAATTTTAGTTCCAAAAATGTTTGGAATCATCTGGGGTTTAGTTTCTAAAGTCACTTCTCTTGCCTATTTTTGGAATCTAAAGAAGCTCTCTTTTTAAATTAAATTCCAATTAGGAATTTACCTTGATGCTATCTTCTGAATGTATATTTCATGTATTGTTTGGTATTTGAGAAGATGCTTTGTTTACTTTTACGTTGTTTGTTTTTCGACTTCATTATGTGGTACTGGGTTGTCCATAATGAGTGGGGTGGATTGGAGCTTTCTCCCCAGTTCTTCTCTTGTAGTGAGAAGCCAGTTTCATTTTCCATACTCACTTAAGAGATGCAATGAAGAAATTGTTTATTAGCAGATTAATATTGACACTTTCCTGACTTAAAAACAGTATGGTCCTGCCTACCACAAATAGGAATATAGAGGTCAAGAAGAACCAACAAGAATCCTGTCTAGTTTCTGTTTAAGGACATGCTAAAAGGAATGTGAAAATTGGAAATGCTAAAAGCAATGTGAAAATTTACTCTATATCTTAGTGAAAAGGATGGTGTATAGAGTAAAACTGTATGTCCCATGATTAGCATCCAAACTCCAGAGAAAACAGCGTGGGTTTTTTTTTCTGGAAGAGTTCAAAGCATGGTAATGTGCATCAACAAGTATGTAGGTGACAGTAATAATCTGTAGGAATCAAATGAAGTGCTGTATGCAAGTGTCCTATACCGAGTTTATAATCAGTTCATCTTTTTGTTATTGTTAATCTTTCATAGTCTTGTACATGGTAAGAAGCGTTTGAATGGGGAAATTGACTGCAGTGAGGTTATAAAAGTGCCATGTGTATCCAGTATATTTGGATTTCTGCTTTAATACACAGATCAGTATTTCCTCTGTCATTGAAGGATTGTAGGGCTTTAGAAAACAAAGACTTTGCATTAGAATAGAAGGCACAGATACATTATCTTCACACATCTGCTTTTAGGTCAAGAAGAGAAAAGTATGTGTGACAGAAACTGTTGCCTCTTAAAAACCTCTGATTTTTTTAGAGAGAAAGTTCAATGTGACCAACACTTACAGTTTTGTATTTAGTATTTTCCTTAAATCCAGTATCTTCTTAGTATTTAGTAATTTCCTTGAAACAGTATTTACTGGAGCTATGTAGGTTAGGAACGTTGGGCATTCTCTTACATTAGAAAGTAAAATCTCATCCTCACCCATACTAAAGACTCTGAAACACAACTTTAAATAAAAAAGGCTAGAGCTATCACTCTGCCAGTGGCTGTCATTAGCAGCATGGCAAGTTAAAATCCAATCATTTTTGACCAATGTCTTCACACACTTTTTCAGAACATACATATACAGATTTTCATTGCTCACTTATTAGAACCCTTGGGAGGAAAGAATGTTGATGTTGAAGTAGCTGATTTATAGATTACTAACAGTCTGATATTGTACTGCCATTTTCTAACATGTTGTCTCTGAACCCCTAGTATTTGAAACTAGCCCACTCCAATGTAATTATACAGTTGTTACAGACCATTCCTTTGGATTTCCATAGAGTGTGCTTTTTGCAGGCATCTAACAGGCAATATGTGAAAGAAGTCGGTTAGACTGTTTTATTAATCAAATAGAAAAACTCCTTTTAAGTTTTCATTTATCTGTCCAAACTTTCAACACTTCTCCTGAGCAGGAGCTGATGAAAGTACAGTGTTAAGAAAGATGTGTTCTTTAGTACCCCTGCATACTTATTAACAGAGGAGATTGGATAGAATAGTGTTTATTTTGTTTCAAGATTGTAGATAAAACTTAATTTTTTTAAATCCTGTAGGCTGTCAGTCATGCTGACATTAATTTGGGTACCTTCAGTGTATTGTTGTTGGCTGAGAGCCCACTTAATATGAAGCATGGGGAGTGGATAACAAACAGGTCTTTGTTAAGTACTTGCTGTTTAAATGAGAGAGGGATTTCAGCCTTGTATTACCAGCTCAGTCATACAGACATTCATTAACAACTTTCAGGTCACCTTGAGTTAATCTGCATGTCATTATGGGGCAGGTGCTGAATCATAAAAACACATTCTTTTTAGCTCTGCTTTTTTCACTTTTTGTTTCTAGCTGTTCATCAGTATTTCCTGTCCTAATATAGAGCTTTCCCTATGAATAATTTTCCCAAACTTTTGAGTTTCAGTAGAGAATTGAGGCAGATGCCTGCTCTGTTACCACTTTCTAATAATTTCTGCCACTGGAGTTCACATTCAGCTCAACACAGAGCTGAAAAATGTTACACCCCTTTTAGGACAAATGGCAAGAAAGTGTGAGTGTGGTTAGTTTTTACTTGTGCTTTTCTTTCTTGGAGAGAGAGAGTGAAATGAGTTATGGCTTCAACATTGCAAGCTAAAGAGTGCAAGAGGGGAATTTCATTATGATACAAATTTGGAAATAGAGTTTGGTTTTACTAAGAAAGGCTGTTAGCCAGTGTTTTCATAGGTTCCTCACTACATCAGAGATAGCTGTACTTTTGCTAGTAGTTGTTTCCCTTACAGCATGGTGGGTTTTTTATATCTCTTTGTTTTACTCTTATTTTTCTTTTTTTATTCTTTTTTTTTTTCTTTTTTCTTNTACTCTGTATGTGATTGATTGTGGCTGCCTTCACAGCTTCAAATACAAAGCAGGGAAAGAACAAGAGAGAAGCCCTTTCAAAGTAAATTTATATTTAGGAAATACGATAAAACCCCACAGTATCTTCTATTCCTTTATCACCTCCATCAGTATTGTTTCATTTGTTAGATACTTCTGTCTGTAGCAAAGCAAGTCCTTCAATGAAATCAGAAGCAGATTCTGACAGTAGGAAGAAAGTCAAGTGCAGGGCAATGCTGTTTATACAGATTGGGTTTCTTGTCTGATGCCTTTATTGCAGACTCATATTTCTTTATAAATACATAGGCACTTTGTAAAAGAAAAGAAAGGAAAGGACATTACATTGAAAGGTCACAGTATACTGTGATTTCAGTGTGCTTGGTATGCCAGGTGCTGCCATTGCAGGGCCACCTGCAATATTTACACTTAAGCTGTATGACTGAGATTTCAGGGTATGTATTAATATCGTTATTAGCATATTAACAAAAGTGGTTGAGACACATACTAAAAATAAACACACACCCGAAACTTGAAGGTACTGGAAAATGAGCATTTAGCCTCATGTGCTCAGTGTGGTTTTGTGGCTTTTTCCACCACATGAGAGAAAAACAGAATTTCAGGTCTTCAGTTGTGTCTTCAGGTATGGGTTTTTCCCTGTTGAATTACGATTTTTAAAGGGCATTGGGATGAGATTTCTATTCAAATTTATATTCCTACAAACATCAAAACAGCCCACTAAACTATTACATGCACAGAAAGTGGCAATATTGATAAACTTGACTACCTAATTTATTGTAGACTTAGCTTAAACTTGAATTGCTTTTTTATTTTTTTGTGAAAACTCACAAAACAAATCGGTAAGTGATTGTGTTAGTCAAGTGTGCTATTCACAGTAATAATCTTGATCCTATAAAACTTCTAAAGCCATAGCCAAAAACACATGTCCAGCACAGTGTATGTAACCTCCAGGTCACTCCTATCAAAAGTTGTTGTCCTTGGACAATTTTTTGTTTTGATATTCTTGTCAAAATATGTGCTTCCTTGATATAACCTGCTTTTTCCTTCTTTTCACAGATATGCTCTTTCTTCAAGGATCAGAGGCTATATTTAAAGTGTCTTTAAGCCTTTTGGGAAGCCACAAGCCCTTGATTCTGCAGCATGAGAATCTAGAAACTATTGTTGATTTTATTAAAAGCACTCTCCCCAACTTGGGTTTGGTACAGATGGAAAAGACCATTAGTCAGGTATGAAATAAACAGAACACATGAGAGGTATGCAAAGGAATGGTCTTGTTAAGTTCTCGACAGAAAAACCAGAACACCTACTACTTCAAGCTGAGAACTCCCTTGTAGTTTGGAAGATGTTGAAAACTTTTGGAAGCAGATGACTTGTAAACTAAGACAACTTAGTAGCTTGGTATGGTATTGTAACCATTGGTTATTGTCACTTCATGAAGCCTTTAGTGAAAATTAATTTTTTTCACCAAAAGATCTTGCCTTCCAAGTCTCATATCAGAAGCAAAAATTGACTTACAAGAGTCTTACAAATGTTAACCTTACTTAATGAAATTAGAAGTCTGCCTACATCAACTCTGTTTCTACTGGCTTTTATGTGCTGGCCCAGTATGTAACAACAGAACCTTTGTAATTCTGTCTGGAACACATGGGGCAGTGCAGACTCTTGCAGTGAGTAGTGACTCTAGACAGCAAAACTTGGAATCCTTGATACAATTCTTTTAAACAGCAGACAAGGAAAATTATGCAATATTGCTAAGTTAGCAAAATACTCCAAATGATACTTACGGAATATGAAAAAATCAGAAATTATTTCAATTGAGGCTTGCAAGTTTAAAAACCCTCAGTGTTTTTACACTTGACGCTGACTAAACCGCAGCAGGCAAATGGAAGATGGGCTTTAGCCAGTTTTTCTGAAGGCCTTTTGTGGTCCAGAACATAGGGGCTGTCCTGTGCAGAACTGCAGATGCTGACACCCCCCCTCCAAGGGCTGCCGGAGTGGTTACTGTCAAAGGAAGGAGATGAGAAATAGAAATTCTGTGCAAGAGGAAGGAAAGCAAGGAATTTCCAAGGGCCAAAGGCGCCCTTGAGATGTATGAGCCCTGAGATGTATATTACCTGCCAGGCTGGAAGACTTGCAGTGCTTAGGTGACCTGCAGAAAACCATGTGCTTTGAGCAGAAGGAGGGAGGGATGGCTGCCTCTGTTTAGGCAGCCCTGAGTGCTCTAAATATGAAGTGGGTAGGTAGAAGTGAGTAGAAGGAAAAGCAGTTCCCCTGCTTTGGTCAGGGCTGACTTTGAAGAGAGCAGCTGTTTGAGCAGCCCACAGTCCATGCACAGCTCCTGGGTTAATCCCCATGCTCCTCATCCTTCTGCAGAATGGCCTTTGGTTCCGTGCCTTAACGTCCTTCAGCTGGCTAGGTTTCAAATCAAACTTGTTATTGCCTCATGTTTCCCTTCTTTCAGATTTATACTCTGGTTATGACTGCAGGGATTTCCCTCCCTCCTCAGGAGCACAGAGGTTAGAAGTGGCAGAGGTCATGAGAGGAGCTAACATTCTGCCCTGCTGAATTGCACTGCTTGTTTTATTCAAATTTCAACAGGGTGTCTTCTCCAGAGATGCTCAGATTCACAGAAAATGAAAATTCCCTATGTGTAATCAAACTTCAATTAAAATTGTATTTCAGCCTTCTGTGCTCTATGCTCAATATATATGTTTCTGCTGCTATTTAGCAATGAGATACTTTTTTATTGAGCATGTGACAGAAACGATTCATAAACTGATGTTTTCTTTAACCAACAGTTAAAGACACAGGAGACAAATACACGGATACACAAATAGATACACATAGATACACAAAACACAAATAGGCACAACAGATAAATAAAATAGGCAAGTGTTCCTGTTACTTTTAACAGGTATTTAAGATGCAATTTGACATTTGACTCATTTTCAAAATGAATAAAGTACAAGAGGTTTAAAAATAAAGAATGATCTTTGAACTTCCTTTCTTGGGCTATTTTTCAAATAAATTTTTAAATCAACTTTTATTTCTTCTATGTTCTGTGATTGACACACTTATCCTTTTAATTTAGTACCTTCTTCACTGCTTGTAGAGGAGATTTGAGTCATAGTTATGAATTATTTGAAGGCAGATGCTTGCCAAAACCTATAAAAAGGAAAAGAAAACTATAGGTTTTTTCCCTTTGGGTCACTCTGCATCTCAATTTATTTATCTGCTTTAAAAATAAAAGGTTTTCTTAATGTTCATGGATAAGACTGAGCATTCATTTCAGTGATTTATAGTAAATAGAAATATATTTTGATGTTACATAATGTTTTTGTTAAGTGTGTTAGTGTAAGGATAGATAATTTCATTTTCTTTCAGTCTGTAAAAATACTATAGAGTCAAAAATAAAAAATAGCAAAGTCTACTGTTTTTCATTTAAAGCTTTTATTTTACTTAGCCTTACACTTGTACATGTGGCAGGTCAGTTTGGACCACACTTTTTCTGAACTGACAACTAATTCTGGGTATGACTAGAAGGGTTTGTGCAAAACTGAGATGTATTAAATTTGAAAAGGGGAATACCCTAAAAAGTCACACCCCTGAAACCTTTACTGTAAGTAGTTTTGCTGAAGTCAGGCAGCAAATCAGTAGCAAAGTTTTTAAGTCGATTCAATGCCAATGTATTCCACTCTACTGCCTCAGGCTTGCCATTTCTGCAATAGGAAATGTCAATGCCAAAAAATAAGTCCTTTTTTGTATGCATTGATTAAATATCTGAGTTTAGATCTAGATCAATAGATTTTAAAGCCTTGAAAGAGCAGTGGTTTTGATCTGCACAGCACCTAATAATATTTTTATATACAACAGGTGTTTGAAATGGATATTGCCAAACAGTTGCAAGCTTATGAAGTTGAATATCATGTGCTTCAGGATGAGCTTATAGATTCATCTTTAAATGACAATCAGAGACTGGATAAATTAGAAAAGGCAAACAGTAGCTTGCGCAAACAAAATTTTGATCTCCTGGAAGAACTGCAGGTACAATTTATATTTCTTATATGATTAACATTCTCATTTTCTAATTAATACACGTTTTCAGAAGAGACTGTCCTACACACATTGCAGGAGGGATTGATATTTGGTCTAGTTGTCCCCAAAGGCTGAACTTTTTAACCCATCATAATTACATTATGGGTAGTGGGCTTATCAGAAATGCAAATACTTTCCTGAAAGCAAAGTCCACCCCGTACTTATGTCTCCAAATGTTATCCAGTGCTGAAACTTCCAAACAGATGTCTGATGTTGTCAAAGTGCCTACAGGTTTCACATGATGACTTTGAACAATGTAATACTTTGTTTCACCATGAAGTAGAATGCCAGCATGTGCAGCATTTTGAAGGAAAATTTTTTTAATTTTTCACAATGTGTTTTGCATTTACATATTGCTCTAAACCCTCTTCTTCTCCTTTGCCTTCAAACCTGGTATTCATTGGACTCAACACTGAGATGAAATGAGGATGCAGCTAACATATTGTGTTGTCTTTGTTTTGCAAAGCAACAAGTGTGGCTGGCCAAAAATATCTCCCAACTGACCCATATAGAAGCTTATCTTAACCTACAGTTCTTTGGTATAAAAATGCAGATTTGGTAACTTTCTAATTTCATTACTTTACATTATATTCTGAGTTTAATTTTTCATCATTTCTAAAGTATTTTATATGTATTCATGTATCTCAAAAAATACAGATGGTTAAAGATGGTTTCAGTCATTAATGAATTTACCTTTTTTCCCTTCCCATCCTTTCTCCCCTCCTATCTTTTTACTTTGATAGGTGGCTAATGGAAAAATCCAAAACCTTGAAGCTACAGTAGAGCTTTTATTGACCAATGAAGGCAAACTGAAGCAGTCCATTCTCACTCTTGAGCAGGAGCGAGCAGCTCTGCTGAAAGCTGTGGAAGAGATGCAAAAAAAGATGGGTGATACAGATGGGAAGCCTCTACTTACTAGACAAGAGCTGCATGCTGACTGACCTGCACAGTTGTAAGGGAGTAGAGAAGCTGAGCAAGGAACAAAGGGAAGAACTGAGTCATTTTGTCACAGTCCATGGGGATTTGACGTTGTCATGTTCATTGTGCATGCCTTACTGTGGCAAAGCAAGATATGGGCATGGTGGCTTTCCATACCAGAGAAGCTGGTTTCCTGGGGAAAAGACTCTTCTCTTCTTAGTATGTAGAAATACTATGAAGAGTAAGATGCCACATAAGAAATAGTAAACAGGAGAAACTTACTAGTGTGTGCAGTCATACACAATACCCTGTAAATATGGTATGGATTCTTCAATAAGTGCTTCTAAACCTAAGTGCTTTGGGTTTGTCACATTTTTGTTTGTGTCTGGATCACCACCAAGTTAAATAGCACATAGTTAAATAGTTTAGAAGGTCTTTTGAAAAAATATGTCAGTGTAAAACCTTTGAATGGATGACTGCTCCATTGCAGCTATGCAGTGGTAACATTTACAGGTGATTTGCGATTGGACTTGAAATTTTTGATGGTGTAATTCCCCTACAGCTTGGCTGGGTTCTGTTAATTATGTTGTTTACACCTCAGAAAACTGCTTCCTGATGCTTGAAGGTGTCGATCCATTGGACTCCAGGGAGCTGGACATTATCATATGTAACTATGCATAACTGGGGGTTGCCTTCCTTTTTTAAAAGTATGTTGGTTTAGTGTATTTCTTGTTTAACTGCCATTAATTTAGTGTATTATTAGTTAGCATTATCTGATAAACATACTGTATATAGTAACTGCATTATTCTTAACAAAATATACTGACCTTAATTTGGTGAAGCCTGTGACTCTTGCAGTGTCATTCAAGGATTTCTATTCAGACTCCTCAAATTTCTTCTTATTTATTTCTGATCTGCTGTGTAATGTAAGACATCTTTTTTGCTGGGAAAGTAATGTCCACTGTCATTTTTTTCCCTTTATTTGCTACTCTATGCCCACCCATCCTCTGAGAAACTTAAAGACTTCTTCTGAAGAAGTGTAGTCATTTCAAGAGCTTCATGGTGTGCCAGATATGCTTAAACTGTTTCATAAAGGGCATAGAATTAGGACACCATTCTTTTTGCAATGCATCTTTCAAATAAGATTACATATCTAAAAAAGTAAGTCTCACTTCTCTTAATGCAAAAGTCGTTTGCAAGCCAGTTAAAGCAACATTGTGCAATAATACCCATGGATATGCTGTTGTTTGAGTTTACTTCAGAATTAGGAATATTGCCATCGTTTTTTTCAGTTGCTAAGCACTGAGTTTATAGGCACTGGTGTTTTGTTATAGTGGGAGATTCACCCAGGACATGATTTTATATGTTTGGTTTTTGCAAGTCCACTTTGTATTCAGAGAGTATTGGAATTCCACATATATCAGTTATTATTAATCCATTTACCTCTTAAGCTTGGTTTTTTAATTTGGAAATCCACAGTGAAGCTTACACTTCATGTTTAAAATCCTGTCATAATGGACCTCATGCTGTTAGATCACTGCATAATGTTGCATTTTCACAGCATAGTGCCATAGTTCATACACTGACTTTTTAACAAGAGCAATAAAAATAATAATAATCTATGCCTACATTTATGTTGTTACATTTTTTGACATTCAAAAACAAAACCACAGTTGGTGGGGTGCCAGTTCAGAACCACGTAGGATGAGACTTCCCCTGGAAGTACGGTACTGTCTACAGTGGTTGTTAATTTCCATTCAGCTCCCTGGTACAATTAAACAGTTGGTTCTATATAGCTAGAAAAGCATGAAGTTACTTGTTACCTATTTACCACTCATGCTTCTCATGCTTTCTGAGAACAGTGACTATAGTTCTCATCTAAGTGCACTTAGTAATGGACTTACACAAATTCTCATAAAAGGCTTTGGACTAGAAGTTGAAGGGAAGTAATACCACTTAGCAAGTTCCCAACTTTCTAAAAGCTCGGGGCTTTTCCCTCTAGAAGCATGAGAAAGAAGTAATAGAGCCCAGAGCTAGTCCCAGATACTTGATACTCCAACCATGCTGTAGCTGAGCATCCTTAAGAATGTGTAAAATTAGGTCTTCTATTTTCTGAGTACCAGAAATTGTCATCACATACTATCTTCTATATGAACAGTAATCTCTGAGTCAAATAATATATTTTTCAAAAGCCACCTGCAAATCCATACATTGAATCCCTCAGCAGAAATAGCAAATTAACCACTTCTGGACAATCAAAGTTGAAATAATCAACATTTTCTCCCTACCACTTCTACAGATAAAAATCCCCAGCAGTGATGCCTAATCTTTGAAGAAAAGAAAAAACAGTGAAGAAGGAAGGAAGGAAGGAGTTCACTGGTGTGTGCAACTTAGGCTTCCAAAGGTGCATGACAAAGGCAGCAAAGGGTGCAGCGTAAGCATGCTAGTGAATTACATGGATGCAGTAGTCCAGAGAGAGATTAGCCTGAAATGTGGACAGAGCTAATGTTGACATGTGCAACAAGAAAAAGGCAGGATCTCTGAAACCTTTGCAGTGAACAGCGCTGCATGGACGGAGGACCCGCTGCGGCGTGTTGTGGTCACCAGTTCTGGTTTGTAATTGTGGTAGGTACCTGGGACTCCCCGTGCTTCTGGCTGTTTGATGTACTTTTTCTTGCCCTGTTGTCTATTTCCAGAGATCATTATTTAATACAGAATCAGAGAAATTATACAGTGCCTATTGTGGGAAGATCAAGGGACTTTCATAAAGGCACAAATTGCTTTGTTTACAGTGAGAATTGAGTCATGAAAAAGTGCAATGACTTACACCAAATATTTCAGTTTCTCACTGGTTGCTGGCATCCACTGCAATCCAGATCTTCTAGGTCATGTCAAACTGTATCTGGTTCTCTGAAAGATTGTTCCAGAAGGTCTGTACCGTGTGTTTGGTATGTCAGGCAATGCTCTGCCAAAACAATGTAAAATGGGAAATGCAGCCACTGGAACCTTGTCCTTTAGTGGCAGCTATTCCTCCCTCCCAAAAGTAACTCTCTCAGTCCCACTAAAACATGTTGTGTCCTTGCCAGGTACCTCTTCTGCACGTACCCAGCACACGCCACTCTTGCTTGACACATGCTGGAGTGGAGGCACTGCCAGCAATCCTAAGCAGCAAGGACTGTACTATAACAATCAATATTCTTGTAATTCTTGGAATTTTTTTCAAACATAATAATCTGGTAGGAATTGCATTATTTGGGACTAAGTCACAAAACTGCAGCTAGTAGGACTCTGAACGAAGGACAGTAGTTCTGCATGGCAAAGAAGACAACATAGCTGGTGTTTCTTCTCCTTTGGGATCTTACTCCATCATTCAGTGGAGCAAGGAAGTTAATATATATTTTTTTACTTCAAGCCCATTAAAAGAGGTGCTACAATTCCACTGTAATAAAACAGCCTGGTATGTCAAAATGGCAGAGCACACCATTTTGTAGCCAAGTCAGGTGGGATACCATCATTGCATTCCACTCTCTCCTGGAGACTTGGCTGCTTAATTAGATAATGCAGACATCTGTCTTAGAGGCATTCCAGGCCTCCAGCAGCATTGGGCCTCAATGCCTGCTGGCCTTGCAACTATTCAATGGAAAGCTGGAAGAAGCCAGGTGCTTCCCACACTGCCACCATCTTTTAGGAGATGCATTTAAACTGCATTTCTTGTGCTTGGTCCTTGCCTGAGCTGTGTTGCAGCCACACCTGCATCTGGCTATGTACCCTTGTTGATCCTGACCTATGGGCTTGGCTTTCCTGCTTGAGCTCAGCCTTGACTGGTGATCTGAAATGTTGACCTGCCTTGCTCCTGTTTTTTGAGTATCATGTGATGTGCTCCTTGTCAGTAAGTTGTTCCCTTTGCCTGCCTGTCACCCTCAGCCCCTGGCTCACTGTCCCCTTCAGAGCAGCCCTGCCCTTGCTGCTCCCCAGCACACAGTTCAGGTTTCATATCTACACTGCTGCTCTTTCCGGGGCTGGGCTGGTCAGGGCTTGTTCAGGTGTCTGTGCATGCCACTGCTCTTCCCTCAGCAAGCCAGCCTGTTCCCTTAGAGCCTGCTTAGGCACCTCCAGCACAATGTAAGTTCTGTGTAACATGGCGCTTTACTAGTCTCCCATCCATTTCAAAATTCTGTGTTCACATTCTTTTCCGCATCAAACACTGCACCATATTTGCAAACACAATTTTGGTGTTGATGACACCACAAAAAACGCCTGAAATGAAAAGAATACATTTTGACTACAGCTGGATGAATGCCATGGTTGCTTGAGGCACCTGAGATCATTGTACAGCATTTATATGGTGTCACACCCTGTGACATGAAGTATTTTTTCTTCAACGGAGCTTTACTAGAACAGGAGCGTGGGAGGGAGAAGAGCGCTGGCAGCCAGGCCAGTCATCGGGAGTGCAATCCAGGCATTGCCTTCAGAAGGCACTTGTGTAGCTTACACCCACTAAGTTCTACATAACCTAAATTAGGGTGGATCACTAGGTACTCATTTGCTCATGTAGCTGCCAGAAAATGTTCCTTTCATCTAGACAAACCTGAGGCTGCAAGAATTCTGTGCCTCAAAGTAGGCCTTTTCAGTATAACCCAAAGCAAATCAAGAAGGACTTCATTATGTACAAGATTCTAGTTATTCTTTTGTATAAACGCATTTTTCCTTTCATCTAATTGTATCATATATTTTCATGGTGCTAGAAAAGCGTTGGGGCTATAGATGCTGAAGGATGATGAAACTCCTCTTGCAGAGAGAACAGAGATGATTAAAACAGGGCTTCTGGAGAAGTTTGTCCTAGCTCCCTGTCCCTGACTTTTCTCATGCATCATTTAAGAACCAAAGAGATTTTTAGAAAATTTTCATTACATTTCTTTTTTGATTAGGAACAACTGACAAAAATGTTCTGACAACATTGATCCTAGGTTCAACCAGATGTCTGTTTCTTTCTGTCACTCTCTAGCACTCTTCTGTAATACCTTTCCTTTCCTTAACATTTCACACAAGAGTGCTTGTCTGCAAAGGAGATAGAAATACATTTTTCATTTCTAGTTAAGAGCAGAATATGATCTTTTCTATCTGTCTGCTTCTATGTTACTGGTGAGGCAGAGAGTTTCCATTTCTCAGTAGTTATTTGCAAGTCATTCTAATCAAAATGGTCCTCAGGAAAAAGTCTTGCTACAGTTTAGTTTGTCCTGTTGTCCTATTTCTTTTGGAAGCAGGGGAGGAAGAAGGAGGAGCAGGGGTTGACTGTTTTCAGCATTAAGAAATTTCAAGTTCAGTTTTCTCAGGTTTTTTTTTTCATAAGGTGTTACAGGAGGAGTGAATACTAATAACACTCCTATATACAGTCTCTTTTTCCCCTGTTTCCAGCATTTGATGCATAGGATGTTGTTGGCTCTGTAGATAGTGATATTTCTTGTAATGTTGCAGGTTTGAAATTGCCATGGCAATGGTTGTCCTAAAGAGCATTTCTTCCATGTACTCATTAAAATGGGCCGAGTAGCTTCAAGAGTCAGCTGCTGGCTGGGACTTTGAGCTCATGAAGTCATGGATTCTTGGTGGGATTAGTGGCACATGTATGTCTTCCCAGCTTATTATTCACAGTTTTCTCTTAGGGCATATCACAAAAAGTCTGATTGCAAAACAAACAAAACCTGAAATGTGGTTGTTGTTTAGTGTTTAATGGCCTGATACACCAATTGTCTGTCATATTTTTTGATAAGGAATCTTAAATGGTGGTTTCAGTGGTTAAGACTGAAGTAACAAGCAGATACAGAGGAGCAGTAAACCTTGCAAATGGCAAAATTGCAATGTAATTAGTATGTAAGTACAGAATCATTCCAAAGCCTTTGAAGTGCATTCTATACTGTAACCATGTCCAGCAAGTTGTTAATAGACATTATGCTTATTTTGAGAGAAGGAAAAACCAAGATGTTTATTAAAAATGGGAAGAGATAGACTGTTAAGAAGGCATGTAGGACCAGACAGGATAAAGCCATGACATTTTCAAGACCTGCAGAAGGATGTCTGATGTACCATAAAGAGATGTGAGTGCAAATATCCATTGAACTGAGAAGCAATATGAATCTGAGCATAGTGAAATAATTGGGATAAGCCTCAGAAAAGCTTTGGGTTTTTTGCAGTCCCTGATGGAGCTCATAAAGGCAGGGTTCAGTGTCAGCAGGGTTTTTAAATTAAAAAAAAAAGTGTTCTGTTCTTTTCAAGCAGTGGAGAAAGTCAAGTAAGACCTGATTACATAACACAGTCATCTGGTCAGAATGACCTGCTAGAATGGAAAATACAAGACTTGTTAATACAAAAATATCTTCCATATCTTCCAAGAGCTTCTGGCATATCTCTGGGATGCACTGACATCTTCATCATGCTGAGAATAGTGCCTAGAAATCAAATAATTTAAGTAGCAAGCTCAGCCACAAACACTTAGAATATGCAACTTTGCTGGAGCTTACACAAAGTCAGGCCATGATGCTGATCTATGATTATGCAGCCCCTGCTGGAACCATTTTTTGGTGATACCTTACCTTACATTTAATGAGAAAGTTATTTGCTCACAAATTTGGGGTTTATTGTTTGACTGCCATACTTCTGACCTTAACTTCACTGTTTGCCATCAAACTGCTAAACTACATCAAAGGAGTAGAAAGATTGCTTTAATGCACTGGCTTTGCAGGAAAACAAGAGAAAGGATGGTGAGAAAACATATGTAGGTATTTTACCATGCCTGAACAGAAATTGTCGCTGCAGAAACTCCAGGTGGCCCGATAGGCCCATGCAGGATTTAATGGGATAGAGTGATGGAATCATATGTAACTGCTGACTTCAGTGTTATTGCATGCTGGCTTAGATATGCTGGCTGGCATGAAAGGTGCCATAGCAAGCCATTACCCATACTCTGGTAGCTGCCAAGTTCCATACAGGGTAGGAAAAATAAGTCAGTTTTAGCCTAAATCAAGCAGGCATAAACAGCATCTTCTATCCTCAGAACATCTTTAGGCATCCAAAATTATTAGCATTTGTTTAAAAGGAGAAAATAAAAAGTTAGTATTTCAGATTCTACTCTTATTTGTTCCAGCATCCAATTCCAGAAAGCAATACCATTTTAACTGGGGCCACTGTTTAAAAGACATGACTAAATAGGTACAAATTAAGTCAACAGGGGCTTAAAACTGTGGGCAAACTAAGGAATCTATATTTGGACATTTGAGTGGTTCTGTGCTAATTATTATTTGCTGAGTTTGTGTTGCAAGTACCATAAATTCTTGTTTCCCCTTTTAAAAAACTTCATGCCTCAACAAAAGATAAAAAGTTCCACTGTCAGCTTTTGCTTAAAAAAGAAGTAGGAAGTTCTATGATTAAAGGAACATAAGTGTATGTGAGAGAAGGAGGAAATGAGAGTTTCAGAAGCAAAGAGCTGACAGCAGGGATTTACCCAATCCCTTTGTGTGACCTCCAGAGAGATCCCAGCAAAAACCATGCAGCAGCTCACTGCTGTGAGCTACGAATTTCAGGAATTTTTAGTTACTGCAGTGACTACAAATTCTCTCAGAGAGAAGGTTATACTATACTTTCCTTCTTCTCTATTCCCCTCCCACCAGCTACTCTGTCTTGCAGCAGAAAGGTGGGACATGCACACAAGACAGACATAAGCCAAACATCTGCAAGCTCTCTTGTCTGTCACTTGAACTCCCTGTCCTGATGAGCTGAACAGTCAAGAGGACAAACATCACTGGGGACTAAGGTGCTTTCCTCTGTGAGCTGTGAGGTCCACGAGAGTCACCGGCTCTGTACTAACTCCACTCCTGTGCGTTTTGGTGAAGCATCTCTTCTGGAAAACCAGCAGTATATGATCCAGCAAGTGTCAAGAGATGATGGCTCTTCCACTTTCCATGAGAGATTGATCTAGAAGGGTCAAACAAGAACAAAACATTGAAGACCCTGCAGAACCCTGCAAAAGATTTTGTTGTTGTTGTTGTTCAGGCAGATCAACCATTGGAATGGAGTTCTTAAAAGATTTTATGTTTTCTCCCAGATTTCCTTCATTACCAAGCAAGGTTTCTGCCCAGAAATTGTTGGCACTGCCAGCCCTCTTCCCTATGGAAACTCAGGGCATGGGCAGTCTGGAAGGTTTTATGTATACTGGGATCTGGCTCTTTCAATCAGAAAAGTAGGATGTAAGTTAGACCATGTACCTACCATTCCTGACAAATGGTTCCAAATTCAGCTCCTCCCTTCCATTCCTGATTCTTGGCTATTTCTCAAGGCGTATCTCCATAATTCCCAAGAAGCAGATTTACAAAAAGCTGTCTGTGATCTGAGATATACTAAGCTTTCCAAAAGAAGTAGTTAATTTTACCCAGAACCCACACCTTATTGCTCTGTTTCCTGGCCAAGTTTGTTAGTTTGAGCTCTTCTATGCCTGCATTTCTTTTTCCTCTATGGAGGTTTGCAAGATTCACTGAAGTTTCCAGTCTGGAATTATGTACATCATGACCACCCAGCTTCCCAGTCCTGTTTCCAGTTCTCACTGTTACATAGATGGGCAAGGCACTGGTCTGAGACCAGATCGTGGTTGCATTTTTTAAAGATAGGAGCAACATTTAAAAGCAAGCTGTATTAGTTTACCAAGCCCCGGGACATCCAGTCTAATGTTCTCACTGGAAATTAAACTGGCCTAATTTGGAAGCAAAAAAAAGCAGTTATGAGTCTCACTGGAGGTTAGATGGAATTGTGAAAAGATGTACTGCATATTCCACAAAGAAAATGCCAAGCTCATTCCCCTGCCTTAATTTATTTGGCCATTTTTCCTATTTTCTGACTGTAATGAAAGAGCTTTTTCCAGCTCTCTCTAACCATCTTTTGCAAAACGTTTATAAAGCTTCAGGCAATCAGCCTGGATTTGTAGCTATTGCTGTTACTGGAGAAGGTTTAAAAATGAAACAGGTCTCATACCCAGGCCCATCACAAAAATCAGGCTGATTTCAATATTGTCTTACCCTGGGCAGATTATAATGATCTTCTTATTACAAGTTTTAAGGACTTTTTGTCTCTCAGCTCTACCATGTTCTGTCTTCGTAAGTGAAGAAACACCGACAGTTGTGAAGTATTACCCTGCTGCATCTTATCAGAAGGGAAGAAATTTGATTCTAAGAAGAAAACTCACAAAACTTTTGGCAGATATTATATTGTCTCATTTTACTTTCCTTTTAATGCCTGATATTAAAGTACCTAAATTTATCTCCAGGGAGGAATTTGATCATCAATTCCAACAGGAACAGGATGACATCCTGATTATTCCTACCTCGGATAACAAACTGCCTCTGAGGGAGGGGCTCTGTTGTTGTTGCTGGGTTATTTTCTAATGTGTTTATTACCCTAGGAGTTTATGACCTAAGCCCATAATCTCCAAAGCAAGGCAGCTACTGTGACCCCAAGCAGAGCAGGTGCTGTAACACTTTTATTCAGCAGTGTAATTCACTGTTATTCAGTATTGTGCAACCAGTGCGGCTGTGCTGCACAGGGCGCTTCCGTCTCCTCCAGACAGCAACTCCCACGAGGTGCAGCTTTCCTCAGTGATACCAGGGGTTGTACAGAGCAGCAGGGAAAGTAGAGGAGATGAACCAAGTTCCTAGTTTGACTTTTCACAGGCATGCATGTTGCTTTAGGCAACCTTCTACATGTGAAAGAGTGGCCCTCATCATGGGTGAATTTAGAAGCACCAATTGGTCTTGATTTTCCTATCAAGCTTTCCACTTTGGTATTTGAGCACTGTATAAAGTTAGTGTCCCCAGAGGTGTCTTTTCCTAACAGTTCACTTTTGCCTAAATCAGAGGGGTTTAGGCCACAGAGGATTGACAGACTGGCCAAGTCTGGAACTGCAAACTGGTTTCAGCCACAATGCTGAAGTAATGCGGCAATGAGTGAAGAAGCATGGTGGGTCAGGAACAACACAGATGAGGCCAGACAGGTTTAAGAGAGTTGTTACATGTCCTGCATGCTCCTAGAGCTGTGCTTCGCAGTGGAGGCCCCACTGAACGCTGGCTGTTTTACCAAAGCCTGTGCAGGAGAAGCAACTGGTGGCACACAGTAGAGAAACCCAATAAACAAACTGAGCATCAGAGAGAAAGTGCGGCAAGGGCAGGGTGGAGGTGCAGGAAGTGAAAGCCCTGTGACCAGCAGTCCTGTCCTCTGCCACTGGCCAAGTGATCACCAGCTCCTTCCTGCAGACTGGAAGTGCTGCACAGCGTTCAGCCCCAGAGGCACCGAACCGCCTGCACACGAGGGGAAGGACAGGGAGAGGACAGCCGGTCAGGCCTAAGGAAGTTTCCAGAACTCCAGGCTGAGTCTGCCTGGAGATTTTCCATTTACACCAACTTGAAAGATGAGAGTTTGGGTTTGATTTGTATTGATTAAATTCAGGCTCTAATTTTTAAGTACTTTTCAATAGAGAGAATAATTGCGATTTGCTGTCTCCAGATAAAGATGTAGCTGCTTTGTCAGAATGAATATCAAAGTTTTCCTCTGAAAATCTTAGGGAATTAAAACTAATCTGGAGATTTTATATCCATTTGCTGCATTTCTAATATTACTCATCTACAGTATGACTCAAAGACTCTTTTACTCCTCTGTTAAACCAGTCAGCTAACTTCAAGCATTGATTTTCAAAATTAATATTTAATTGACTTCCTAATTCAGCATTTGTGCAGCAGTCACATAGTGTGTATTCCTGCATTAAAGAATTCACATCAGTGAATCATATTCTCCACTAGATGGTAATGTTGTTTCAAATGGTTTGTGTTTAAAGGAACTTCCTTGCCAACAACTCCAAAAGAAAGCGGAAGCCATGAACTATGTCCAAGAAATTATCTTCGGATGACTTGAAGAATAAAAAAGTTTCTAGTTATTATAAATAATTTTTGGTTTGAAAAGGTTTTGATGAAAACTTTGTATGTAGTGTAATTACTAGGATCATGGAAGTCTTAGTCCACGAAACAAGTTTGGAAAGGTCTGAAAGCAATGAATCAATTGACAGAGAATGCAGAAGACAAGCAGGGTGATCTCTGCTTTATGTTATCTGATATCCATCATTGTTACTGAGTGACTCAAAATCCTTCATTTGTTTTTAGCCACAGTTTTTCTGGGGAGTAGAAAAGTCATCTTCTCCTCCTTTTATGGCAATGGAGACAGAGGAGCAAAAAACCACTTCTGCAATGGTACCAGAAAACCTCTCTGGCTCCATCAGGATGTGGGACAAAACAGCAACTGCTCTGCTCTTCACCTGCTCCCTGGGGCTGGGCTCGGCCGGCTGGCACATCCAGCGAGGGCTGCCGTGTGCCTGCAGCGGTTCAGCTCCAGTTCCAGTGTGTGCTGCAAGCAGACAGCTGCAGGCTCGCTCCCAGGCAATATCTTAGGCCAGTGCAGCTCTGGAAAATGTTTTTAAAAGTCTTTAAATAGCATGTCACATTAAAGCTAAACACAGTTTCCACCTTAGAAACCCAGGGTTTTAAGCTTATGTATTAGGATTTGTCATAAAATTCAGTGAAATCAACATTAAATGTTACTGTCATGTGCTGACAGGTCTGAACTGATGTATTACAAATATGAATCTAAAATCAGTTCAGTCTGTTTCTTTGAGGTGACCCACCAATGTTACAAATCAAAAGCAGATTTATGCTGTTTGCAAACAATAACCTGCTCTCCACTAGCACTGGCTGAGAACATCATCATTTAACATATGTAAAGTAAGAGAGTCCCTGTCAACACTGGATCCTCTGATCACATGAGACTCAATTACATATACTTCAAAGTTCATCTGTGCTAGTTTTATTTTTAGTAATAAAGTGAAGTTTAAAAAAAGACCTTTCACTTGGAACAAGAGATTAAGAAAGGTACCACCCAGGAAAATTCAAGAGAAGTTCAATTTAAAGAGCAATTCTGGATTTTGATAGTTCTGCAATGTGATTCCATTAATTGTTGCTAACGAATCAATCCAGCCTTGGCTACAGACATTGTTATGGTTGTTGATACAGTTAGGGAAAGGTACCGTTTGGTTTGGAAGAGAAAAACGTAATGCCTGTGTTTCAAGTTTGGGATTTTATTCCGTATTCTTTGCTAGATGGAAAAATGGATAACTGACAGTTTTGCTTTAAATCAGAGAAACAGGTTTATCAAGAGACATGAGATGAATCTCATACTCAGGGAAGTCTTTGCAGGCACTTCTGAAGGGACTGTCCCATTGCCAGTTGCTATGTGCCTTATCTAGAGAGGCAACATTTACAATGAGAGGTAATAGTTTAAATAAGGGCTAACACATCTGATATCCTTCTGGGCTCAGATTGTATTCATTTGTCCAGGCAGGAAGCTGCAACACCGGAACTGAAGGAAGGTTAGGCATCCCATGCATTCCACACTGGTTACCCTGGCTGCTTTTGCTGGCCTACCCACCAAAGACACCTTCTTGTGGCTGTGTCTATTTCAGTCCCCAGCTGAGCAGCAATCACACAAGGCAGAAAGACCTTAGTTTAAAAAGCAAAGGTGGCGTTATTTCTAAAGATGCTAAATGGTGCTGTCTCTGCCAAAACTGCCTCTGAAGACCAAAGACCCAGAAGAGGATGAGTACATGATGCTTACCCAGTCTGCACCACACCACAGCATATATGCTGATTTTATCACAATATTCTGTCACAAACAGCTACTCTGAAACATATCAAGATAATTTAAGATTCACATTATGACCTTCACAACCCTCTTGCCTCTAGCTATGCAGAGCAGTTGTTTCTTCACATTGCGATCATCTGGACGCAGAGAGAGAGCAGCACTTCTGACATGCTTTGCAGAGCAAGCCCTTAAGAAAATCTCTGGGCAGCATCTTCTATATACAATATAAATTTCTGTCCATACTTGGTGACAGCAACCCACGAGGCCCACTCAACTTTGGCCAATGCAAGTGTTTGACTGTTGGCAGAGCAACCTAAATGTGCTTTTTCCAGAGACAACAGGCAAGCTGGAAACTTATTTTCTTTTCTTGCTTTTTTCCCTAATTTGCACCTGCTGTTGTATCTAATTCTGGGGCATCAGAATGTCTTGGATGTCAGACTCCCAGAGGTAAGGCAGTACTTTTTCTTCTGAGTCAGGTGGGAAGGGCAGAACCTGTTCCACATCACTGGCACATGGCACAGCTGCCCGGTCACTGCTCAGTTTGTAGATACATGCAAGAGAAAATGATCTGAAAATGCAGGTTTTTTGTGTAAGTTGACATGAGTAAGATGTTTGTGTCATATTGCATCTTATTATGCTCATAATCTTTCAATATTATGAAATTTAATACTTTGTATTGTAATTTGACAATTTAAAAAAAAATCTTACCTAGAAAAATCAATGTTTTCAGATTATCACTTCAAATTAGAATCCAGAAATTTTACACCTCTCTGTTACCAAAGAGCTAGTTTGGAGCATTTTTCCATTTCTCTGCTCTTCTATAGAACTTTTAATCTGCAGATTTTTCAAGTGCCCTGAAGAGGATGTCCCATTTTTTCTCTCTTTATAAGCACAGTGGTGGAAACATAATGAGTTTAACTGTTTCTGTTAGGGCTCACCATGCTCTGCAGAAGCAGAGGCAGAAGGGAGATGGGTGCTGGAAAGTCCTTAGCCCCACTCAGACCCTCTAACCCTGAAATAGCCCTGCCTTTCCTGGGCATAAACTCATCAAAGTGCAGAGCATAGTGGCACTGAGCCAGGACAAAGAAGCTCAGCTGTAGAGGCAGAAAATGTTGAAAGTTATTGCAGGGCTGGGGGAGCTGTGAGTACTGCTAGGACATAGGGATAGGCAGCAGTCTGCTTGCCACCCAAGACTTTAGGAAGTACCTTTCACTTTTGGCTATGTATCAGATGTCTGAACTATTTTCTCTCCATAGATCACGATTAGACATGTATTTTAACTTTTACAAAGCTGGAATATTTATCTGTTCTTCCAAGAGTGGGCCCTAACATTAAATCACCACAGATCTATATTGCTGCTAGATCTGCACTGCAGTCATCCCTATTTTTAGTGAAAGGTGATTAACTTTTTTTGTTCAAATTAATGTATTTCTATAAAAAAACCACCCAAGGACACCAAGACTAATGCTTTTTCCTATGCAACAAGAGAAATATATGCAGCACCAAAGAGTAATGAGAAGCTGGGCAGGGCACCCCTGGACAGCAAACACCCCTTGCCTGTGTGGGGCCACTGTGACTGGCCAGGGATGTGTGAACAGGGCAAGGCTTGGGCAAGGCGTGGCAGGAGCCCAATTTTGTTGAGCAGTTCCCTCCAAAATTCCCTAGCTTTGTATTTGGTGTGAGCAGGGGTGGCAGATCCAGAGGAGAGTAACTCTTAAGACCAGAGAAGGCCTTGAGAAAAGCATCAACATGTGAGAGCCACTGGGCACCACTGAGACATGAGTGATAGTGATGGAAACAGGCTGGTCTCCCTGATTATTCTTGTGTGTCACTGCCTGTTCATCCTGGAGGGACAGCACCTTGGAGCACAGCACGACAGACTGACTGGGGGATAGGATACATCCTGTCACAGTCTGTGAATAACAAAACACATGAGGTGAGGTGAAGCAGGAAACACCTCGGGAAAAGGCAGACTGATAGAGCTGAGATCACTTTGCCTGAGAACAAGTGTGGTGAGATTCTGTGCTGCCTCTCTACAAAAAACCATGCTGAGCCCAGGGAGAGGGTGACACCAACAAAATTTCCTGGGCCATCCAGGGAATTGGCAAAAGAACCATGGCCTAACATAACCTCATGTCTTGGCTTCCCACAGGCTAAACACCTGTTTCTGGACAGCTCTGCAGCTGGAGCAGAGCTCTCTGCATTGCTCCCATACATGAACCAGCATAGGGGAGTCTATGTGCACTCCCATCACTGGTGTGAGATAGATAGGTACATTCCAAGTCCCCATGGGTCACTGAAGCAGCACAGCTGGCCAGCTGCAAGCTGCACCCCAATGCAACATGTTTCTACAAAAGATGCTGAGAAACTGCTCCCTCAGTTCCTATCCCCAGTGCCTCCTTGCTTCACCTGTTTTGAGCTTCTTCAGGAAGGTGAGCCCCTGCAGCAGGTAAAGGAGGTGAATACCTCACCTGTAGCATTGTGTGCTTTGAAATGTGAGCAGCACTGAGGGAAGAAAGCTTGTACAGGAAAAAGGTGGGCTCATGAAGCAGGGCAGCCCTACTGAAATTGGTGTAGGCCATTGGGATAAACCTCCTGCAGAAGAACTGGAAGGGGCTAAACTGTGTATGTCATGTGCTATAATTTGACTTTTTGATGTCATTAGAAGCCAGTGAGTAAGGCTATGAATAAACACTTATGATGATTAGGAAATTAAATGCATATATTTGATGTCCAGGAATTTTAAGGAAAAACATGCTGATGATGAAACAGGTACTCTCCCTCTGATCTTTTTGAGCCTAATATCCAGAACAAGCAGGAAGCATTAGAGGAAAACCAGGATTTCCTCCTAGTAAATTCAATTTCCCTTGTTTAGGCTAATTACATTGTACTAAGTGATGTAATCCTTTTTTTAAGTTACAGACTGAGAATTTAAGGAAAAAGGAGACAGAAAACCAAAAAAGAGATGAGAAAAAGCAAGAGCACAGTAATTACATTGCCTTTGTGGTGTGAAGAGGTGCAGCCAGAAGTGACTTGTGGATAGACCGTGCCCTAGGGCTGTGTACAGCTTGTACCAGTGCCTGGGCTGTCCTTTCTGCGCTCGCTCAGAGCAGCTGCTGCACGGTGAGTTTGGATTACTTTCTATGCATACTTACTTGTATCTACTAATGAAAATCAAGCCTAAAATATTGTGTTTCTTCAGCTATGTCTTCTTAATTTAGTCACTGCCAACCACTTGATCCCACTGTGGATTTTACCTCACTCTAGTTGTCTGATTTTACTCCACTCTAATTTTGCCTTTTTTTTTTTTTTTTTTCTGCAGAGCTTCCTGTTCTTCCAAAGAAATCTCATTTATTGATGGTCTTTCCCTAATATTTTACTTGTAGACTCAACAAAGTTTTTGTTACCAGAGATCTAAAAGTTAAGTAGACTTTTTTTTTTTTTCGCCCCTTTGCTGTCTCCTTTACATTTAAAACAGTAACTAACACAGAGTTTAAAATTATTTTTCTGGAGGTTTTTTGTTTGTTTGTTTGTTTGTTTGTTTTTTGTATACATGCTGGCTTGTACGATGTGCCATTGGGAGAGGGGTGAAGGGAGCGGCATATCCTGGGAGAGATCACCACAGAGGACTCCTCAAGGCAGCTGCAGAAGGTGCAGCAGGGGAGGCTGAAGTTTGGGAAGGTTTGCGCTGTGAATCGGGCCACTGTGACCCAGCGGCAGGTGTGGCTGGCGCTGGTGGCGGCAGCAGCGCCTTTTCTATTGGGAGCACCAGCAGAATGCAAATGCGGAGAAATTGGCAGGAAGAGTGTGCTGGGGGCAAAGCCAAGGAACCATATCCGCCCAGAGCTGCGTGCTGGGGGCCAAGTGACGAAACTGTCCCGGAGGGTCAGGCAGCCCCGGCAGCCCCGCATTGCTTCAGGAGGTCGGCAGTGCCTTGGCAACATCCCGCATCCCGCATCCCGTATCCCGCATCCCGCATCCCGCATCCCGCATCCCGCATCCCGCATCCCGCTCCGGGGCCGGGCTCCGGCCGGGCTGCGGCACCGGCAGCGCCGGGGCTGGAATGGGACCGCAAAGGT
>VWZP01010273.1:976281-1104483 GCA_013396995.1 Dicaeum eximium
AAAACACGGCTGGCAAAGGGTGCACGCACGGCAGCAGACCTTGAACCCTTGTGCAAATTTACCAGGGGATATGGAAAAACAAACACGGAGGAGCCCGGAGAGAGTGGTGGTGGTGGTGGTTAAAGCTGCCTCTGAATAGCAGCTTTCAAAGAGAGTTGGTCATGAATTTTGCAGCCAAATACTTTTGATCAGATATTGCCTGCTTTGGTCAGGCTTGAGAATCTTTCACTAGGATGTGTATGTATCAAACAAATTCTTTTTTCNCTTCCCTTCCCGGAACTTCCCGGAACTTCCCTTCCCTTCCCCCTTTCTTTTTCTTCATTTTTATTTTAAGGGAGAGAAAGAGGGGTGTTTCCAGAACAGAAGAGGCTATTTGGTCATAACATCCCATTTGGTTGGGATTAGAGCCTTCCTCTGGAATGAGAAAAAAGCCCAGGGCTGGACACATACCCTGCCAGCTCCAGGCCAGGGGAACAGCACTCCCTGCTTTCCTTTCCAAGTGTTTTCTCTGCTGGGGAGTGATAAGGAATGTGTTTTGGATGGTTTCTGTGAAAGCTCCTATGCTTGTTCTAGAAAATGGCTCATTTTGCAGACATAATTGTTTCCTTTCTTTATTAATGGTTCCTCTCACCTTGGGGCAGGTGGAACAAACAGCTTGCTAGCCCAGGGAGAAGGACAGTCAGTGCTGAACACCTCAGGCTCGTGAGGCATCTCTTGGTTTCTACAAACTGCTTCAAAAACTCTTGGGGTTTGTCCAGCTCAGGAGAGGAAAGTGTTCAAAGTCTTGTAGTTTTGTGGGAGAAAGAAACTATTTTCCACCAGATGCTATTCCTCAGAAAATATGCTAGGAAGCAGCCAAGAAAACTGCCAGAACAGCTAAGTCTTCATGTGTCAAACTTACTTTTAGGGGGGTCAAGAAATGGTTGGGTCTACTTCACTTCAGGGCTTTTCATATTTTGCCTGCATTACTGTGTGAGTTTGTAATAGAATAGAATTTCCTAAAGTGTTTTCTGCCATAAACCACAATTCCAAAAATTGAGCTGAAGGATATTTCTCTTTGAGCCTGGCTTGGGAATCATTTGGACTATGAGTTTAGCAGACAAGGAGATAAAGAGTTTAACTCTCTGTAAGCAACTCCAAGGTAAGAAAACTGTACACTTTATAGAAACTAGTTTTAATAATGGTGTGTCTAAAGGAAAAAATATTTGCATTAACAAATATTTGTGCCACTGCTACTCTTTGAGACAAGAACTTTTAACAAGTCCTGAGTGAAGTCACTGGCAATTAAAAATTAGTGGATATTAGGATAACTAGTTTGAAATGACACTGAGGAATCTGTGGTATTAACAATGTATGTTAAGAACTTCGTGAAGTATTTTGATAAATCACTACACTAGAGACACCATCTCTGTCATCAGTATTTTGGAAACTCCAGTCTCTGTGAACCCCAAGGTAGGTAGTTTAGCAAAAACATTCTTTAGGATTTTTTACTTCACTGCTTTCAATATCCAGAATAATTTTCCCTTCCTTTTAGCTTGAGTTGTCTTTTACTTAGATGAGTTTATACTTTTTGAAAGGCTAGGCAGTAAAAGTTTGTTTATGACAACATTAATTAATTAATTAATAATTCAGTGTGTACATTATTTATTTTGCACATTACAATAGTCTCTTGGCTTTGATATTTCCCATTTGTTGTCTGATGCCTGTGTCTGAAAATGAGTTTGTATATGTCAATAATTCCAAATCTGTCTAGTTGCAGTAGCCTGCCTGATGAAAGACTGTATTTTGGTTAGATGGATAGTTTCCTGGACTCATAAGCACCAAGCACACTGCAATCACTCTGCAAGGTTCTTGACATGAAAGCTATGTGGGTGTTCTATAGAGTTCCTTTTGATGTTTTGGTTAGCTCACCCCAACTAATAACTAGCTAACTTCATGCCAATACGGAATACAAAACATTTCTCTCTCTTTTCCTCTGAGAGCAATTTCTGCTGTAGATTCCTAGGAGGGAAATTGGCCCCTCCATGAAGGAAAGTGACTTGTATTTTCCAAAAAACATGAAGATACAGGTCCTTGTGTTTGGTCCCCACTTGCATCTGTTCTTCCCCTCCATATAATTCCACTTTGTGGTCCTTGCTTTTTTGTCACAACAAAATTAAGCTAAAGACAGTGAGGGAAACCAGTGACTACAGTAAAGGGGAAATAATTAGCTGAGAAAAAATTTTGGCTAGTGTGAAGCAAAGTGGGAAACAGGAGAGTCATTGAGAGGAGAGAAGGGAGGAAAGCTGAGTAAGTCACTGCAGTGACAGGATAAGAAAAAGTTGAAATGTGTCTCTGTCACAACAATTGCTTTGGCCATTAGCAGCCATTAGCAGTGTCATAGTACAGAGCAAAAGATAAAAACTGTCTTTTTTTAAAGTCCTAAATTACAGTTGCCATGTATTTCAACCAGATATTGATTAGGCAGGCCATGTATCATCACTGCACAGTCAAATGTCATCCTCATGAGAGCACATGTAAACCATCTGTTTAACAGCTCCATTTTCCAATGCAATTCACAGAGACTTGTCTAAAGGCATACTGGACAAGTCTTCTCCTAATATTACTTTTCTAGGAGACACTTTGGGCCTCTGAGATGATCCATAACTCATCTTTTTCTTAGACTGCTGTTTGATATCTTTCCAAGCCAGACAAATCTTCTTTAGCACAAACCTTTATGGTCTGTTTTCTCCGTTCCCTGTAGACGTTACTCCATGGCTTGACTGCTAGCTCTGATATCTGATTTCCTCAGACAGTGGCTAATCCATTTCCACTTTCTTTAATAGTAGCTTTGATGTGTCTCCCTTGTACTATACTGTGCTCTCATTTGTCATCCATCCAACCATCCATTACTGTCTAAAATGTGGAGGCATAGCAATTGCCTAGCAATTTAGAAGTATTCTCATCAGTTTCTTTGTGGTCCCCAATGTCTCTGACCTGTTCAATAAAATTTCCTCTACATTCTGTTTAGAAGTTTATTTCTCCATTAATCTTAATTTACACATCACTTTGAAAGAGTAAAAGCAAATGGTTTCCCTCTAGTCCCAGCACTATTATCTCCTTTAATGTCATAGCATCAAACTCACAAAGTTTTCAGCCTGAATGACTCTACTTCTGTAGTCTGTATGTTTTGCTACATTATTCAATATCCTTTTTATCGTCCCTGCTCTATCAGCTTCCTGCTTTGTAAGTTTGTGTGTTTCAGTTTCCTCCCACTGTCAGTCTCTGCAGTCACATGCCATCATGCCAATGATTCAGATACCACTTGTGAAATCCAGGTGTTCCAGGATTTTGACTGATGTTCACTAATGATATTCCTCAGTCAATGCATGGAAGAAGTAGCAGAGTGTTCAAAAACCTGATTATCTCAAAATAGTTTTTGCTTTGAATGACTTCAAAGCTGTTTTCTCAATTGCAGCATAAAAAACATTCCTATTAATTAGCTATTAACAAAACCTTAAACTGTCCAACTCTCCACAGATCAAATGTGTTCTCAGGGATTATAAAATGTACGTATTTATTTGAATACCACAGGAGACTCTGTACAGTAGATAACCACAACATGATCTTACCATCCTATTACTATTTCTGTATTCTGAGTTTGACATAATTTCAAAATTAGGAATCTGTTGGTTGTCTCAAATTCTCCAGACTATTCTTCACAAGAACATGCATGATATAGAGATAAGCTTTCTCCTTGAGGTATTTAATAAAGACACATCCTTCTACTCGTGTATAAATTTTCTGTTTTCTCCAAATTTTGCCAAGAAGTTTATTTGTGGCAGCAGTAAAGGTTGGATGTCCTGTACTTAACAGCTAAACTGCAATTCATCAGTTCCACAGGCTGCATTTTCATTATGCAGAGTCTGGAACAGCTTCCCACAATTCAGCATGTTTTTAAAAACCAGATCAAGAGAAAGGCAAGGAAATTAAGAGGGTTGTGTATTGGTGGACAGAGCTGCTGATTTTTTTTTTTTTTAGTTCCAGATTTTACTTTTTTACCATGTAAATATTTAATGTGATCTTATTGATGAAATTATGGCCCTCAAAGCCTGTCATCCTGCCAAAGCTTCTTGTCATGCAGATATGACTGTCCTTACCTTCAGCCAAAAGGGACACAAGATGGGCATGCTCAGCAGCTGGCAAGAGCAAGCTCTTAATTATTAGAGAAACTGAATATGTCACAGTACTCTTTGCCAGGCAGCCAGAACCAGGTGCTGCAATGACAGCTTCTGGGGCAATGCTGGTTGGCATGCATCACATACCTTGCTGAAATTTCTTTATAGGATTGCATTAAAAGGTGCTTTCTCATGCTCCAGTGTCATACAGTCATGATAACTTCCTTACATCCCATCCATCTGCCAATGCACCTCTCACTGTCCTTCTTTTTCCTCTTTAGTCTTAGGGAGATTTCAGGTGGAATTGCTTTGAGTATTCTCCACTGACAAGATGGACATGCAGGCATTTCCAGGGACCATCAGCAGAGTTAATCTGTGGCAGTAACTTAAGGGACTGCCCTTAGTTTTGTGAAGTCTGAAAGGTTTTTAAGCATATGATTTTTCTCATTAAGTGCCCCTCTCAGGTGGATTTCATACCTCATCACAGTCTGAAGCTGCATGAGAAAGCCTGGCTGGGAGAGCCACCACTTCCCTGAGCTATCTCTCAGTGTGGGTAAGACCAGCCAGATCTTCTTTACACAAATCTTCTTTACACAAATACCTGGTGGGTGTTCCTCAGAAACACAGGGCTACCTTTTCAGGGGTGACCACATGGGACCATTGCATGTGCAGAGCAGATTTCACCTGAGATATTTCTACAGCGTTCATCTCAAGCTAAGCTTGCTTTGGAGAGAGACTTCCAGCCTGGGATGTCTGCAGCCAGACCACAGCTCCTCCCTCACAGTTGTGTAAGGAGAAGGAAGGACATGTGCACTGGGTGTGGAATATGGCATCATGTCAAGGATGGAGGGTGAGGATTTGGGTCAGGTGTGGGAGCAGAGGAGACAGGCAGAGAGGCTTCCCCAGGGCATGAGAAAGGTGAGGGGAGGACGAAAGCATGGCCTGCCTGGAGACTAATGCAAGGTAGAGCTCTAGTACATCCTTATCCCAACAACTATTTCCATCCTAAACAGCCCGAGCTAGCTCTAGCAAAGAGGTTTTTGTCTGTGCACTGTGAGAAAACACATGTAAAGGCACTGCTTGTTGCAACTGCCCTATCAATGTTTTTATTTAAAGGATGTGGATCAACTGGCTGCAGGGGAAATATAAGGGGATGCTCACAGGGAAAAGGCTCTGCTCACTGTGTATGTTTATTTAGAAAATGAATGAAAATGGATTTCAGTTATTGGTAAAAATGAACTTCCATCATATGAAATAAGACAAATGGATCTTCACCTGATTTTTCTAAGTGGTCAGGTCCCGAGCTTCTCCTGAGGCATTTCTCCCTGGGGAATCTCCCAGGAAAAGTCTCCTCCCATCAGGGCAGTGTGGTCAGGCTGTTAGCACCTTTTAGGAGGTCACCTTTCCTCAGTACCAAGCTGGGCAGATTCCAGACTGGTTTGTTCCACACCTTTGTTTTGGGGGTGAGCTGAGGCCTGCTGAAGCCGAGGGCTGGCACGGCTGTATGTCTGTGTCACCGTCTCATGCCAGTGTCACACCGCTGAATGTGTGTGGTGTGTCCTGCTCTTATACCTGCGAGGACGGGTGAATGAGCATAAAAGCACTGAGCAGTGACCTACACCTGCATCTGCTGACATCAGGGGGGATTCTCATGTTGACTTAGGGAGCAGATTTTCTGAAAATGCCACGTGTGTGTGTACTTTGCTGCCTTGTGTGAAATGCAGTGTGTGCCTGTAAGAGAGCTGCTCAGCAGCCTTCTGCCAGCTTACCCCAGCCCCTGCCACCAGGAGCCTGCAGGAATGGTAAGCCTTGCTTATGGATTAGCCAGGTGGGACACAGGGTGGGGTGGGAAGCTGGGATCATTTTGACCTGATGAACCAGATCATCTGGATGCATTTCAGCAGGGCATATCTCTGCAGGTTGCTGTTCAGTCCCAAGGTGAGTGCCTGGAGCCATGCTCCAGTTTATCATGCAGTCTCTGACCTGGGTCAGATGAACTAATGCCTCTCAGGCACGCCCCTGCCTGATTTCTGTGAACATTGGACTGGGTGAGATCAGTGAAAGAAGGTAGTGTTACAACATCATTGTGTTTTCATTTGGTGGATCCAGTTTGCTTTACTCACCTGCCTTCTTCTGCCATTGTAATTACATTGTTTGTTTTGGAGGGGGCTGCTTTCCCAATCTTTGTCCTATCCCAGAAAATGGTACAGCTTTTACTTCTGTTATGGTGGTTTCAGAATGAACCTAAAGCATTGGACCAGATTCTTCCTTTTTTTTATCCAGGAAACCTTTCTATTGAGCTTAAAGTCCTACTCTTAAAGGACTGGCAGAGAAAACTGGATCAAGCTCAGCTTTCCATTGCTATCCATATCTGAAGAGCCAAACCCTATTTCTGCAGAAACAAATGGCTAAACTTCCCATTGTCTTTAAAATGGCAAAGAATGAAAGTATCAGTGAAATATATATAATTTGATGGTAAAAGTCAGCAGTCAGTCGGTGTTACATGTGTCCCCATGCATTTGAGAAACTCAACCCAGCCTGCCCTTTCCTGCCAGCCTGGAGACTGGAGGCCTCAAGAGCCTCCTCTGCAGTTGTACTTCAGCAGTAATCCCAAGGAGCACGTTTTCCTCTGGTCATACTTTCAGTTTTCTATCAGAGTACCTACCTTAGAGACTGGCTTCCTTCTGTGTATAAACACAGCACTTGATGGTGTACGCTCCAGTGACAGATGGACAGCATTGCAAAGACTGTCTGACATTTCCTTTCATAAGTAAGTCATATGTTTCTTCTTGGGTTAAGTTTATCACATTTCTCCAGTCATACTCTCTGACATGCCATGGAATGCCTTCTTATTACAGAGAAGGAAACTGGCTCTGATTTTTTTCACAGGTGTTAAGGTCAAAGAGGACCATGTTGACACCTCTGACAAAAGAGAGAACACAGAGCTTCTCCGAGTGATTCCTGTATAAGGTCCAGTAATCTCAAGGGGAAATAACAAAAAGGTTTCCAAGACATTCAGTCTTGATACAGGACTTCAGGTGGTGAAGAATCCGTCCCAGTCTACAATAAGATCTTCCATTTTTTAATTAACTTTGCAATTAAAATTTTGTACCTCAATTCCAATAGCAATTTTTCTAGCTTCAGACTTACATCACCAGATCTTACTGCTAGGTTCAGTAGTGATTAGTGTGAAAAATGTTCTCTCCCCACAGAGATGGGGTTGCCCAGACTATCTTTGATAATCTGAAATTACTTATCTCCTTATATTTATTAGACTTTAAAAGGATGTTTTGTTCTTTTTTGGAGTCCTTTCCAATACCTCCTAAACAGCAAACTTGTCTTTTGTCACTTGGCAAACATAAATAAGATTATTTGAGACATCTCCAGTTATCCTCTCTAGAGACATTTCATACCAAAGATCTTCCTTAAAGCAGCTAATTACTACATATGGAAGCTTAAATAATAGCTCTGCCTATTTATAGCTATGTCAAGTTTTCCATTTACTTCCATCTTGGTCTTGTGTGTAAGCCTCTGCCATGCCTGCCATGTCTGAGCAGTGAGTACCCTGGGAATTCCTGTGACTGTGCCCTGAGAGAGGAACTCTCCCTCTACCTTGGGTATAAAACTGACAGCACATATGAAAAAAAAGCTGCCTAGAGGGAGTCACTGAAGAGCAGGTGGGGCCTCTGAGCAAGTATAAATGAGACATGTTTTTTTCATTTCAGTGTCTCTGGTCATGTAAGGTACTGTGTAACAGAGATTATTAATTGATTGATAAATGTTCATTTATAAAATCATATGCCTGAAAAATGTTATGTGGCACTGGACAAGGCACAAAATGAGAAGCTCTCTCACATGGAGAGTGGATGAAAGCGACTTCAGGCCTTCTGTGTAATGCATGAGCATTTTGTGAGAGAAGAAAAGGGAGAAAAGTGAGAGATTCTTGGTATTTCCACTACAGTCACATTTTGTAATATAATTTCTTACGGAGATTTTATGGCTTAGTCAAGGACAAGGTGACCCTCCAGAAAATATTCCTGGTCACTCAGCTGCTGCCTGTGGTGTTTAGGCAAGCCAGCTCTAGCACAGGAAGTATGCTCAGGTCCCTGCCCCAAGAGGTGTCCAGGAATGGAGAGCTTCAGAGTTCTGAGTTTGGCTCTAACACCAACTGAATCTCCAAAGGCCTTGAATTTCAATCAGGAATAGCAATAACAGATCTCTTAAGGATGGGGAAACAAACAGGGCTGGTTTGCCAAAGGCTTCAAGCCTACTTTTAGAAATTACATAATTGGTTTAGACAGAGTAGTGCTGGAACCTGCCAACGTCTTGATAACTGATTAACATCAAAGAGAGATAGGAGGAGATATCTCCAGTTTCTGCTGTATCTGAAACAGCCACCCCTATGCCAGAGGCTTCGAATTTTTAATTTGCTGCCCTATCAACACCCAGAAGGGTGGGACTGGGAAAGGTTTTCCTCAAATAGATCATCAGCAGATATGGCTGAGCTTGTTCTTGGAGGAGCTCTGCAAGGCAGGCGTAAAGAAGGGGATAATTACTTCACGAGTCAAATGGGTGTGTATATCATCACTTCCAAGGACAAAGGAAAGGCTTTCAGAAATATGTGTAGAAGAAATGGTGGGAATGAAATGAAGGAGACTTTACAGATCTGGACCCAAGCCTGGAAGGGAGGAGGCCCATAACTCCCTCCCACTGAGCTAACATTGCCAGTTGCATCTTTCTATACTCCCTTCCACCAACATGCATCAACTGGCCCCTCTCTATCTTGGTCCCAACCCAGTCAAATGAACTCATGGCTTTCCTAGTTTGAATCTCGTTACATACTCTTACTTCCCTTCAAATCAGTCCACACTTCTTCAGCCCACATCCACAGAGTCCAGTGGTGCATTCACAAGTAACCCTAATCATTTAGTCATATTCTGGCCCAGTCAAAACTGAGTAAAAGTATTTAGAAAATGCATCAGTGTAGCCTCGGAAAAAAAAAATGTTCGAATGATAAGGCTTTGGGGGGAAATATTAAAATATCTGCATAATTTTCAACAAAAATCTCAAATGGTTAAAGGCAGCACATGACTGCATGGTGAAACATTAGGACCTGTTGTCTGGCCTATTATCAACATTGTGGTCAGTCATCTCTAGTGCAGGGTACTGGACAACTGAGAATAAACTGGCTAAGGAGCAAGCTGAGAAACAAATGTCTATGGCTAATACCACACCTACTAAGAACTTGTTTATATAGACAAACGTAATTATTTACTAGCAGGTCATTTAAGGATACAACAACAAAGAATTTTGTTAAGAAGAAAGATTAGATTTATTTAGGATTATGAAAAATGTCTGCATTACCATAAATGAATTAGGACTTTGTCTACACACTTGATTTAGGCTGAGATTCATAGAGCTGATAGCTCATATTTATTCATTACTGTTTTTCTTACAGGAAATCTGAAATATGAAAATTTAAGTAGGTCATTAGGGACAATAAGTGAATAAGGTTGATGTTTTACTTTAAAAAAAAAAGAATGGTATGAGAAAGGGAGTATTTTCACTTCCTAGAATATCACAAATAATAAACCAGAACATGGTAATTTCAATTATGGGGATAAATTACAAGAAAAACTGCCACAAATCAAAACAACATCAGATTAATTACTAACCTGGGATCAAATAGTGACTGTCTCTTTGCCACTAGAGGGAAATGTATAGATCAATTTATAGACTGTTTATCAGGAAAGTTTTTATTTTACATTGTAAACAAGATGGGTCAAAGCCTTAACTGAATGATTGCTTTTCCAAATGGTTATATGTTTTTAAGCAGAGAATTTTATTTAGAAATGAGAATTGGAGAGCTCATGGCATCTAAATCCTTTCCATGATTAATTGCTGAATCGCTGCTTGGAAATTAATTTCACAGAATGACAGAATGGCTCAGATTGGAAGGGCTCACAGTGGGTCATCTGGTCCAACCTCCCTGCTCAGCCAGGGTCATCCCAGAGCACATGGCACAGGATTGCCTCCAGATGGTTCTTGAATGTCTCCAGTGAGGGAGACTCCACAGCCTCTCTGGCCAATCTGTTCCAGTGTGTGGTCACCCACACAGTAAAGAAATTCTTCCTCATATGCAGGCAGAACTTCCTGTGCCTCAGTTTCTGCCCTTTGCCTCTTGTCCTACTGCTTGGCACCGCCAATAAAAGCCTGGCTCCATCCTCTTGGCACCCTCCCTTTATACATTTCTAGACTGTATTTGCTCCACTACAACTCACAGCCTTTGAACTTTAGCTCACTTTTGCCACATTGAACTTTTCTTTTCGAAATACAGAGTACTCTCCTTGGGACAGTGAGAAGGGCACACTGCCCTAGTGTCAGCTCAGTATGCAGGGCTGCAGGATGCCTCTGCTCTTTTTAAGCTCTGGCATCAGCCATTGGCTGGTTCACTCAAATAACCCCTCTATGACTTATTTAAGCATATAAATCCCCATGAAATATAACCAAGGAGAGTGTTTAAATAAAACACCACTACCCCTGCTGATTATTTCCATCTGAGTAGGTTGGCACATTGAGCAAATTCTAAAACATGTACTTCCAAGATAGGCATATAAATACAGCTGCTTTTGGTCATCCTTGACATACAGCACCTTTCACTGACAGATTTTTCCCAGCTCACCAAGGGCCCCAGGGAGCAAAAGGTCAGTATCCTCTTCCTTGTTCACTTCCCCCACCCTGTTCTCCTCCAGGCTGCTGGACTCCATACTTCACCCAGGCAGACACACTCCAGCTTCTGGGAACCCCCATGTGACAAGGAATTCCTGCTCTGCACAGGAATAGTGCAGTGTCATCTGCAGTGTCATCAGAGAATTGGCCTCTTAATTGATTGGCAAGTTTGCTGGATGAACCTGAGTTAGAAAGGTGTGCCAGCAATGCCTTGCCCAGGCTCTTATTTCTCCATCTTGCTCAACTAAAATAATGTTAGACCAACCATACAGCATAAAGGAAGTTGATTTTTAGAGTTGAAAATTATTATTTTGAAGTCATGACTATTCACTAGGACCTGTTTTGAAGTAATATTTTTGAGATGCTTGAGGGATTTATTTTATTTCATACAGAACATTAAGTCCTTTGACTCTGGCTTCTTTACCTTATGGCACCTGCGCTGGTTTTGGCTGGGGTAGAGTTAAATTTCTTCACAGTAGCTGGTATGGGGCTGTGTTTTGGATTTGTGCTGAGAAGTGCTGATAATACCAGGATGTTTTAGTTCCTTCTGAGCAGTGCTGACACAAAGCCAAGATGTGGGATGGTGAAGTATAGAGCTGCACTAAACTGTATTTAGGGAAAGCAGAACAAAGAAACATAAACTCACCTATGTAGAAGGCATCATATATATTAAATTCTGATGTAATGTGATAGTGTAGACCAAAGAAGAAAAATAAAAGTGTGTAAGTATGCTAGCAAACTAACAAAAGTACCTCAGGTGGATCCCAGAAGGAGGAAGAAGGAACCAATCAATACAATCTTCCTCCCAAAGAGGCACTTCAGAGGCTGATGACTTACTGTGTCACCCTCTTCAGTAGCCCAAAGCTGCTGACTTCAGGACTCAAAGGTGCAGTGCAAGGGTGACCATTACCCTTAGAAAAAGGATGTCTGCTAAGAACTGCATGTGTTATGATTTCAGTTGTATTACAGAATCACTAGATTCTGTAATCAGTGTAAACAATTAGTTACCTTTTCTCTTTTGCTCTCAGTCTTTATTTGATAAACTCTTAGAATAGAAATTGATTTAAAACAGCAAAGAAAAGGCATTGCAAATGTCCACATGTACCACAGGTGAATTTAAACCTTCAGAAGTGCATGAATCACTCTTGTTTGCTGTGGAAGCATAGGTGGGAGTCAGGACTGCTCTGTGCAAGGGCAATCAGGGCATCAGGAGAGCCCTAAGAGCCAGATGAGATTGTCAGACCTTGGGATGGGAAACAAAAGTGTGAGGAATGATCCAAGGAAATGCACAGTAAGACAGCAGCAGCACTTGGCAGCAATGCAGAGGATGTGTAATCCAGGCCTCCTGACAATGTCTAATGCCCTTTTCACTGGATAACAATAACCTCTTTCCAAACCAAAGCTGATGTTTGTCTGACCCTGCTACATCTCCCTGGGTTGTGTAGAATATCCTTCCCAGTCACCTTCTACATATCCCTGCACCCCAGCACGTCAGACTTTCCTTCTTCATGGCTTTTCTTGTTAGAGCTGAACATGATTTGGCAACATAGCACCAGGGAGATAATTTATTTCTTTAAGGAATCACTTGACAGCACAAAACAAGCTCTGAAGGAATAGAGTCCTTCTGCAGGGACCACACAAAATCCCTGTCTGCAGTTACCTCAGTACCTGTCACATGCACCTCAGCAGAACTCAGCTCAGGGTGCCATCAGAAGGGTGCTCATCTGGCAGGATTGGACTGAGGCTCTCATCCTCTGTTAAATTTTATGTTATTCTGTAACACTTCTACATCAGTTCACAGTGATGGTGCTGACAAGACTCCTGCACTGAGGGGTCTGAGATATCAGAAGGATGTGACAACTACACCTGTGACACCTGCCCACATATAGAAGTGTGTAATTAAAACAGTGCTTTCACTTTATCATGATCAGTGTGGAGGAACTCGGGCTGGCTCCAGTGAGGTTTGATATAATTACATTAAACAGTGGTAAAAGGCCACTAAGGTTGGAAGATCAAAGCCCAAAACCTTTCTTAGGAGGTGCCTAATAAGGTAGCAAAAGGCTTAATGTCTTTGATTCACCTCTTTGGCATTTATCATGTAACAACACTTTCACTACCTGACCACATGCTACTTTTCAAGAGGCTTTCTGCTCCATTCAAAGCAAAGCTGTTTCTTTTCAAGGTTGGTATTGCACAATATTAGTGGAGAGAGGGTGTGAAAGGCAGGATGTGAGGGAGGACATCATCTGACATCCAGGCGAAAAGCAACAGAGTTGAGATTTTGAAATCCAAACATCTCCAGAAACAGAAAGAATGATGATTCTTCTTTTATGATACATGTTCATAAACAAAATAAGATTATTGACAAATTATTTTTAAGCTCATAAGATTTAAGAGAGGTGAATTTTTAAATTGGCAGACAGCCATTCATTTTCTAGATTCAAATTCATGTAAACATGTAGCTGATGCTGGAATGCAGCTTTCATTCTCCCTCTTGACTATAAACACATAAATCAATCCAGATCTTGTACTGGACTTCATCAATGCCTTTTGGCTTGAGTTTAGTTTAGTAAACAAAGGGATATGGAAAAAATCCAACCCTTTTTGTACCAAAATCATAGAAAAGGTAAATTGCTGAAAGGAGCATCCAAGTACAAACAAACTGAGATACCTCAAGGTACCTCCAGTTGTGAAATCCCTGAATAACCAGTCCAGCTTTTCATGATTATTATGAAGTTCTTTGTGTAATGATAGAGAAGCATTATGTGTAGCAATCAATTGTTATGGTCCTTTGCTTTCTGGAATTTTGTTTTGTGGGGAGGTTGACCCGGTTAGAAGCAAAACAAGGCAAACTACTGCATTTGATTTATAACCCTTCACATTGCAGGTGTGAGAGAGCTGGGAGCAGTCACATGTAGCTTCATTATGCAGCACTGCAAAGCAGCTAGACTTTGTGAATTAAAAGAAAAAGCCTAGTTTTCAAAACAGTCTGCTCAATTTTTTTTTTTTTTTTGTGAAATGTAAGAAGTTGAGAAGGCCTGTAGGCAACTTCATAAGGACTGCATGAGTAACACTGATTATCTGTCCCTGGAGAGGCCAAGAAAACAGGAAAGGGAGCTAGCCAAGAAACAGATTTAAGAGAAGGTTCTCAAACTTCCCTATTACCTTTGGGATTGTTTCCAAATTCTAAAGCTAAGAAAGAAAAACCTGGACTTGGCAAAATAAATAATGTGCACTGTACAATACGTGGTGTCCCAGGATGATTTGTGACATTTAGTAATACCATATGTCATGAATGACATCGAGGGAATCATCCACAGACATACAGCTGCTTGAAAATTGCTTCCAAGACCAGTTGTAAATGAACAATTAAATCTAAATTTTGCCCATTTTATAAGCACCATAACACAAAAAACAGTGTTTTCTGTTCACTAAAGAGCTATTGCAAAAGAGAAATCTCAAAAATATTTTTACTGGATATATTACTTGGAAGGGATAATTTTCATTATTTTCATAATTTGTTATTTTAATTTTAAGGTTGTGACTAGGACAAATTTTTCTCATGTTATAATTCCTTATCATTTATTAGACTTAGAGTGGTCTTACTGTCACAAAGATGCAAGAAAAGCAAGTTTAGTAATGGCCATATACACATGGTTCTTACAATTATTCTCTCACAGATAACCTGATTATACCCAGTTTAAACCTAATCTACAGGGAAAGGAAAGACATTTACTTTATTCAAGAGCATTCAAATGTATTTACATCTTTCTGCCCAGCACTGGTCATGTGTGTAGGGCACTATCCATAAACAGTAATAAGGAAAAATGGCTTTTATCACCTGTTTTCCACTGTTTTGAGAGACCTAGTGGAAAAAAGACTTTTCTTTGTATTGGAAATTTCCTTTGGCAAATACTTTTAAATTTTTTTAACCATCTCAATACATTTATAATGTCTAGCAAAAGTAAAATTAGCATTTATTTGTCATAAATCTGTAGCTCTATCATGTATGCTTTTATTGATAACGCTTCAGGAGAAACTGTTTTCTGTGATACCTGAGCCATTAACAGCATTTAAATATCTGTATTTAATGTCATACCATAATTAAAAGCATTTAAAGACTATGGTTAAAGGAGTAATGGACTTTTAGAAAGCTATTTTTGCTAGCAGAATAAAAGAGGAAGCAGAAATTTGCTTCCAATTAAGATTTTATATCTTTAAAATAAGCTTGAGCTACACTTCAGCCAAGTTTGAGGGACTGTTACCGTGTGGGAAGGACAATGTCTATGGTGAACTGAGAAACTTCCTGCTGGATTTTGGCTCTTTCCATGCCATCATTTACTTTCTAGCACAGGTTATTTGCTTGCTGCTACTATGCACTATTTACATCATCACGTATGCAATATGATTAACATGCCAGCAGTGCAATTGCAATAAACCTGGATAACCCTTTCCTTCACACTTTTAAATTCATTGTGGATAATAACTATACACACTCCAGCATTATCTCAGATCTAAATTTTCATGAATTTTCATCATACCTCTCATCACTTACATCCCTGTTACAGACCAAATAGTGTCTTTTGCATGTGCATACTTCCTGGAGACTGTAGTAGAAAATACTCAGGGGAAAAAAATGGCCCAGGGCCCAAGCAAGGAAGCTTGTGAGTTTGTGTTTGTGCAAAACAGATGCCCAGTCTGTTACAGGAGGTCTTAAACACCACCTAAATAAAATGCAGTGCAGAAAGTAAAAGGTATAATGCATGAAGTCAGAATAAGATTTGTTTGAAATTTGTAGTCTGATTGTCTATTACGTTTTCCCATTCTAATGCAGATTACATCTTTACCACAATCCCATGTTCAGCCACATTCTTACCAGAGCACCATTGAACACATTTGCAGTGACCAATACCTGCATCCTGCTCTCCCTGGAGCACTTTCTTTCTGCTGTGCCCCAGGGCCAGCACTGATACTTCCCTGCTGGTACATGGGTGCTTTCCATGGCACACATCCAAATGCAGTAAAGGTATCTTCCTCTACCCTGTCAGCCCTGCCACCCTTTTTCTGCCTTGACTTTTCAAGGACACTATGAATGCCAAGCTGTCAGCCTTTCAAGAAACTACATTCGCTTCCATCACTGCAAGTTAACAAATTAATGCTTAATATGGTGTTAGAATAGTGATAGACCATGGTCCACATGCTGTCCTGGCTCAACGGAATAATGAATCACCCCACAGTTGGAGATGTGTATCTGCATATATGTATGTGGCAGAATAATAGTTTGCACAAAAAAGCAGTGTTTTCCCAACCTTACTTTAAGCACCCTCTCTATTCTGGATATAAAATTTGCCAGTGTATTTAAAGAAATTAAAATCTCCTCACCAGGTTGAAGACTACAAAATCTCTGGCAGAGAAATCCTGCTATGGTGGGTGCAGAGAAGCAGAACCTCATGGGGACTCTGAGGAGGTGAGCTTTGTGCCACTCACATTTGTGAAAATTATTTAGAGTCCACTTCTGACAAAAAGCCTGCAACTTTTGTTTTTTAATTAAAAGCTGTGCAAAGCCTTTACACTTCCATTTTGAAGTAAAATGTTGCCCAGAGAGTTGTGGACTGCCCATCCCTGGAGATGTTCAACACCAGACTGGGTGGGGCTCTGAGTAACCTGGCCTAGTGGAAGATAGCTGGAGGGTTGCTAGATGATCTTTAAGGCCACTTGCAACCCAAACCATTCTGTGATTCTATGAAATACCAGTTCCTCTTGTGCTTATCTGGCAAGATCTGAACTCATGCAAACACAGGGGGTCCAGGAAAGTGGAGTGTTTCTTCTTAGCACATTGCATGGCAGACACTGTGTCAAAAGGCTATTCTGGCTGGATCACTAGGGTTGGGGAGGAAAGACTTATGCCTCCCTCTTTGTACATGCTCAGGGGCTACTCAGCCACCACTGTTATTATGATAGAGTTCCCAGGAAAAACAGGAGGAAATATTCTTCATTAAAGATTAATTTGGCTTATTGTGGCTTTTTAAAACTCTGAAATAAGAAAAGAGGCACAGAAGAGCCTTTGCTCTTTGCTCTTTGCTATTGAGCTAATAAATAGTAATAATAATTTCTCGGAGAGCCATGCTCAACTCTTTTCCACAGGTGTCCCTACACCTTCTCAACATAACTTTTACCCTCTGGAATTTTCCTGCCTCTCCCATTTCATGGCTCTTCCTCCCAGCACTGGCTGCTGCCTCCTGCTCAGGCAGCCCCAGGCTGAGGTATGGGTGCCTTTGCAGGGCACTGCTCCCACTCCACTGCTCCCTGCCCCTGCCTAAGGCAGGAATTTACCTGAGGACAGAGATTCCTGACTTGTGAGGCACATGCATGCTTGGGTGCCAGGAGGGTGGGGAAGCCAGTCCCAGCACCCTAAGGGGTGCAGCACCACGTGTCTGCCCTCCACCCTCACCCCGACCTTACAGGGACAACCTCTTCTCCAGAGCCACTGAAGTGGCTCTTGGCCCATTCCTAAAGGAACTTCATGCTGACCCCTGAAGATGGTGGTGGTACTCCCTCCACTTCCTCTCTGGGTTACTTTTGAGAAGTTTCCCTTTGTTACATGGGGAAGGGCTGGTGTATAGATGTAGAGCCAGGGCTGCACAAGTCTATGTGTTTGCAAAGTTTTTTGTTCCTTCTTAAACCATCTAAAGGAGGTTAGAAGCTTATAACTGAGGTTTTAAAAGGACAGGAGAAATCTAGATGATAATGCTCATAGAAGTATTTTATCTGTTTATACAGAAGGATGCTTTAAAAAATCCTAATATTCATTAAATGAATGAGCATCTTCCTCCTCACTATCGTGATTCATACCTGAAAGTTTATGTTAGAAGGCATTCTACAAACAGTATCTCATAATTGTTTCAGTTTTAGTGTAGAGTTTAAGTTACAGTAGAATAAACACCTGAGCTATGTAAACGTGCATGACCTGACACTAAGAAAAGGGGAGAAAAAGCGCTGTTCTTCTTTCTTACAATGTTTTTCCTCCAGGGCATATTTTTTTCCCCCAGTACGTAATCAAAGAGGCTTCTTGATACTTTGGTGCTAAGTTATGGCTCCTCCATTAGAGGATTGTTAGGCAGAAGACAACAAGGGTGTTTACTTTCCCTCCTTATTGTTTAGCCTTTTCTTCCAGGTAAACCATAACTTGGCTGGCTACGTGATTTGAGTGTCAAAAGGAGGCTTTTGCACGGCCCATAGTGGCCATGGCTTAGTGGGATGATGGGTGGCATGTTGTGGTGGCCTCACTTCTGCAACCTAAAGAGCTCTGTGCAAGCTGGGGGAACCATGCCACAGCCTTGCCATCAGCCTGTCAGAGGAGTGTGGCAGTTCACATCACCCCACCTTCCAGCTCACCTAGAAATATTCTGTCCAGTCTTGCCTTAATGCAAACCCACAATACACCCAGCACAGCAACTTGCTGCAGCACTCAGAGGAAGTATTAATTCAGTTCTCAGAAGTGAGGCATACTTGTGCTTTCAAGCCAGTGATATTCAGGCATGTCTCCAGAAATATATTATCCTTCTTAAGAAGGATATTCTCTAATACCAGACTTTGAGATTTGCAGAGTGATAATAGTATAGCCCAAGTGAACAATTAAAATTTGGCAGACTACTGTTCATTTCCCATTTAGAATCACAAGAACAATGTCAGAGTTTTGTTTGATTAACATTCACTATCTGTAGTGATCAAAGGACTATGTCTAAAAAATTAGCATTTTAGAAAGTCTTTGACAGTCAGCAATAAAATTCTCATACTTAGTCTGAAATCATTCCCATCTGCATTCCTTATTTGCATATAATTTATGAAGCATCATTAATGAAATCAAACAGATAGTAAGCACACCTAAAGCATCCATCCGACACAAAATAGACTCCAGATAATTAGGGTAACTGCTATTATTATACTTCTCTGCCCCTCCTGTAATTAGTATTGTTTGTAGTTGAAAAGGGAAAGAATCAAAGGCTTTTCAGAAGATACTGTTTTAGTCTCACCTTATTTCACAATATATTGTTTTAATCACACCTTATGCTTTGTAGGTGGCTTCTGAGCAAACTAGGTTTGACTCCCTTCAATGGCAGTCTATGATTAATGGCTTCATTTTCTAGTTCATGTCCAGGAAATGAGCATTTGTACTTCAGACAGAGTTTTGCCTGCTAAAGGACTTACTCCTACATTATCAACAGAAATCAAACATTACTTTTATAGCAAACACTTTTCTACTTAAGGGAGTATGATTATTTATTGACCATCAGTATCCTGCAGAAGTCAGGGAGCACAAAGGCTAAGGAATGATTAGTGTAGTGAGAGTTGAATTGGGCTAATTTCCAGCACCAAGGCTATGCAGTATAGAATATCCTTTTATGAATATGAACTTTATAGCATATTGCATTAGACTACTAATACCACAAGGAATGTTCTATTTGGGTTTATGCAGTTTTAAAGAAGACTGTTAAGAACATATCCATAATTTATTACTTCTGATGGAAAATTGTATTTCAACAAAGCAAACTTTTAACAGAAAAGCTTGCACACAAACACACACACAAATAAAAAAAGGTGTACGAAAAAAGCCCATAATTCATCGCTTTCAGACAGGGACTGAGTGTTTTCCATTTGGAGTTACAGACCAGTTTTTATCCAATAATGATAACATTTGACCCTGTCCCCACCTGTCCTCTGAGCCTGGCTGCCCAGGCATAAACACACCCCAGTGCCCCTGCAGGGATTGTGCTGAAGCAGCCATCTCCCTGAGCAGCCAGCTTGGCCGAGGTCTGCTGCAGCAGAAAGCTGCACCCGTGGAAAATCTGCAGGAACTGAGCACAGAGCTCATGCAATGCCATGCCAGGAGGAGGTGACTGGATATCTTTTGCTTTATGTGTCCTTCCAGCTGCAGCTCCTCTGGGACCACGAGAAGAGTGGATGCTGCCTGGTGCACACGTGGCTCACCAAAACCCTGGGCTGCTGCTTCACCAGGGTCCATGAGACCACAATTACTGTCCAGGGGAAGTGGTGGCCCCTTCAACAGTGCTCAAAGATGCTCACTGGAAGGGAGGAGTCTTCATGTTCCCAGGATCAAGGTAGTGCCCACTCTCATGGATTTTTCTCAGACATTTCAAAACAGCAAAGGCCAACATTTCATCATAGTTAATGATGTCTTGTCTTTCTCAGTGCTCAGAGTAACTGGTTTACAAAGAAGAGCACTAAAGGTAGTGATAATAGAGCACGCACTTATACTGAGCAGCATTTATCTGGGATGTGATAGAGGTGATCACCTTTATGTCTCTAATAGGGACTACTTTCTATCTAATCAGTAATTACCTCGCCAATATAATCAGAGTGCTTGGCATTAGAAATCAATGGCACTGTTTCCTCTGAACTTTGGAGCAGGGAGATGAAAAGCAGAACAACTGTGACTGCCTCATAGTTTTGGACAATGTAGACTGCATAGACTGTATCAGAAATGTATTCTTTCATTCACTGCACAACTGAAAGACCATGCAACAGTGCCCGTTGCAGACTCCAGTGTCCCACAGCAATAATCACAAGGAAAGAAATCTGCCCACAGTCCCAGTCATCTGTGAGACACAGATGGACAAAATTTTAAAATTGACATTAAAATCAAGATTCAAAAATACTGCGGCAACCTAAACAAAACAAGTTTTCAGAAGTCAATTTTTCAAAGCAGCATACAGAAAGCATGAAAGCTGGCAATCACTCAGTGATTTGCAGGAACCTGATAGCATCAGCTTAGACTATCTGACAACTTGTCCATTCTTGTATTGGCAGAAGTGGCTGTATTTATTTTCCGAACTTAATAAGTAATAATGTCAAAAGCAATACTTAAAACAAACTTTAAGCAGTATTTAAATATTGCTCATGCACAGAAATAAAGTCGAATAGTCCCACAATCACCTGATGCAACAGTGGATTGCAGGACACTAGCTGAAACTGAAATTGCAACAGTAGTGGTTTTAGATTTAGATTAACTGCAAAGGATTTCTACAAGCATTCTGCAGGTTCTGTGCAACACAGTGAGATCCTGAGGTTTCAAGACAAGTTAATGACAACTTACCTGCGTGTCAGCTACCTACAGTAGTACATAGAATATGGAAAAACAGCAAAATGTGACTAGGAAAACACATCCAAATCTGTCTCTGTGGGATTACACCGGTCTCAACATTTTGTCCATTAGTGATACCACGCATGGCATGACAGGGATTTTTCTTATGCACTGAAATGTTTACAAGTTAGGTATCTGCCCTGTGAAAAATTGACTCTTGCAAAGTGTGTACCACTAGTCCTCAGAAACCTGTTTCAAAGAAGAATTTCAAGTTTAAGGACAATAGTTTTGTCCTTAATAGTCCCACACAGAATTCCCAAACCTGGTTAGGCAGGTGAATCATGCAGGGCAGAGTGTACCATTTTAACTCAAACCTTTAAAGCCTCTTGTCGAAACCATCAATATTTCAGCATCTGAGTGTGCTATGGATGATGATGTCACACCAAGTAGACAGTTGCCATCACTTAGAAGTGCTTCTCCAAGTATATCATCAAATCAGACTGATTTGATTGAAGATGCAGTGCTAATAAAACTCTCCACCCATCATAAGGCAGGAGTACTGTAATTCTACTGGTCTTCAGTATAAAATACCAAAATTGACGATTTTTGTAGTTATGAGAGATCATTTGGTCCATGTGTTTGCTAGCCTAACACTGACCCTTCTCTTTTTCTGGCTGAGGGCATGCACCCTGAGCAGTACCATCTGTGCTGCTGAGCTGCCAGCCCTGGGGAGCACCTCGTCCCTCTGGCAGCAGCTTCTGAGGCAGGTCTGAATGAAGAGCAGCGTGTGCAGTGCCCGACAAGAATCTCTGAGGGTGCATGATATGTATTAACTGGGTTTGCTTTAGCTGAAGCACAGGATCTCTCCCAGGCTTTGTAGAAAATGCTTCTGATGAAAAAGGAAAGCCTTTTATGTCTCCAGCTCACCAAATAGCCATCTCATTCAAAGCATCAGCACAGCTCTCCTATAAACTCCTGCATTATTTTCCATGCTTAAAGAGCATGTGTTGACTGGCAGCAGCTGAGACATGCTTAAAGCTGTCCAAGAAGTATGGAAAGTGTCATCAGACTGTGTGAGCCTTCAATAATCCACTAATCTTTTTGAACACATTATTTTGTTTAGCCAGACTTTAGTTATTATATCTGACACGTTTCACATATTACAAAACTGATCATTAGCGTGTAGCTGGCTAATCCGCAGTTTGAGGAAGGATTGATTTTTAAATTAATATAAAAAGGCTGTCAACTTAAGCAAGGAGGCTCTAAGTTTCTAAGCATATAATATATTTTGCTTTAACAGCATTATCAGAGATGATGCAAATGATAGGTCGATTTACATAAAAGGGAAGATGGATATACTGTGAGTACAAAAGTGCTTCACAGCCAATGATCAAAGTAGAAATGGGTTTGTTTGTCTGTGAAACATTCACTTGTGGTCACTTAGATGACAGGTCAGTTTTAGCAGGCATTTCTGTAAATACAAAGGTAGAATCAAAGGTAGAATCATAGAAATATACAAATACAAAGGTAGAATCATACAATCATTTCGATTGGAAAACACCCTAAAGATCATAAATCCAGCTGTTAACCCAGCACTGCCAAGCTCACCATTAGGCCATGTTCCTAAGTACCTTGTCTATATAACCTAATAAAATCAGGAATGAAACTGCAGGAGAAGTATCAATTAACATTATCAATTAACATCTATTTTGATGCATTTATGCATTAACAATAAAATGAAAAAATAAGTATGCATTTTTAATGTTAGTATTCACAGACCAGCCTATTTTTGCACAGCTATGTAGTATTTTTCATAAAATAGTTTTCACTAAATTAAATATACAATGCCCACTAGGTCTTGCAGAATTAAATTTTTTTACAGGTTTCCAGACTGTTAGAAATCAGGTTATTGTGAGGTCACTGAAAATTAGTTATTAACATTGGCTTTTTTGGTGAGCATCTCTTAACAGGTCCTTTAACTATACTTTTTAAGTTCTTAGAATATAGTTTCACTATTTCTTCCTGATGACTGAGTTTTAATCACTGTTCAAGTCACTGAAAGTCTTTCAATTTCCATTAACAGAACTGAACTCATTACCAGGGCATAAAGATGCTTCAGGCCAGACCACACAGTAAGATCCCATTCCTTTTCTGATCCTCCTTTTTCACCTATAAATGTATGCTGAAAATCCAGGAGTCAACTGTTTCCTGCCTGAAGAGGGGTCTGGGAGAGATTTTGAATTCATCTTCAAGGTTTCTTCATCTGAAGATCAGGCCTTTTAAATCTACTTATTAAATATGAATTTATATATTTAATTCTAAGCTGCCCACATCCTTTCTTGCTAACTGGATGCACAGTAGTCACTGATAAATTCAAATTATGGTAGTTTTAAAATGTACACTCAGCATTATATTTTGTGACAAGCTTCTAGTGGCTATGGCTGCAGGCCTTATACAAAACTCAAATAAGACTAAATAAGTTATTATCTAGGTAATGAACTTGAATAACATTTTTAATCCTTCCTTGATGTTACCATTTTATAACCAGATTTGCTTTGCTCTTCCACACTATGTATTAAAATAGGCACCTTCTAAGCTTTTGAAAGAATATGATCATGAATCATAGTCCAACTTCTAGGATATATGATAAAACTTTTTCTCAGTAAGACAGGCCAAGATAAGAACTGCAGCAAACCCTGAGGCTTGCTGGACTGTCCAGATGTTGAGATTTCAGTAGAAGATGGGTGCTTTATCCTTAAAGCAATGTAAATTTTCCAGCTCAAATGCAACTCTCATTATGAAAACGGTACCCAAAAACCTCTGTGTGGCTGATCAGTACAAAGTTTATGCCACACTTAGACAATATTTTAAAACTTAGGGAAGGACTTCACTTATGTACAGATGTTGGGTTCTGCTGTGCACTACAATGAATTGACCCAGTGGGATTTTAATTTGCATACATTATCCTATTATCATTATGCCTCTCCCAAAGCTTTATCAGCTTGAGTGCAATACTGCCTGAATGTAGCCAGAATGCTTTCAGAAATTAGTTGTTTCATGCCAAGCCAGTGCAAAAAAATATTGATTTTTGGAGCTTTGTTGGGTGTTCCCAAGCATATTTTTTCCATGCTGACACTTTTATGATTTTATTACAGTCTATACTTACTAATTTTTATTACAGTCTATACTCACTAATACTCACTATATTTAGCCTTTTAGTCCAGGAGATTCTCATCAGTGTATTATATATTAATTCGAATTCTTAATCAGTAACTTGTCCTGCATCAGTACACACCAGAATCTGTAAGTGGAAAAATGCAAATCATTTAATTCACTCCAGATGGGAGGTGGATTGTAAGGGTGAAAACTGAGCAAATAGCAGAATGAAGGTCTTGGTTAGCATTTTTCCTTTTATTTAAGCAAAATCGGTCAGTGTCTTATACTGACTGCAGGGGAGAGGTGAGAGAATGTGAAAGTTACTTGGTGACAAAAAGTAGAAATCTCTTCATCCAGATCCTCCTTGGGTGAAGGCTAGCACAAATTTCTCGTGAATTGACTATCTTCAGAGGTATCAAACTGACTTAATCACCCCTTTAGTCCCAGGCCTGTCCGAGAGTTAAGATGCCCATAAGATCAAATACAGCCCTGTGGGGGCTCAGTCTCTGCAAGCCGTACTGATCTGTCTTTTGTACCCCCTGCAAGGTGGGCTCCTGAACTGAGCCCAGGGACACAGCCACAGCATGAAGGCCCTGGGCAGACAGTCCAACAGGAGCTGCTGTGCAGAGGCAGCAATGAACTTCTGGAGCTCCAGGCAGGAGGGACACAGTCTCTCACCAACACTTCTGTGGCGCTGACACAGGGTGCCTGAAGACCAAAAGTCGCCAATTCCAGTTGCAAGAGGGTGCTGTCCATAAGAAGAGTCAGTTGTTTTATTAGTTATTTGTTGTTTTATTGCAGTCTAGTAGTGCTATGCAGAGCATCCTACAGGCACAAATTACAGTCCTCACTCTGGTTGTAAAAGGTTGCAACCAAAATTCCAAAATATATTGGGCAGAAATACAGCGTTAAATGCATCTTTCTTTGGAAAGAGTCTCTCTCTATCAAAGTGCCCGACACCAATTCACTTTGAGCTAAACTCTCCCCACCTTGAATAACAGTACTAAATAAGAGAAGTTTTTGGCAAATTGCATTTCATACTGCAGCTTAGGTTGACCTAATTTGTGCTTGGCAGTCTCTGTAAGGAAAGTTAGTCAGTGAAGAATAAGACACTGTGTTGCAGTAAACAACTCAATGCAGGCAGTCTAAAATAGACATTTGTAGCTCTTCAAAGTCAAAACCAAAAAATGGTGTTTCTTTGTCGCTAATTTTATAAGTACTTTCCAGGGCAAATTTAAATGGTGTATTTGTTGCAGCACAAATATTGCCTGAGATGTGTACAGAAACCTCGTGAATCATTTCCTGTTTGCTGCATTGTTGCTTCACAGCTTTCCCCCAGCCAGGGAATGATGGGGGAAGAACGTAGGAAGCACATCTGGGCGCTCAGCGTCACTCCGTGTCGCAGTCCTCTGGTGGCTGCGGGGGGCTGTGCGCAGTGGCACTCTCGGTGTGCTGTGTGCTGTGTGCTCTGTGCTGTGCGCTGTGCGCGGTGTGCGGTGCGCTGTGCACGGTGTGCTGTGTGCGGTGTGCGGTGCGCGGTGCACGGTGCGCGGTGTGCTGTGTGCGGTGTGCGGTGCGCGGTGCACGGTGCGCGGTGTGCTGTGTGCGGTGTGCGGTGCGCGGTGCACGGTGCGCGGTGTGCTGTGTGCGGTGTGCGGTGCGCGGTGCACGGTGCGCGGTGTGCTGTGTGCGGTGTGCGGTGCGCGGTGCACGGTGCGCGGTGTGCTGTGTGCGGTGTGCGGTGCGCGGTGCACGGTGCGCGGTGTGCTGTGTGCGGTGTGCGGTGCGCGGTGCACGGTGCGCGGTGTGCTGTGTGCGGTGTGCGGTGCGCGGTGCACGGTGCGCGGTGTGCTGTGTGCGGTGTGCGGTGCGCGGTGCACGGTGCGCGGTGTGCTGTGTGCGGTGTGCGGTGCGCGGTGCACGGTGCGCGGTGTGCTGTGTGCGGTGTGCGGTGCGCGGTGCACGGTGCGCGGTGTGCTGTGTGCGGTGTGCGGTGCGCGGTGCACGGTGCGCGGTGTGCTGTGTGCGGTGTGCGGTGCGCGGTGCACGGTGCGCGGTGTGCTGTGTGCGGTGTGCGGTGCGCGGTGCACGGTGCGCGGTGTGCTGTGTGCGGTGTGCGGTGCGCGGTGCACGGTGCGCGGTGTGCTGTGTGCGGTGTGCGGTGCGCGGTGCACGGTGCGCGGTGTGCTGTGTGCGGTGTGCGGTGCGCGGTGCACGGTGCGCGGTGTGCTGTGTGCGGTGTGCGGTGCGCGGTGCACGGTGCGCGGTGTGCTGTGTGCGGTGTGCGGTGCGCGGTGCACGGTGCGCGGTGTGCTGTGTGCGGTGTGCGGTGCGCGGTGCACGGTGCGCGGTGTGCTGTGTGCGGTGTGCGGTGCGCGGTGCACGGTGCGCGGTGTGCTGTGTGCGGTGTGCGGTGCGCGGTGCACGGTGCGCGGTGTGCTGTGTGCGGTGTGCGGTGCGCGGTGCACGGTGCGCGGTGTGCTGTGTGCGGTGTGCGGTGCGCGGTGCACGGTGCGCGGTGTGCTGTGTGCGGTGTGCGGTGCGCGGTGCACGGTGCGCGGTGTGCTGTGTGCGGTGTGCGGTGCGCGGTGCACGGTGCGCGGTGTGCTGTGTGCGGTGTGCGGTGCGCGGTGCACGGTGCGCGGTGTGCTGTGTGCGGTGTGCGGTGCGCGGTGCACGGTGCGCGGTGTGCTGTGTGCGGTGTGCGGTGCGCGGTGTGCTGTGTGCAGTGCGCTGGGGCAGGCACGGGGAGGAGCTGGGCAGGGATACTTGCCAACATGCAGGCACACAAGAATTCTTTACCGCCAAAACTGTTTACTCAGCACCATCCTCTGTGGACTTTGCCCTCCTTTCAGCCTGTCTGGAAGGAATGAATGGAGTGGAAAGGAGACAACAAACTCAGTCGCAAGATGCTGCTTTCAGAGTTGAGCTGGGAAGCTCTCCAGAAGGATATCTTGCACAGCTGAAGCTCTGGACTCCAGAAGGGCTGCTCTAAGAGCCCAGCACCAAGGAAGACAGGTGACCAGCGAACAGGTACTTCAGAGCCTTTGTGTTTCTTTAGCAGCAGTGAAGGAAGTAGAACCCCTGTGAAACCCACAAAGCAGTAGCCAGAGTACAGCTAGCAGCTTGTAGGACATGCTCCATGGCCTGTATTATGTGGCCACTCCCACAGCACTGAAACATCCATCACTCATGCCACTACTCAGCCCTAGGCAACAGCAGAAAGGCAAAAGTCCAGAATTTACATCCCCCAAAACAGTGAATATCCATTATTTTCCTATCACCTAAAACAAAACCAGCTGATTGGTGTTAATTACAGTTTAGATAAAATAAATGTACAGATAATTCACATGCTGCCTTTTGCATAGCAGCATGTGAATTAGCTTGTCATCCAATGCTGACCTGACACATCCATAATGGTGGTATGAAGTCAGAGGACCTATTTACAGAGTGGTATATTGCTTGAATTAAGGGCACAAGGGCAGGGAAAGAGGCCGTGCAAAATCTGACTCATTTACCCATAAATCAGTTTATGGTTGGGAAGTTATTTATTTACTGACAGTGGGAAACAATCAATAAGAGAATTAACAAAAACAAGTGATGACAAGACTGCTGTCTTCCCAGGAAAGGCTAAGGTTTGTGTTGATACTCTGACATACAGAAATGAGCAAATTTCTTTTCAACAGCTTTTATTCCAGGTGATTAGATGGGGTGAGACAGGTTTGTTACTAGCAAAGCATTTATCTGTCTTTGCAAAAACAATACACAAGATCTATGAAATGTAACTGAGCAGACACACCCTTGAGGAGATACATCCTTCCTACTCTTGTAAGCCAGTAAAATCTACATGTTCATCTTAGACTAATCACATGAACCATGCTGGATGCTCAGGGCCAGCGTCTCACCACATGTAAACCAAAGCAGCTCCTCTCAAGGCAGTGGAGTAGTGCCAGCTGTGCTGTTTCAGATCAGATCTACAAACCTCCACACATGTGCTGGTCTGCCTATAGCAATGTGAAGCATTGGAGCAATGTGAAATTACTTGTTTACAGAAGTAGGCCTTCAAAACATGAAGAAAACATATTGTGCAGAAAGTTTGCCCCCTGTCAGGAGTCATGAATCCAGGAGTCTTTACAACAAGAGCATTTCCTCAATTAAGAGCAATGTATTGCACTTTAACGTGGGCTTTTATTATCTAGAACTCGGATATCTACACTAATATCTACAATTACTCTTTTATGTATTAGAATGATGTTTAAGGAGTTACAAATAGAAGAACCTATTGGTGTCTGTAAAACAGATTTCCATCAATAAAAAATTGCCTTATAGGCACTATAGGCATTATACAACATGAAATTATATTAAATTATTGAAATTTAAATTGTTTTAGCACATTGACCTGGTCTTCCACTCAAATGTAACCGACAGACACACAGTTCAAAAAAATTGTCCCTTTTATATGTTAATAATTTTGGAGTTCCCTGAACAGTGGCGCAGTTTATTGGAGACCCCCCAGCTCTGCTCTCATTGAGTTCAGATCCAGAGAAAAGCATGTGTGCCTCCACGTGTGTTAATATACAGCCATTTTTCAAATAGTATCCTCCCAAAACAAGCAAAGTAAACCAAGACTGAAATTCTCAAATTTAGTTATTATACTCTCTGATCCATCTTTAATTTGTGTTCTGCTATAATTGATCTCTAACAACTTAGGTAACCAGCACAGGTAAGCTACACAGTATTGTTATGGTTTGGTAAATGCAGGCAGCTTTATATTAGGAATATTGATCATGTATCTTTTTCAGAGTTTGACCTTGATTTCTTTGCTGCCTCTAGTCTACTGCAGTGTCAAGGACTGGCACGTCCCAAAGAGCTGCCATTACAAGAAAATGTAGCTGTCTCTTTCCACAGGTTTGATCATGTACCTGCATGTCAGAAAGGGCTATGAAGGAAGGAAGAAGTGATGGAAATTGGATTAGTTTGCTTTCACTACTCTGATATATCTAGTAATCAAGGAATTTATCAATCCTCCTTGCCAAAACCTAACTATGTACTTGAAATTTGAAAGTGTGTATTATGTAACAAACCACTATGGTTTATTGGGCCACATATCATTTGCCTGGGAGACTATAAGGACTAGAACATGAATCCTGCCAGGCAGCTGATGCAATTTGTGAGCTGTGCATAGGCACAAAACCTCAGTTCTGCCATTTGAACACTATGCAGGGAATCTCCTATTGCTCAAGCTCCTGTCCTGACATGCAGAGTCCAGGCAGCAAGGGCCATCCAGGCTGTGCTTCCCCACTGAGGATTTGTCCCCACTGGGCAGGGATGAAATGCAATGCAGTGCAGCCTGCCACTTGCAAATCTCAGAGACTTATACTCACAAGGGACACAAATACAAGTTTCTGGTTGTAAAGGGACATAATTCTGGTAGCTTTGCACAGAGAACTGAACTTTCCTCTAAACAGTAGCAACCAAAAGGCAATAAAATAATAACTGATAGAAGTATTGCCTTTTTACAGCCACAAGGCTGATAACAGTCCTTAAAATAGTTCATGAGACGTGAACTTCAGTCAGTAAGGGAAAATATTCAATAAGAGCTTATAAAAGAAATTATTTTGTTGGTTTAAAGATTTACTATCACAGGAAACAAATAGTTTCACTAAATCAGAGGCAGATTCATATTTAGAATCTTATCATAGAGTGGTTTGGATTGGAAGGGACCTTAAAGATCATCTAGTTCCAACACCTGGGATATGGGCAGGGACACCTTCCACAGGACCACGGTGCTCGGAGCCCCCCATGAACCTGGCCTTTAACACTTGCAGGGATGGGACATCCACAGCTTCTCTGGCCAACCTGTTTAAGTACCTCACCAGCCTCATAGCAAAGAACTTCTTCCTGATATCTAATCCAAACCTACTCTCTTTCAGTTTAAAGGCCTTCCCCCTTGTCCTATCACTGCACACCCTTGTTAAAAGCCCCTCTCCAGTTTTCATGTAGGCCCCCTCTAAGTACCAGAAGGCTGCTATAAAGTCTCCCTGGAGCCTTCTCTTCTCCAGGATGAACAAGCCAAACTCTCAGCCTTTCCTCTAAGAACTGGCCTATCTTTCTTATCTTTCTTCTTATCTTTCTTCTTATCTTTCTTCATGGCCCTCCTCCAGAGGTCCACTTTTTCTTATGTTGGGGTCCTCAGGCTGAACACAGTACTTTGGGCAGGTTCTCATGAGAATGGAGTAGAGGGGCAGAACCACCTTCCTCAGCCTGCTGGTCATGCTTCTTTTGATGCAGCCCAGAATGCAGTTAGAAGAGAGAAGTTAGCCCAGCCCAGAACACAGTTAGAAAGTACTACTTTTTCTTTGTAGCAGATATATCAGACAGACATTTTAATGAGGACTATGATGACAAAGCAAGCAGACAGCTTCTCACAGAAAATTTTAGAAGTGCACAGGCCTTAACAAAAGAATGTTTGTGAGATGAAGGCAGTTTGAATATTTCCATAACCCATACAGAGAGAGGGGATCCACAGGAATGTCATGCCAGGGCTGGTCAGGCCATGAATCTCATTTCAGTGCTTCCTTTTGGGACCAACCCAATACTGGTATGCCTCCCACTGCAGCACACAAAAGCAGGAGAAGCAGCTCCTGGGTTGGGGCTCAGAGAGCTGGTAAAGGACAAAATGCACATCATCTGTGCAAGCAGCTTCACAAAAAAGCTAGAATATGTCCAGAGATAAATAGGGTAAATGAACACCATTAGAGCTGGTTAGAGCATATGATCCCTTCCAGAACATTCACTTCCAGAACACTTTTATGTCTTTACAGAGATTCTGTGAAGTTCAAAATTACTCGTTAATAAGTAAGATTTTCAAAAGCATTTGAATAGTGAATGAGTTCCAGAGACCTCTAAGTTACATTGGTAGCTTTGCAAACTTCCCCTCAAGATAAATGTATGTACCACCACTTGCTAAAAAGCCTTTCTTCTGCAGTGGCACAGTATTACTTGCACACTTTTTGTAGCCGAGTTTTTGTTCTCTGACTAACTGAAAGTGTAGCCTCAGTGTATCACTGTGTATGTTGTGCACATTTGGAATTTGCATTTTTTAGATTACCAGACAATAAAAAAACCCTGAGATTGCACAGATATGCACCACCCTTCATTAGAGGCAGTGATATTCTCTCCCAGTCCTGCCCAACCAAGACAATATTGCACATATGCCTCCAGACAATGAGCCTGCCACACCTTTTGCCTCTAATTAAAATTATTAAATTGAGATGGAAAGAAATGCATTTCAGTCTGTGCTTGTTAGCCAAATGTCTTGATAAAACTGAACATGTTATGCTGCTGCCCACCATCTGTCCTTATAAATACTTTTTGAAAACACTGAAGAGGAAAACAGATATGTCATTACTGACTTCTACAATTTCATGCCATGCCCTCGGGTTTTTCTTTATGCAGACCAATAGAACCCACAGAATAGGATAAATTTTTCTCCTATTAAAACAATTTTGCACTCGACACATTTCAGTAGAAAAGATTCAAACCTAATGCATGTAGAAAGCTATGCAGAGCACTGAGGATGTCCTTTTTGAGAACAGTATTTTGGGGCAATCTTGCTTCTCCTGTCTCAGTTCATTCCTCTCTTATTCTCAGTTCTTTCAATGCTAGATAAGCTCTCACAGAAGCACTGTGACTCCCTGTCTTTGACAAAGAGGTTACTTTTCATAGCTCTGCAGCCTTTGAGGCATCAAAACAATGTACATCTTCTCAGCTTTCCCTTGTTGCTGAGAATTCAGACACCTGCAAGAAAATATGCCTTTTCCATTACTGAAGTAAAGAAAACCTCCTGGAAAACCATAGCATCCAGTCCTGCCATGATTCTCAGTATTTTGCCCCTGATACAGTGAAGAAATCCCGGCTGATGCAACACAGCAGCCCAGCCACAGTTCAGTATGGGCTGCCAAGAAGGTCAATGCTGTTTCTTATGCAGACTCTCCACTGAATTTTAAGTGCAGTCACTATCCCCAGGCTTCCAGTGAACTGCTTTAACTATTGTGCCATAGGTGCCTTTCTTAAAAGCTTCACAGGTACGATGTTATAGTCAACTGGTATTTGTAAGACAAAGGAAAATGGACTTTGCCTGTGGCTGATTTTAATCTCTAGAGAAAAACAGGAATATCTCCTACTGCTGCAGGACCAACTGTGAGCTCCCTTCCCATAGATTATTGCGATTAGTTCTTTTTCGAACTACTCTTTTTTCTTACCACAGAAGCTGTTCCCAACAAACAAGTGGGAATCACTGTTTATTCACAATGGGTGTGAATAAACAGTACCAGATATAAACATTATCCCATCACAGGATGAGAACTGGCTCACATAGGTGCAGGTATTGAATTCCTCGGGGCTTGAGTTCAGGCAATACAGAGGCCACTCTTTCTTTGGCAAATTTTGGTGAGATAAAGGCTGAGTGTGAAGATTTCTGGAATACCAGGACTGTTTAAGAAAATGCTGCTCAGCTGAAATTAAATCAGTTGAGCAGTGTTGGCTAATCCCATGGCATTCCAGGTCACCTCCTCCTCCTCAAACCAGTGCAAAGCTCTGCTTGCTGCCAGAAGGGACAATAACAAGAAATGGACAGAAAAGTCTCTAATACTAAATGCAAGAGTGTGGGTTTTTTGAAGAAGAGAAATACAAGGTCGCAAGGAATGATAGCAGCAAGATCTGAAATGGTAACAGATATATCTAAAAGGGTTCTAGACAAAATATGCACAGGAAAAGAGCCTTTTTTCAGTCTTCTGTGAGTTAAACCCCATTTGCAAATTCTCTCAAGAAATTCCTTAGGAGCAGGCTTTCCTCTGCAATTTCTGGTCCCATCCATTTCAGGTTAGACTGGAAATACTGAGAAAGAGGCTCCTGACTCACTAACAGCCCAGTCTTTCTCAGACTATTGACTCCCTCATATTCAAATCCACAAATTTCTCAGGAAGTACAGATACATGAGTCTGAGGATGTTATCTTGTAAGGCAGAACATTTGACTGGCTTCAAAAGTCAGAAACAAAATTTTGCATCATTGCCAAGGCTGTATCTATGACAGCCAAGGTGAGAACAATGAGGAAAGGCGAGGACAAAAATAGGAATTTTGTTGCAACAGGAGTTTGTTTCTGTTTCCTCTCCTTATGTTGAAGTTTTGGAGGTTTTTTGCCCCTCCCCTCTTTGTTTTCAGTTACACTTAAATTCCACAGTCAAGTGAGTATTTTGAGCTATCCAAAGCTTTCTGGAGAATAATGGGAAGAAATTATGCTGACTTAATCTATGGGTTAATATGACATTTTTGGAAATGTAAGTGCATGTGATATTCCAAATACTACTTCATACACTGCAGTAACTTCACACAATACCTTGTTATTGCAGCATATGGCTGTCTCAGATGATGTTCAAAGTTCACAGTTTACCCCCCAAAATCTCAGTAAGTAGACAGAAAACTTTGTTTCAAAATTCAAAGGCAGGGAGGGGAAACAAAAAACCAAAAAACCTAATCCTTACCTTCTCAAATTACTGAAGTTCTAGAGTACAGAATGAGAGAAAACTATACATTTGCTTGTTTGTTGTGAGAGGGAAGAAAACAATAACATGCCTGCACTTACTTTCTTACTGGAAAAGGAGAAACTAAAAGAGAAATACTAATACTGAGCCAAATTTTTCACAAGTTGAAAAAGAAAATAAATACCACAAGTGGTTCCTTTTGTTTTACAAAACTATTTAAAAAACATCTTTCATCCATTCCTATCTAGAGCTGTGGTTCCAGCTTTTACATGAGAAGTAATGTAACTGCTTCCTGAACTCCTGCATAATTTCTTTAACCTTCTCTTCTTTACTGCCTCTGAACACTCAGCATTTTACTTTTTATCAAATGACCATCATTAAACACATGTGACTCATTAGTAATGATGGCTTAGTTTGGGACAACATTGGTGGTTTCCACTCCCAGCTTTCCACCCTTGCTTTTTCTTGGTAGTTAGTCATTCCTTTTGCTTCAGGGGTAGCTCGGTGGCACATGAACCTCCTTCACAACTCAAGTTTGGAGGAAACCAGGATCCATTTCAATTTTCCCTAGGACATCCATCTCTAATTTATGGCAGCTCAGCAACTGCTCCTGAGCAGCCACAGCCCTCTGCAGTGGAGGCAAAAGCTGCTGAGAGAAGAGCAGGGCAGATTTCCTGGCTGCATCCACAGGAGCAGGTGAGGTACACTAGCAAGTGCCATGTGTCGCATTAAGGAAATTTGAGGTGTAATGCACTCAGTGAAAACAAAACAGAGCTTGGCAGCAATATTTGGAGGGTGGGGGAGGGAGGAAGAGAACGTGCTACAGGGCCATTAAGAATTGCTAAATCATCGTTCAGCTCTGGAAAAAATTATTAAGGAGGAGTCCCCAGGGAGATAAAAAATTAACCCTTGATAATATATTTACAATTTCCCACTGTTTTTAAGAATATCCAGGTAAAACAAAATATACTACTGCTGTAACAGGTACCCCAGCCCTTTGGGTCAAGGTATACTGGTTTGGAAATGGCAGGGGTTCAGTACACAAAGAAAGCATCTGGGGATGTTTCACTACAACTTTCAACACATATTATTTGAAACTGATTCTCTCAAACATCATCTCCACAGAAGTTCTCCTTTTCCTGTAGCAAAGTATAAAACAAAGCCATGGTCCTCTGGCTTTAAAAATGAACTGAAAGAAGTAAGATTGCTCAGCTGGTCTTCTGGACTTAAAGAATTAAATCCTGTCTTTACATGTAGGATGAAAAGTATTATACAAATGAAGAAGAAGGGAACATTCGTTGGAGATGTGGCTGATTATTTTCCTAACCTGATGTATCATCAGTAGCCTAGATGTTACCCTTAGAAAGAATGTGGCCTTACAACATTTTACTTTGTATATCCAGTTCCTTTTTAAGAGTATTTGTTTTCTTAAACTGATATTTGAATTGTATTCAACACTTATTTCCTGAGAAAAAAACGGTGTATTGGTACAGGAAGCTGCAGTGATGCCTTGTGAAGGCTGACCTAGAACAGAGCCTAGACAGAGTCAAAGAATAAAGTAGGTGTTTATTAAAAGGCCTCAATGGATACACCTTGGGCAGTGCAAGAGCCCAGCCAGGGCTACACCCAAGATGAAACTAAAATGGTCACAAAAATGGATGACCAGTCATGAGGTCTCTCACTTTTATAAGTTCTAGTCCATTTCCATATTGGAGTTAATTGTCCAATTATAGCTTTAGGTTATGAAGTCCCATTCTTCTTGTTTTTTTTCTCTTCATTCAGCCGTTGTTTATGCTCTTGGGCTTGAAATTTGGATCAGTTGTCCTTGGTCCCCAGCTAGAGAAGGAATTGTTTTGTCTGCCTACTCTGTGAAGAGAGCTCACCATCCCCTAATATGAAGCTCAAAACTACACATTAAAGCAGTACAGAATCTGAAAAATAGAAAAGCCAAAACCTAAGGCATCACACAGGTGACAGTTTAATTTAGGAAAGAATAGCAGAATAACTTCTGCAAATACCACATAAAGAATTGATTTTCTAAAACAAAGCAGGCACAGCTTTGTTCTTACTGCCAAAAAGGTATTTGCCTGTCCCATATTTCATTCTGGTTTTTCTGGGGTAGTTTTCCTAGGAAGTTCTCAAGGTCAGCAAATGAGTGTGTAGCCAGTCTTGTGGAGTTACTAAGAATATTTGGCATAGGCTTTTTAGGCTTCTGGTTCGCCAGCACAGATGTAGATAGTCAGAGACAAGGAGGGGTGACAGTAGGTTCTGCTGTTAGATCTTGTGCTGGAGTAGCACTGTCTCTGACAGCAGGGCTGGTGTCTCCAGGGAACCACACAGGCCCAAGCAACACCTCTAAGCACCACAAAGGCTAATTTAACATTACACACCTTCAGCATGGTGTGTCAGGTAAGACCATTTGTAATAGTGTGTTATATTAATATGGGGTTGGGTTTCTTTAAGGAATTATAAAATTCTGGCTCAAGAAGAAAAAGGCAGTATTAGAGACTGCATCTTTTAGTGCTGAATCACCTCAGACAGAGAGTCTGAAGGAAAGATTGCTGTTAAATGCTTGTATATATTTTAAGTTAGACCTTGTCTTGTTAGTGTAGAGCAGCCACTGGATACCACAAGAAGGGATCCAATGTGGCATGCCATATAATCTGGTTTTTAATCCACTGCTGATAAATCCTGCAGAAAACTGTTAAAGCAAACACTAGAAAATTAATCCATGTAAGAGAGAGGAAGAAAGAAACAGACCAGAAATGAAGCACTACAGTGTAGAAGCACTACATGTTATTGATGGATTTGCTGACATGAGAATTGCATTTGTCTTGCTTTCACCACCAGTTTCTAACTCCCAGCCATGTGTATGTATAAAGTATGGGGGTTTTGGTCTGGTAATTTTTATATTCCTCATAATCTCTGTTCCTTTCCATCAAAGGATTTTCACTTTGTTTTTTATATAATTCCAAATACATCTTGTTCTTCAAAGTATAAGAAACTGGTGATAAAAATAATTTGGGAGTGAGCATTGGCAGACTCACCTGGCAGAGAAAGTGGCTTTTAACCTTGCAGCTCAGGGGAGGAGAGGAGTACTCTGGTTGAGTACTCTGCAGTAGGTGAAGCTCTGCTGAGCTGTGGGACAGCTGGAAAACTCCACAGCAGCTGAGATGTGACATATACCAGCTTCTGTCTGGATCTCCACAGTGTGTATCTGGTAGGACAAGGTCCACAATCATGTTAGGCTCCCACTCTCAAATTCTTCCTCTCATGAGCAGCTCCACTATCTTTAAGTGAATTATTGCTGCTACTTCCACCAAGCCATAGTCCCCATTTAACAGAGGCACATTCCCTGAAATTTTCTTCTGGTTTCCAGCTTATATTAAGGGATGAAGCTTAGGAGATAAGAAGAAAAAGCCCATACAGTCAACTTTCCACTATTCATGTCACAGAGATGTATAATCATTAATTACTTTAAATGGGAAATTTAATGGAAAAGAACTAAAGTATTTTAAAGGAAAGGGATTTTTAGCTCAAACATAACAGTGTGTAAATGCAAAAGCTGAAAGGTTCAAAGGCAGCCAAACCCACTGCAGATCTCTCCAGCCCAGAAGCAGGAGGCTGAGGAACCCTTACATTGGGACCTGGCTGATCCCAGGTGGTGCAGTCAGCCCTCAATAGCTGCTCCTGTATAACACCACTTCTCTGGCAACAAAGAGCAGACATGAGTTTACTGGGGTTTGTTAGCTCAGGCTCAGTCAAGACACCTTTCTGGACCAGTCACAGCCCTACACCAGCCAGCTGGGGCACTCCTGAAACCACAGTTCATTTACTAGATGACCAGGTAACCCATTCAGAGGCACTGGAGCTGACTGATCACATTTACATTACATTCAATGAGGAATCTCTGCATGGATCACAATGTCCAGCACATCTTTTGTATCTTTACTTTACAGGAGAAACTCCTTTTCCGCATTGCAGCCTGTGTGTTCCTTCTGTAGTCTTTATAGAGGGAACTATACACACAGCTGGTGTACAACTGCTACCTACAAAGGACCCATATCTCAGTGCAAACAAAGGACAAAAGAAATGGTTTAGCTGTATAAAGTGATAACATAATAAACAGATTCTCTTTTCCTGTACGTTCATTCCTATCTGCTTATACTTGGAAACATTTATGGTGTTGAGAATGATTTTTAATTGTTCCACAGCATCTGCTTCTTTCAATAAAAAATAATAGCTGGCCACACTCCATATGATTCTTTACTCAGGCAATGTTGCAAATTTAAACAGGAATTGGGGAAACTGGAAGGGAACAGAGAGCATAGATGAAAATTCAATGGCATATGATATAATTAGGCCACAGCAGTGCCAAATCCAACACAGACTTGGACAGTTGCTCCCCCAGACCAACAGCAGGATGCTGTGTTAGCTAGCAATAGTGTGCAGGGAAGGTGAGGCACCTCTGAATGGCAATGCTGAGCAGGGAGTTATATCAGTGCAAAACCCTGGCAAGGAGACACCTAATTCCTGCCATCAGCTACCTAAGGTAGGGCAGCTCCAGACTTTTCCTCAGAGGTGCACAGTGGAAGGACAATGGCAATTGTCACAAGTTGCAGCAAAGGAAATTCTGTCTAGATGAGGACAAAAATGTTTGCAGGGAGACTAATCTAACACTGGAAGAGATTTCCCAATGAAGTTGTGGAGTCTCAATTCTTGCAGCTATTCAAAGCTCAGCTTCACATGGCCCTGAGAAACTTGCTGTACTTGATAATAGTTGGAGGAAGAGGTTGGATTGGATGACACCCAGAAGTCTCTTCTGACGTACTTTGTCCTGTGTTTCTGTGGACCCCTGTCCAGAGTCTGGGATGCTCATGGAAAAATGTAATTGGGAATATTTATTTATTTGGAACCCATCCCCAAGAAGTCTCTTGCAAATAAAAGTCCTGTAACCATATCCTCAAAACAAAAAAGCAAGAATAGCAGTTTCTTTTAAAACTCCTGACAGTGGTGATGCCAGTAGCCAAGTACTATATGATATCCTGCTGCCTAAAGCACTTGCCCAGGAAAGACTATCCTTAGTGACCTGAGTGTGCCCAAACAAATACAGGGTAGCCATGGAGAAATAAGGATTCTGAAGAAAGGCTCAGGAACATGAAGGACTCTAGGCCTATGGTGAAAAGTGAATGTCTCCTTCCAAGAAATAATGTCTCCAATCTTCACATCTCTTTATGGTCTGTCTTTTGTATGGGCTCAGATGGAGTAACAGCCATGGAGATGGGGATATGACAGGCTTTATTTCCTTCCCAGCTCTGCTGTAGCCCCTGGGCTGCAGTCACATTGCCCCTGGCTGCTCCTTTCCTGGCCCTTTGACTCATGTATAATTTATTCTGCCAAGATCCAGCTTCAACAAGCAGCTCCAAGTTTCCTCCCCTCCCACAGATGGGCTGCTTATTAGGCTGCTCTCTTGGGAAATGTACACTTGAGCTTCTCCAGACTGAGGAAGACCTAATGTTGAGGTTCCCCTGGGCAGGCACCCTTAACCACTATGTGGCATTAACTAAAAAACCCCACATGGTAGTGCCATCCCTACTACCTCCTCTGTCACAACCAGGGCCTATTTTCAAAGAGCTTGGCCCTTGCTGAGCTCTGCAGGCAGCCAAATGCCATCCGTGGGCGTTAGGTGTGCTCTGGGAACAGGGAATGGGATGGGCCCTGAGGGAGTGGGGCTGAGAGCAGACAGCTTCCTGTATCCCGCCCTTCCCAGCTCGGGGACACAGCCATGTGGGCTGTGGTGCTTTTGGCCAAGCAGTGAAGCAGAGCTGGAGGTGCCCAGGCAGTGTCAGGACCTCCCTGTGACCACAACCAGCCCCAGCTTTTGGGAGCAGATGCACAGAATGTTCTTGGATTTCTGATCTGGAGACAGGTGGCTGCCCAACGTGCCCTGTGACAGCCAGTTTGCACACCTACAGCTTCTCTGGACTTCTGCTCGCATCCAGTGCTCTGCTTGAATCACGTTTTAGGCATTGCGCCACTGTCTCAAATGCTCTGTAATCCATTTCTTCTCTCTCTTACTAAACCCTCTCGGCTACTGTCCTTTCTTTCCTGCCTTGATGCCCTCTGCCTGGGCTCTCCATGCACTTTTTTCAGTGGGCATTTTCTCTCCATATGCTCCCCAGCAGACTGACCTACCTGGCCATGGCAGGACACTCCAGTTGTGTGACCAGAGGTGGTCCTGGTGCTCCAATTGCTAAAGCAGCCCACAAGACCCACAGACTGCTTCAGAGGGACCCCCAGGGATGGATAGATCCTTGTAACTAATAGAAATAACTTCAGGTCTAGCCTGAGAAAAAAGCCCCAGCCTCTACTAGCTTCTGACCCCCACCTTTTCTTTACAGCTCAGCCTTTGCCTTCTGCCATACACACCATGTGCTGGTTTTTTTTTTTTGCTATTTTCCACTTGCTCCAATTGAGCATTACTACAATTCCATGCCAAAAGTAGCATGGACCAAATGTTCCGTCTAAGTTCTTTGTGACCAAATTTAAGTATTATTTTTGATTTTGTTCTTCAGAGATTGAAATAATGTCTTTTAACTTACTCTTCTGCCAGAAATGTGCTGAGACATCTGTTTGCAGGCTAAACCTCTTGGTTTTCCACTTTGGAAGGCACATGTGGCGTTGGTCTTCCAGTATCTCCATCCAAGTTTCTTTTGTCGGACTCACAAATCCTTCCATCCTTGACACTTGCATTACAGCAAAGCAGGGAATGAGTCAGAATCTTAGTCTAGGAAATTATCTAATTCCCTTGTCACAGAACATGATGAGTGCCTACTTCTTCAATTACTTTGTCTCTCACTCTTCTTGACAAAACTGATATTGCTTTGGAGACATTTTGTCTAAAAAAAAAAATTCAGTAAACAAATTCATTTAAATGAAGATAACACCCAGACTCCTACTTCACAGTTTCCTATTTTGGAATCCCTTTCAAAAAAACATCCTTAATCTCCATGTGCCTTTTCTGTTCTTTCTCAGTGATGAGCTCTTCATGGTACAAAATATACCATGAATAGTAGTACTCTTTTACTATTGAAGGCCAGGAGATGACAGTCTTCTGTACTCTACCCTATGAGACTCCAACTAGAAGTTACAAAAACAGAGTGAAAACTGAGTTTTCCTCTTTTGTATTAGCACATTATCCATTAACGACAAGTGGCACAATTCAAAGAAACTTCAGGATGAAACAGAAGGGCTGGAACACTCCAGAGAATAGCAGGAACCCAATCCTACAGGTATTGGAGGGGTTGACACAGGGACATCCAGACAGGGTTACCCAGAGACAACACAGCACCAACAACACTGGCACATGGCCAGAGATAAGAAGCCTAATTACCCTACTACAGAGCAAGATATGTTTTTCTCTCCAGTGCTCAATGATCTGGCTGGATTTACCACCTTGGGCTTAATACCAGTGATGCCAGACATGAGCGTACCTGCTCTGCAGTATTGGGAAAGCAATAGGGACCCAAGGGGGCTCTGCAGGTAGCCCACTGGAGTCAAGCACGGTTCCTTAAGATAAAAGCGTTATTATTGGCAGGATGAAAAGTAAGAGGGTGGAAAAGACTAGGACAGTGGGGAAATAGGAAGGAGGGAGGAACAGAACTGCCTCATTTAACGATGGTAAGCTCACTTTGGGTGTGCTGCTTAATTTAGTTCTCAGACTGTGCAACACAACTGCAGAGAGCCCTCTGCCAGAGCAGAGCTGGATCTGCAAACAGTGGAGCTGTGCCTGTGTGACATTCCTCCAAAACCCATAAACACTGCTGATCCCCAGCTGGCTCTGCTGTCCAGTAGAATAATGCCCCCAAACACCTGCAGGTAATTGAATGTTAACTGGCCTAGCAATTTATGGTGCACAGATGGTCGTATTACCATCTAGCAGAGAAGTGTCAGGGTCAACTACCAATGGGGTACTTTTAAAACCCTCAAAAAAAGGGCTTTCATACTAACCTGGAAAGCTACATTATGTTTTCTGCATGTTTATGATGGGCACTATTTGCCACTCACTGGACTTACCATGTCTGTCATACACAGACACATTGGTTTGACCTGTGTGTTGGTACTCATGCCTGGCCTTGATCATTAGTAGATCAATGGGAGACCTCCCTCTAGGCTTCACAAGGAATCTGGCCTTCTCTGTCCCATGTGCACAAACAGTGTGGTGTGTCTAAGCCTTGGGGCTTAGGCTTGAGAAGTGCCCCCAAGGCTGCAGATGCATGCGCAACCCATCCCACAGACATCATCTGAGAAAACCCTTGCTCAAGCTTGGTCTCAGCCTTAACTGTGCTAGGTGATAAAGCATTTTCCTGCCTCAAAATAATTTCACTCCAGTGGTCTGAACATGAACAACACAGGGATCTGGAGAAATTACAAGGCTCTTCTCAAAGTGCTGTTGTCCTATCCCTCTTCTCATATAAATCCTTAAATTGCACACAAAGCAGGAGAGTGGCAAGCCAGGACAGAGAATCCCATAGAAGAGATGCCACTAAGATCTACTTCATGGACTACTAAAATACTCATAACTTCTTAGAACAAATGTCAAATGGTAGACTAAGATGGAAGAATATATTTTTTATTGTAACATGCTTAGCAAATTCCATTGGAAGAGTGTACACTGTGAATTACAGTTACATGTTACCACTATGGCTCTGCTGTACCTACCACCAATTGTCAAAATACACTAATATTCTCCTGTTAATTCTGACACATTTTCCATTGAGGCAAATGGAACCTTTTCCATTGCTTTGACTCTGTAAAACGCCTTCTGAATAAAAACCATACAACTGTTACAGCTATTTAATAAGTAACTACCACATACAATTTTATAACTATAGGTTTATAGTTATACAGTAATAACTAGATACTTATATAATGTAGTTAACTACAAAGTTAAATAGCAGTTATAGCTCACTTTAGCATGAAAAGAAGTATTAAAATTTTACTGGATTGATTTAACATTTGCTAGTGGATTTGCTAGAATGATTTACATGCACTGTCTGCCTCTTCTCTTAGCTATGCTCAGAAATTAAGTGCAGGCTGAATAACAGAGGGATTAACACATGGGATTGAACCAATCTGTGAGTTTTGTGGTCTGTCTTGAACAGAAAGCAAGGAGACAAAGGTGTTTTGCTAATCCATAACTGTTTCAATGCTGAGGTCCACTTCTTCATGCTTTGCAAGCACTGAAGAAATCTCCAGAGCACACGCAGTTCAGCCTCTCCACTGGAGCAGAATACAGAATCCATGTGTGACAGATGTTGGTCTAACCAGCTCTTACAAACCCCCAGTGAAGGAGGTTAGCAACACAGCCTGCCTCTTGCTTAGCCACTAGATAATCTTTTTTTCATATATAATTTAAATCTTCTCCTCTGCAAATTAGACTCTTTGTTTTCTACACATCCCAGTGGGCATGTTAAATATTTAGTTACTCGCTGATCTCTTTAAAACAACCTTTAAGCAGTACCAATGTTTTTCCTCTTCACATCTTATGCTGATTTACCCTGGCTGAGCAGCTGGCCTACAGTTTTAAAAGACCTGTTCCGCCAGCATCAGGCACTTCAGGGGACTGATGACAGCAAATCAAGATTTATGTTTTTCTGTTCAAGTGTTTTGTGATTTTAATGTGCTTATTTTCATAGTGACAGTAAGTCTTTGTGAGCTTACAGCTCTGACGGTAACCTGTACAAACCAGCTAAGGATGGGTTCTGTCCTCCAAGGATAGACTGCAAGATGGGTTTTGCACTCTCAGAAAACATACTGGGTCATATTTATATGATGTTCTCAGTTTTGCCCCCTCTAACAGAGTTAAATTCACCTTAAAAACAAGGAAGAGAACATGAGAATTAGAACTTTGTTTTCTCCTAAACAGCTTTCAGTAGAAGGTGGTTGAAGTTTTTAGCATTATGCAACAGGATTTTTAATTCCAGCGAGATGTCAAGTGAGATGTTTTGCCTTCAAGTATGGTCTACTCTGTTTCTTACAGAGGCCTGATGCATTTATTTAATGTCAATAATATCAATGTCAATCTGTAGGAAATTCTTGCAACCTTCTTGGTTTGGCATGGAAAGGACTGCTCTAGTCTATGAGACAATGGAAAAAAACCAAACCCACTAATATCAGCTTGGAAATCAACGCTCCTAGGAATTCTGTTCACAGAGAAAACAAGACATCAGCTAGTCATATTGTCTTCTCAATGGCTTAGAGATTTATCTTGAATTCATTACCTGAAATGAGTCAAGACTGGAAGGCCTAGATAATTGAGTGAAAGTTGTGTGACCCAGATTAGCATCCACCACACCTCCTGACTCTTCGCATAATTTGGCCCATATGGGAAACAATGATAATGTTTCTGGACCTCACAGGGAAGGGGAAGATGAGAAAAACCGTAGGAAGAGTGGAAATTTTTAAAAAATCAGAAAATAGCAGAAAATAGCATCAGAATAAGATCTTTTTGATATACTGAGAATTTCAAAGGACAAAACAAAATGCGCTGCTCCCTTCTGGCCTGGCATGTCTTGTCATGAAAAAAATAGGTCTCACGGCCTGTCTAGGCACTGGTACATGGAACTGCTTTCGAGGCAAGCATAAGGGGTAATTTGTAAGAAGGCAGTTGTATGAATTTTACAGTGACCTTGCCACTAGATGCTGTGTGGGTGATGACAACATGAAGCTGGCTGACAAAGAAGCTGTCAAGTGAAGAGTGCAAAGAAGTGAAGTCTAAGAAGCTGGTCCCTTGAATTGGTGCTAGGAGGGTTTAATGGAACAGACTTTTCTTGGACTGCCTGGGCAGATAATTTGCCCTAGGAATCAGAGTGAGCAGAATAATCCAATAAAATAGGTTTACTTCCTAAGTATTGTAAGGAAAAAGGCAAGAATGTTTTGTTTAGGGATAAACTGAAATAATGTGTAGAAGACACAAATTTGAAAGTAGACAACCAGTAGTTGATTTTTCTTTGAATCAGATGTGCCAACCAGAGACTGGAAATTGTCTCTAAAATCAGGTTGAACTTCTATGAACATTCAGTGCTTCTTGTGGACACATTCTTCTCCAGACTATGGTGGAGCTTATAGCCAGCACTCAGGGTGTCAGTGCAACACAGAAGCTTCACAACAGCTTAAGACAGATCAAATGCTAAGAAAGCTTTGAGGGAATTCATGGCCTGAGCATAATGGAAGAACCAAATAGTAAAGCAAAGGATAAGGCTTGTACTGGAGGAGACTTAAACAAGGGGAAGTGAAATGTCCATAATGAATATCAGGTTGATAACCAGGGATTTTGTTGAAACTGCTGAGCTAGAGTTGAAGGCCACACCAGGATGGAGAGGGAAGCCAGATTAGTGAGATGGGGTCTCTGGATGAAAATAAAAGTCACTGAGAGGAATAGGAGGAGAGCCAGAAGGTAAGGCAAGGGATTGCTAAGGCTGGGTGGTATCAGCTGTGATGTATATTACAGCAATAAACAGTAAGAAGAAAAGTCAGAGGGAAGATATGAAAGAAAATGACAAAAGGAAGAAGGGTGCAGCTGCAGGGGGAGGAACCATCAGTTTTCAGCTTTTTTCGTCTACACAGTTCAGCTTTTCTGTGTAGAAGAATTTATCATTGAAATTTATCCTCAGTATTTCATGTCACTGTGGTTCAATTTGTGATATTTTTTCACAAACAACAACTCTGGTAAATGCTCCCTTTACTCTGTTCTGGGCTGTGATTGCTGAAGTCCTTCACAACATGGAGTGGTAAAAGCCAGATAACTGCTGTGCAAGCAGGGTGGAGTCACCAAGCAGTGTTGTTATTACATAGCAACTCACAATGTGAAGCTGTTGAAAATTACTCATGTTTTAGTAGTAAAACTATGCTACTTTTCCTGATACTAAATGTCCCCTGAACATGCCAAATTTACTGGGGATGATCAACAAAAGCTTGTGGCTAGTTGTTGTTCTGGCAGAACAGAAAAGAATTTAAAAATGCAAGTTTATAAATTTTGTGATTATAATTATGTAAATTACATTCCTGATCCCATCAGATGCCTCCTCTCCTGGTGCCAGGCTCCCAACCTTCCAAGTCTCCTGCCAAAGAGCCCCATGACTCTCCCAGTCTCCACTTTCCTGCAGTCAGATGTAATTATCTCACAGTACTGACTAAACTTCAGTTCTGCCTCCACGAGCATAGTGGTGTCCATCAGCAAACAGCCTTGCTAAAACAGAGCCTGATCTCAAAAAAACAGCAAGCAGTGGAAAAGGCCCCACAACAAAAGAGTTATCTATAAGTTTGTCTGTCTGCCTCCCACTAAGGCTGACTGTGACGGCTGCTTCTCTGACTCCAGAACCTCTCCCCACACTGTGTCCTGTGCCCAGTGGCAGCCCCTGACTGCTAACTGCATCCTCTTGGGAACAACTTCTTAACTGTTTGCTGATCTCTGGATTTGCAAGTATCACAACCAGCAAAGAAAAGCCTGGAGCTTTTCACTGAGCAGAGTACAGGATGCTCAAAGGGAGCAGCTTGTCAGTGCTTGCCAAGATACCATTGTCTGCAAAGTCACTGTACAGACTGACAAGTTTCGGTCTTCCGATAGTCTCACTTAATAAGACCACTGCTGGCTATTCAGGAAGCATTCTCCCCTCTCGAAGTCAAACAGATTAGCTTTCTTTTCAAGAGTACATTTGCATTGCAGAGAACCTGATGCAGAGATCCCCAAGCTAGCAAGCACTGAGTTGATGTGGCAAATCCAAATAGCACAGCAAACGTGCAGATATGCCAAGTGGGACTGCAAGGCAGAATAATCATGTTCAGCTGGCACAGCACTCAGGGCTGCATCGTGTCTGGTTCAGTGCTGGCCTGCATGGAGCCTTTGCACTGTTTCCCAGCTCTTCAAGCTCTACAAATAAATTGTATTGCACCAGCATAAACACCTCTGTGCACACCCTAAGCTGCTGATCAGTCTTAGATTATTATATGGCAACTCCACTCCATCCCAACTTCTCTCTCATAATCACTAAGAAGTTGTCATACAGTATGATCTATTTCCCCTCCATTTGGTTACACTCCTCATGTGAGACATTTAAAATCTCTTAACCTATACTTTTGTGCATTGATTTTTCCAAGCCTAACCTTGAGAAAGTCTCATAACACTAGCCCTCCAATGCCTGCATTTATCCTGACCCCTTCCTTCCTTCCTTCCTTCTAATATATCCCAATACCTCTTTAAGACACAGTTACCAAAAAAGAAATCTTTTACTCAGATAAAATTAAAATCTGGTACTAGACATGAATGAGTAACAGCTTTGGCATCAACCTAGCTTAGTAACCCTAAATTCAAGAAACTATTCCTTCTAGCAGGTCCTAGCACAGCAAGGAACAGGAAACATGAGAAAATTTGCCATCTTGCAAAGTTTTTGTAGCACTGACTGTGTTCTTGAAAAGCAGCCAGCAATCCATCCGATGCACTTGTAAATGTTCTGCAGCTACTCTCTTAATAACTCAAGGATGATGGATGAGTGTAAGGTTGGGCAGCTTTGTTTGATAGCCTAGGGGAGAGACAGGGAGGGAGAGAAACAAGTATCAGCAAATAGATTGCGCAACACACAAATAAAAAGAATTACACAATACACTATATTTTAAATAAGCCTTCTGGAATGTTGTCATTTTCAGCAACTGATGTTGCTTAGAATAAATTATCAGCTAATGCTACCAATAATTTCATTTCAAGAGAGACAAATGGGTCCAAAGCATTGCCCCCAGTAGTGCTTAAAAGTGTCAACAATGCAGAGCACTGTTTACAATGTTACATTTTCTAAAAAGAGATAGTCCCTTCATTTCAGCCTTTTATCCCCTTTGGAGCCTTAGCAGCAATTCAGACAAATGGGCTCAAACAGGAGGTGGAGGGGAGTCTTGAGGTCTTCCCACACCTCAGAGGCAGTCTGTAGTCACTTTTGTTAATTGTTTAATTCTGTGATTTTTCAAACCCCTAGGAGACAGAGCAAAAGGTTTTGTGCCCCATATTTTCACAACAGGTTAGTGAAAAACACAGCCACTACTGTCAGTAGGCTTAAATATTATAGAAATGGGGACTACCTCTCTTCTTGGTAAATGCTGACTTTGTTAAGATTGTGAAAGTTCATTTAAATCTGTTATGAATCCTTCTAGTAAATATTTATACATAACTTAACAGTTCTTTCTTTTCCTTCAACTCTTGCAGCTTCTGATCTGTCCTTCTTTCCACTCCCTCTCCTTGAACTGAAGCATCTTTCCTGTTTTATGATCACCAGAGCACAACATGCAAATAAATAAAACAACTCTAGTTTTAATTGAAGTTATGAAAACATGCATTTTGGAATTAGGAATTTGTGAAAGAAGTAGGGGAATTGTAATTATTTCAGATCTAGTACATATATGCAAACCAGCAGAAGTTTGCACAAAGAATATGGCCATGCATGGTAAAGCACAGACCACTGGTCTTGTCAAGCAAACCTCCAGTGGGAAGGTGCTTTTGATGTTTGGGCTGGGCTCAGTGTTTCACATAATTAATATACTTTTTTCAAAACCAACAAACATTGTATTCATGTCTTGATGAAGAAGCAGCACAATAATACGTGCAATGGGTACTAAAACACACAATAAAATCAACATCAAAATGCCTCTCAACCTCATCTGTGACATCAGCAGTCTTTGTGTATATGAGAACAGATGTCTGAAGTTGACTTGCAATGGAAGAGAAGGTTCTGATTAAGGGAGGAAAACATTTTTTGAAGGGCTTGTAGCCACTTTGCAGCTAATGGTAATGGTATTGAAGCACACTGTTGGCTAAATTGGCTAAATTGACTAAATCTTTAATCTGGTAGCAGCTCTGAACTCCTGACTGACATTACTCACACAGAGCAGCTTCTGCAGGGAATGTTTGCCAGACTCTCTTCCTACAAGAAAACTCCAGCTGACACAGGTGGCTGTGAATGAATCTGACCTGTCCCCTACTCTCTGCCTAGGTCATCTATGGCATTTCAAATATCATTTAGGCTCTTTACCTTTGAGGCCCTACATGGCCACTACAAAAGATCACAGCGAGTTGCAGAGTGCAGACTACAATCAGCTTCAGTGCTCTCAGACGCAGTCCTCTGAGGCACAGAAATCACTGTGGTAAGAAAGAGCTATTTAGCAGAAGTAGAACTGTTTTTTAGAGCTCTGAATCTGAAGAATGAACTTCCAATAAGCTGAAGACCACCACAAACCACAGAACTTCCTGTTCCAACTGTATTTGACCTTGAATTTCTAACAGTAATAAAAAGTGCTGGTATCACACCAAGAGAGACTGCTGCAGAAGACTCAACACCGCTGCAAAGCACACTGCCGAGACTCAGTGGAAGATCAGGCTGTATGTGTGAACAGCAAATATCCTGAAGGGGCCAATAAGACTATGCAAATACCCTTTAAATCTACAAACTTTGGAAGAGGAAAGTACAGTGCTGTCCCTCCTAGAGAATTCCAGCTAGTGTGCTATTTCTGCTGTTCACCAACTTCAGCTACCCATGAGGGAAATCAATGTTGTCTGAGGAAGGACTGAAAAAGTTATCGCCACATTTGTCCTACTTGAAGCAGTTTTTGTAACACTGACAGACAAAATGATTTATATTATAGTGCATTGGTCACACCTAAATGACAACTATTTTTACTCTTATTTTTTCCATCCATGAAGCTTTCCATACATGAAGGAGTAGAGGGCAAGACTCACATTTACTTTTTGGGGTATGGAAGCTGAAAGGATTAGGCAAAATGTTGTCAGACAACTTAAGCAAGTGCCTTCATATCCATATGCCTTCTGCTAAATATCCAATTAAAGGCTCTGTGAATTTGAGTCTAGAAGGCAGGTATTCCTCAGTCCAATGGCATATTTAATTAATTCCTCGTTACCATAATATTGACTAGTATAGCACCAAGTAATCCAGTAATTACAGTTTTCCTTTTCAAATCTGGAGTTCATTGGTGCAGTTGACAGCAAAACAACCCTGAGATTTCTCAAAAGCAAAATAACTTACATTTATGTCTGTATTTGTAAATGCATTTCTGAAAGACATCATGTGAATTGTATTTAGTAAGATCCTTATAGAGCTTTTACTACCTCAGCATTAAATACAGAGAATCCTACTTGAGTGGTAATAATGTCATCTCTTTCTTTCTAAGGAAGCCTGTTTGACTTGACAAAACATGTATTGTCAAATGCATGGCAGGCACAGATGACTTGGGAGAAAGTACAAGCAGTCATAAGGTCTGAAACTCAGAGAACTACCAGAAATTCCCATGCAACTCTTATTCTTATGCTATATTTCTTCTGCATTTTTTCTTTCAATATATGAAAATTTATAGAAATGCCAAAATAATGAGAATAACCTTACTTTTGCAAATTTTCTTTTTTTTTAAGCTTGTATATCATTATCTTTCCACTCAGTTTTCTTTGACAACTGTAGCTAGTCTAAGATAGTTGTTATGTATATGACTACATAGCAACTTTTGTTGATCTTCTTGGAGACTTCTAACATAATCAAAAGTGCATAATAATAATAATTAATATCTACCTGTCAGATATGGCTTCTTCAGTGAAAAACTAAAATCAAAATTATAACTTCTGAGGGAGTTTGCCAAAACTAAAATAAAAGCTAGAAATACACTCATCTGTAACCAGGTCAACTTATCTCATAGCACTTGTTGTAAAAGTATGAATGACATAATGTTCCCTGGGTAATTCTGTGATGGCAAACTTTTTATATGCAAACATTGCAAAGAGCTTGGCAAACAATTAGGATTAATTCATAGCTCTCAGTAATACTGACTATACTCCATGGGGCACGTCTGGCAAACCCCTCCATGTCGGTCCCGAAGGGACATCTGGCTGCGACCTGAGGGTGTATTAGGGCAAGCCCTGGGGATCACCATCTCCCTCAGTGCCTGGCTTATTGGAGGAAACCCACAAAGCAGTCAGAAAGGGAGATGGAGTGGAGCACAGTGGAGCATAGTGGAGCACAGTGGAGCACAGCCAGTCTGCAGCGAGCTGCTAACAGAAACAAAGTAGTTAATCCCACAGGAGCAGCATGAACCAAATCAGCAGTTCTCAGGACAGTGCTATGATTTGGGTTTAGCTGATGACAGAGACATAACAGAGCCATCCATCACAGTCCCAATAAAGAACTACATGGTGTTTTTCTATAGGGTTTGGGGTTTTTTTCCATATATCAGTATGCATACAGAAAGGATGGATTGTTTGGAAATCGTTTAATTTCTCTAGAGGGATGGAGATACCAGAAGTTTTTATTCCATCAGCTGATGCTGATAGACAATCCTGGATGCTCAATACCTTTCAAAATCAGGTCACAGACATGAGATAGATTAGGGCCTAATTTTCAGCTATCTTTTTAAAAAAGGATCTGGGTTACAGTCTTGAGAAGCAAAATATTTACAAGAAGTTTATATCAGCTTTCTGCTCTGTATAATAAAGTGGCATGTGGTATTTTCTGTAGGTGCACACATTCACTTTACAGCCAATCTGAAACATGTTCAGACCATATAATACTCAGTGATGTTGCTGCCCTGTTTGAGTGAGTTTAGGAAATTATGCCCAAGTCCATGGATGCATTTAGGTGCCTGATGACCAATGCAATCACTAGGAGCTGGGTGTTTAACTATCTTACTATACCAAGGACAGAATGATGGAAAGCAGTGTGTTGATACAACTTTCTACAGCTATCAAGGGCAATGCCAAAACCAAAGACTGCTGTGAACAGCAAGGCTGGGACCCTGCTCAGCAGTGCTGCAAGTCACAGTATGGATAACCTAGGACAAAAGGGCACCCCTCACCTGCTGGGATCCCCTCCTAGAAGCCAACATGGCCACGGCTCTCAGTCTCCACAGGACATTCACAAAAGCAAACCTGCACCAGCACGTACCCAGAGGAGCCCCACCACACCCAAACACGCCAGGGCAGCTGCACACACCGCCCAGGTGTATCACAGAGCCCATTCTTCTCCATTACCATGTGGGATCAGGCCCTGCTTCTGCTTGGAGCTACCCATGTTCTTGTATGGGCCTGTACTTCACCAATGTTCAGATACAAACCCGTGCATGAATTATTCAAAGGTAAGTGTAAAATTAGTTTTGAAAACTGTAAAATACTGATCTGATGACAGGCTGGTCATATCTCCCATGGTTTCATTACCTCAAATGAACTTGAAGAATCAGGAAATGTTTTGCTTTAGTTTCTCATTGAACCAATGAAAAAGAAATGTGTTATTCCTGATGCTTCACCTGTGAGTGATCAGGTCTGCAGGCAGCATTTCTGCCATCTCCCTGAGCCACGGAAGGGCAGACACTGGCCAAGGGGGGCAACACTTGGGCACTGCCCCTGATATGGCCAACAGAGCTGCCCTCTGGCATCGGTACTTGGATCAGCCTGGGTGCATTTCTCATTTGAGTCCCAGTTCTGCCACTGCCAAGTTAACAAAAGTTTGTGATGGGGCATGTTCAGGCTTCCAACACATGAGGTACAATGCTAATGATATTATGTGTTTTGTCTGCATTATGGTCTGGTGCTTAGAAAATAAACATCTTGGCTTTGTCTCAGTGTTTATCTTCAATAAATACCTCAGCTTTGTCTCAACAATTATCTCTCCACAGCAGACCATTATCCAGTAGCAACATATAATTCATTTAACAGTACTGTTTAAAATACATCCTCTTTGTGCTGCAGAGAAAGGAGCTGTATGTGGGAAATATCAGAGGCCTCGTGTATTCTTGGAATTAAAACAGAAATTAAGTCATCTGAGCTATTTTTTAACCTCTCAGCTTTTGTTTTTCTGTTTCTTGTTTTGCTCAATACAAGCTCTCTCTCACTCATGAGGAGATTGCAATTGGAGAAATTTGGAAGGCTTCCAGGGAAAGCACATTTTAGGGCAGTCCTATGCCAGGGGCTATTGCAGGTGATAATAATTTATAAAGGTCCAACATATCACCTGAATCTGCTTCAAACTGATGACAAGGCTTTAGGAGCAGGTGGGCGTTGGGCTTCTTTGTATCTTCTAAGAAAAAGGTGTGAGAAGTTCCTGGTGATAATTGTTAAATATTAACATCGTGTTGATGTTTCACTCTGACTGCATGCAAGTCAGCAAGACACCTAGAAGTCAGCAGGGTATTTAAAGGAAAAAAAATTCTCAGTAATTCTGAGGGGTATAGGTACACCGTGGAAGGAGACCCTGGCATAACTGCAGTGCTCAGTGCAAGCAGCCCAGGCAGCAGCACCTGTGAGAAAACAGCTCTCTCTTATGCATCAGTCTTTTTGTTGTCTGCATTCTGTACTGAGGCACATATGCTGTTAGCACTTAGCAAATATTCAGTAGGGTGGAGGCTCTATTCTCCTGTGCATCACTACAAGCCCAGAGAAACTCTGTTAAGGTTGCAGAAGTAAATGAGATCACAACCTGACTTGTGTTCATGACAAGTTAAACTTTAACAAAGACCTGAAATTGTAGGACCACTCTGAGGTAAAAGGTTGAAGTGATGAAAAGTGGCTGAAGAGGAATGGACAGTGAAAAAACTGAACAAGCAGAGCCCTAGTGTGGATGGAAACAATATTTAACATCTGCAGTCAAAATCACCATAGCTAGATCCTATAAAGGATACAGGTGTCTGGGGTGGAGGAGGTGAAAGGAGAAGGAATGCTCAAACTATTTGAGGCACTTGCAACCAAGCCTGGTAATTCCCATACACATTTGGTACCTCACTATCAAACCTCAGCATTCCTAGGCTTCTCTGCAGCCCACACTCACCACATCTCACACATGCTCACCTCTTTTCACTACCTATTTCATGCTCAGCTGAGTGGCAACTCCAGACTAGGAATCCTAGCATAAAGGTCTCTTCAAGAGTTGTCTAGTCAATGCACCCTGAATACACCTCAGCACTGAATTTCATGCAGAGCACCACACACAGGGTCCTGTGCCTTGCAGGGGAGTCCAATATCTTCTACACAAGCCAGCAGTTCACTTTTATCAGCTTTGGGACTTAATTCTGGTGGCACAACCCACACTAGCAGACAGCATTCCCTGAAGCAAAAAGCTGCCTCCACCCTCATCCATCATCAGGCACCACTGCTGCAGCCAGAGCTGGGCAGATGGGGATGCAGGCTGCTCTCTGGTCTGCATTACAACAGCATGAGGAGGTTTCATGTGGAAATTTAGAAAGGTTCCCTACAGGAACAGTTCTAGTGGTACTCCCCACCTCTTCCAAGAAAAATCAGACAGCAATGCCACCAAGGCTGACATTAGCCTACAAGCCACTGGTGTAGCTAGTCACGCCTAGCAAATTTGGCAGTTGCTTATTCATTAGGAGAGATGAGCTAGAGGTTCTGCTCCAGAGCTCTGTTATCTCTGCTAGGCAGACAAAATTAAAATAAGTCTAAGATATGAGATTCAGCCTTGTGCCTCAGGAGAACCGTGGGACGTGGGGGGTCTTTGTTTCTATTCCTCTTAAGTATTTTATCTGAAGTCTCTGGATAGCTCAGTGAGCACGGACACACCCAAATTCACATGAAATGATAAGCAGTCAATAAAGAAGAAATCAGGTCCCTGAGTAGGAGCAATGTGACATGCTTGGAAAACTGCACAGAGGCAACAAATTTTTGATATGAACTTCAACGCAGCCAAAAGTAAAGTCATTCACTAGAGGACAAATCTTTCAGGTCATCCTCACAGGTTAGTGGAGCCCTTAGAAGCAGTGAGTCTGCGGGGAAGCCAGGGCAGATAACCCAACAGGAGGAAATGTTTGCTTCAACAAAAGGAATCCTTGTGTGTATGAACCTGGGAACTCTGGATGCTATGGACAAAGTCTGTAACTGGTCTCAGTTTAAAAGTGTCCTGGCCTCACACATACAAGTCAAAAGGTTTCAGATGAGAGTTCACTGAATGACTGAGGACTCGAAAATGTGTCTTACAGCAAGAGTTTCCACAAGGTGAAGCTCTTCAGTAGAGCAAAGGAAAAGGCTCATGAAGGTGTAATTTAGGAGTACCTGTATTTGAAGCAACATTTTAGAGTGGGCTCTCACACACATCTGTCTAGACAATCTGCCCTAGAAATAAGGCATGTGGTTTCAGCAGAGAGGAGAAATTAACTGCTGAACAATTTACATGGAGCAAAGGGTAGATTCTTTATCACTGTGCATAATTTAATTAAACTTGGCTGGTTTATGCAAAGAAAATCAATAGTTCAAACAGGAACAAATGCTGGGAAGCCCTTTGATCCATGTTATGCAGAAGGCCATGTGAGATGATTAATTCTGGATATCAGTCAATGAAAAGTGGGTCATGCTGTGCTCTGCTGCCCCTTCACACTCCATCCCTCAGCACCAGGTTTGTGAGCAGTGGCAGCCAAGTGAAGCATCTCCAGCAATGCCTTCTTCTATCCTGAGATGGGGAATCCAGGACCAGCAGGAGTGGGAGAGATAGGCAAGAAGATTTCAGGGCAGGAACAGAGCTTGGAAATTTAGGAATTAATACCATGTTTTTCTTGGGTTGCATAACTAATTGTTGAGCAAGAGAAGAGTGCACATGTGGGCTGGTAGGATCTAGAATAAATTAATTAGAAATTAAGAGTCTGAGGGCCAGCTGGAAACTTCCTACTCAGGAGGCCAGACAGAGTTGTTACAGAAGAGGGTATCATTCTCTGTCCATCCAGAAGAACTGGCAATACACATTGTCTGCCTTTCTCTCTTACACACACAAGAAAAAAAAAAAAGAACCATAGACTTTTTAAAAACACCTCATGATATTAAAATCATTCCTATGATTAGGACAGTGCACAGTTTTCTTCACTTCTGAGGTTTAGAGTCCTGTGTAAGATCCAAACTCTACAAGGCAGGCAGTGATCCCCTCTGACCAACCTTGAGTGTTGTCTCATGCCTTTCTGAATGCATCCACTGAGGATGTTGCAGTGACCTCTCTTGGTAAGCTCTGTGTGTGTGTGTGTGTGTGTGTGTGTGTGTGTGTTTCTTTTCAAGCTACTCTTTGCATATCTTCCAGGAGATGAAAAAGAAAAATTAGCTCAAAACTAGTGCAAATCGCCTAGAAGGTAATCAGAATATCACCTATTCCTTACAAATCAAACAAACAAACAAACAAACAAAAAACCTCTGTCCATTTTCATAGCATTAACACAGCACTAGCATAATGGTTCAGCCAACAAATTTTGTCAAAGAGCCAGTCCAGATTAAACAAAATATTTGATCCCTGAGTACTCAAATTTCCTGTTTCTTTAAAGAATAGCACTTCATTAGAGTCATCTTCAGTGCATTAGTCTGCTTTGACAACAATATTACAAATCCCAGCAGAAAATTAAGATACAGCCCTACACAAGCTGTGAAAGCTCATGCCTGCATTTGCCCACTTCTCTGACCTCTCTGTTGTTTATCCTGGGCACAAGATGTATTTCAGTCATTTGATTTTGCACTCCAGGTTTTATCAAACTATCCTTCTCACCATCCTCACCCTGACCTGGAGGAAATACTGTCTGTAGGACATTCTGCAAGTCACCAGTAGAACAGCAACATGCTGCTCCACCTTTATGCTGCTGGACAGGTAGATACAGAACCTAGCCCATGCTCCCATCTGGATAAAGAGAAGCTTTAGAAAGGCCAAGGAAGCACTGGCACACGTTGCCTGCAGCACTGGTGGAGTCTGTAAGAACTGGTTTGACTGGCATCTGTCATGATGCAGGATGCAGGCTCAGTTCAGTCTGTCTTCCAACACTATTTTTCTGAATCTAGGATGAAATTCTGCTCCTGACGAACTGTCAAGAATATCTTCCTGTTCCCTGCAACCTGGGAAACTGAAGAGACACGCTTTGGCAACAGGCATTGAGGAAGGGGATTGCAAGTCATGTTAATCACCTTAGAAGAACATCTGACCCTTATCTACTACAGTCATTGCTATTGACCGACACTGGAATCTTCAAACCCCAAAAAGAGCAACAGCTTCCAGACTTTTATGACTTGCATTATTTTTAGCCGCTTACACAGCCCTCATGATTGATGTGCCTGGAGTGGCTCTGCTGCAAGCCCCGAGGGTGGGGAGAGGAAGGGGTTCGTGGAGACACATTTCCACGGGTGATAAGCTCGCATGTGTTTTGAACCGTAAAATGGCAGCTCGTTGTGAAATCCTGTCGGAGCACACCTTCTAAATGCCAAACAAGCACAGCATCAGCAGCACATAAAGAAATATTTGAAAGGCCCTGGCGGGAAGCCAAGAGAACGTGGCTAATGTTTCACCTGACCTCACCCCCTCGCTGGCTGCCTGTGCCCCGGCAGCCCTGCCCGTGTGACGTGAGCCTCCGAGCTCCGGCCCGCAGCTGCTCCTTGACTGCCTGCACTGTCTGCCCTGCTGGCAGCCGGACAAGGGAAACAAAGAGGCTAAAGCAGAAAGCAGTAGAGCTCAGGAGCGGCGGGGCCGGGAGCACAGCGCGCCCTCCCTCCCTCCCGCCCTCCCGGCGGGCCCGGAGCGCGGCCTCCCCCGGGCTCCCACCCGCGGAGCAGCCGCGCCCTGCGGGAGGGGCCCCGCGCCGGGCACACACAAAATGCGGCTCTTTCACGTCAGCCTGGCCTCGTGGGGGAGCGGGGTGGGAAAAACTTGTCAGGCTCTGCCTTTCCTTCGGAAAAATCCACTTTCACTCCCCAGCCTCCAGTCTCCTGTCCGTTACATGCATCTAGTAATTTGCTTCCTCTTTCATACCCCTAAAAACCTTCCATTTAGCACAGAACAGTTTATTTTTCAATAATCTATATTAAAAGTAATTATCCAGAGGCCTGTCCCAGCAGTAGAGCTCTGGAATTCTTGTTTTCTCTGAGTTATTCCTGTGTCCTTACTTTGTAAAATGACTACCCACGCCAGATGCAAAAACCTGCAGAATGCCTGCTGTAAGTCTGTTGCTATCGCTGGCTGGCAGCTCAAGCTTAAAATGGAGCTGACAAGCATGACATGCCAGGAGAAACATTCTGTATGCAGGAATTTCGACTTACTGGACATGAACAGTGTTAATTATTGATTGATCATACTCTCCTCAGTTCAAGTGAGATTTTTAAAATTGTCCTTTTACCTGCCTTAAAGTGTAAACTGGTTAACGGGATAGTAGAGGCACAAAGCTTTTCAGATGATTTAAGGAAAACCATCTTTGTGTAGCATCAAACACCAAGTGACAGAAGTATTTCAGATCCTAAATAAAAATAAGCAAGACATATTTTTTTAACTAGGTGCTGACCAAAAGCTCAAATTTAAGCCAAAAATTACCAGCAATATGGTCTCATGACATAAGCAGGAACATAGTGGCAAAGCAGTTGCCCAAGGCAGCAAAACAGAAATACAGATCAGAGACTGGTAGGAGACTAAAACCAAATGTGATTCTTCTTGCAAAGAATGTATGGACTGGCAGGAAGAAAAAAGATCTAAAAATTAATATACCATTTGGCCAAAACCAGATACAGAATTAAAATCAACTTAATTTTTGAAGGTTTGGATTTGTTTGCTTATTTGCTTACTAGATTTCTTTTTGATCCAGCTGTTTTTCATTTTGGCTAATTTCATTTTGAGGCAAAAGTGATGAAACCCTACAAGAAGGGAAGTTCTTGTGGTTTTTCAGAGGCATCCAGAAGCAGAGTAATGGAAAATCAACAATAGGCAGGAAAGACTGGAAAGTGTGAGACTTTTCCCAAATTCTGCCTAGTTCAGCAGCCTGATGGTATATCATGACATACAGACTTTTCTTTGGGTTGTAGAGGCTGCATACATGTAGAGGCACAGGGAGATGTTGTGATAAGCTGCTAGAGAGTGCCAAAGCAGAATTGCCTTTTGAGGCACACTGATCCATCCCTTTCCAGCCCCCCCTCCTTGTGCTCCTTCCAAGGTCTCAAGTCTTTGTGCTCCACCAGCCATAGGACTCTCCTTGTGTTCAGCCAGGAGGGCTGGAGACAAGTGTCTGTGCTCTCTTCCCTGCTTGAGCGCCCGTATCACACCAGGAACTGCCTGCCTTTAACATAGGTCAGTGGTTGCATTTGCATTGTGTAAGTTTGGGCCAATCTCCCAAACACTGTAGGACTACCATTCTTTTGAAATTCTTCTTCTCAATAAAAAATCATCAGTGCCAGACAAAATGCATTGCTCTAGATGGTGTTTCACTTAAGCTGTTTCTCTTTGTGTTGTCACAGGTACCTCCTGTAGCAAAAATATGCATATGTGAGTCTGTCTATCAGTCTATCTAGTGAAAATAATGTTAAATTTGTTTTACAAGCTAATTAACAAAGACTTTTGAACGCAATCTAAACTCTTCTTATCCAACCGCTCTGCACAGGGAAAAGGAAAAGAGAATGAGCTCTGAGCCTTGGACTGGCTATGCCCATTCAGGACGTCTCAGTGCACTAGTCATCAGCATCAGAAAAGGAGGAAAAATGTTCAGGAACTTACCCCTGTCCCATCCTCAGGCAGATACAGAACAAGCAGGACATAAGGAAAAGGCAGTGTGTAGAGACTGGCTTGTACCCTGAAAATGAGATTCCACTTTTTTCCCAAGCAAATTGTGGAAGTATTTGAGTAATGGATGAAAATTACTTTTCCCCCTGCCCCCACCCACCCAAGTGCAGCTGAACCCTCAATTTCATTGAGCAAGCAAATTCCTTCTGCATGTGATGCCCATAACCTGCCACCACTCAGGTATGGCTCTGCTTTGTGATGTGCAGTGAACAAGCAGAGATGCAGGAAAAGTTCTTGCCTTTGCTTCACAGAAAGAGGATTGATTTGCCTGACGTAAATTTCAGACAGAACTCAGCCTCTAAAGCAATGACTAAAAGTTTAACCATATTTCTTCCATCATTAATATTCATCAAGTGGCTACTGACCAGATCTTGAGCTGGATAAAGTCACCTTACCTTTAAATCTTTGAGGGGATGTTAGCCACTTCCTCTGTCTCTGGGCTTAACCCTGTAAGTGTCAAATGGATTCGTTTGTGGAGTTGTGCAGAGTCTTCAATGCCCTCCAGCCTTGCTTGTTTCCCCACCCAGCAGCAGAGGACACGGGGGAATGTGTGCAACACAGGAAGGATGTGCATGGGATGTGTGCTGCCTGGGGTGCACACAGGGGCCCGAGGGGCTCAGCACATTGCTAGGGACCTCTCTTGTCCCACCACCTACACAACACTACTAAACACGGTGGGGACATGTTTCTGGGTCACACAGAAACTCCCTGGAACTCTCCAGCTGTCATATGCAAGGAAGCCTCTTTCTTATATCTCTCTTACAAAGATAAAACAATAGCACAGGATAAACCTACTTTCCTTTATACTCAAATCTGAGATGACACTGGTGGTTTCAGGAGGGACACTTACATTTCTGCATCTTTCCACTTCCAGAAGAAAACTATTTTCTCTACTTAACTTGGGAGCTAGTTGTATCTGGAGCTATGTGATTAATCAGTAGCTGATGTGCAATACCATGAGAGGAAAATCTGTAGAGGGGCTAAAAAGTAAAAAAAAAATCAGTTGGAAAGGGGGATAGGAGAGTGGGTAGGCATAAAGTACGATATTTTATTTCATTCCATTAATAGTTTGAAAAATAAATGTAACCAAATGTAACCTTCAATGACTTCCTTTAAAAAGGCCCAAAATATATAATTTTGAAAGGAGTTATTTTAACAATTTAAAAAATATTTCTTAAGGCTGTTCACTGAATTCAGTAAAACATTCTCAATATTTTCTGTCAAGTCAGAACTGCATTTGGGTCTTACTACATAAATCTGAAAAGAAACCACATTAAGCTGAGAAAAGAAATCCATTTTCGTGGTGGATTAAAAAGCAGAAGTGTTTTTTTTCTGTGGATATAATCAGGTTATATACCCCTTTATTGTTCTTACATCAGAGGACTAAAATATTTAATTTAATTACCTTTTGGTAGACCTTTCATGTCCTACTTTACTCTTCACTTTACAAATTGAACCCCGAATCACCTGTGAGTTATTTCAGAATATTTCTTGAAGTTGTGACAATGAAATTACTGGGAATTTTTTAATCAATGCAATTGAATATATTTTGCTGTTTAATCAGTCATTTGTTTCCTAGACTACTTGCTCAACTTAAGTATTCAGCAAGCATTTTTAAGAGAAACAATTAAAGAAAAATCTTAAAGATTCAATACTGTGTTCCATCTGCTATGGATGAAAAAACTCAAGAACATGATTTCTGAGACCACCCAAAAAGTCATGGAGAAAAAGAAAAGGATGACTAGACTTGTGAACCTTCTTGTTGTTTTTGTATTGTGAGCTTTATTTGTACAGCTCAGAATCCAGCCATCTGAGGAGTTTACTGTGCTCTCAGGAAGAAAATATTTGTATTGCAGAGCAGTATGTTTCCAGCTTCCTATGCAAAGTTTAAGGCTATATTTCTTCCTCTGTGGATTTAATGGTCTGTCAGAAGTGTAAGGATACAACTTAAAAAAAAAAATTGTCTTTAGTTGATCCTGAGATGAGCTCAGTTGGTCAGAGCAGGGTGCTTATAACACCAAGGTTGTGGGCCCAGTCCCAGTATGAGCCATCCACTTAAGAGCTGGACCTGATGCTCCTTGTGGGTCCCTTTCAATTCAGAACTTTTTATGATCTTAGTCCATTTTTTGGATTTTGGTACACATTTGTTTCAACTCACTTTTGTCTCAAGTCAATGTACTAAAATTATTTTCTGCACAGGCTACAAATGAACAGCTGGTTAAAAGATGTATTTAATTACCTTCAGTGGAATTGTCATCTTTCCTATCATCTGGTACCAAGCAACACTGGACATTTTACTCTACTGAAGAATTTCCTGTCTTTATCAAGCCAGACTCCAGGCGCGCTTTTCAGCAGAAAAGGATTAAAAAGGGAAGACCCCATGCACAGGAGCCACAATTTATCAGTGTAAAACCTACAACAAATTAAAACAGTTTTCTCCGAGTCATTTTAGCTATCAGAGGAATTTCCACACCATTTTGTCATGCTATGTTCCTAATTTGCTAAAGCAAAACAGGAGGGTATTAATGTGTGCACAGAACATCAAGATGGAAAGAGCCATTCTAAGATATTACATTGCCCTCATAAAGAATCTCTGAACAAGCACACTTTACTCTTCATCTGGAGGGAAAAATCCCTGAACAGAGAAATTACAACTAAAAGTGTACAATTTTAAATATACCAGGTATATGCTTTTGTACAAAGTATGCAAAAATACTCCATTTGCTGGGCCTGATGCCAATATTTATTGTCTTCTAGGAATCAGTCCTTTCACTGAATCAGCATGACCATGGGTTTTGTACACCTTCATCAAATTTTGAATGTTTTGTACACCTTAATCAACTAAATTGAACAGAAATCATCACACTAGAAGATAAACATCATTTTAAGGGGCATGTTAGCAAAAAGTAGAAGTAATCATACCTACAACACCATTCCAATTTTTTATCTTTTCCAGCAATGTTTTCCCAGATCAATATTATTAGCACATATTAATGAAGTGATTTTTTAAACAGTTTTATATCACATTACTATTTTCAGAAACTGTTTAATATGACCTTGGCTTGGCTTGATTTGTTTTTTTTTTCAGTTTCTGTGGGATTTTTGGAGGGGGGATTTTGATTGTTTGTTTTGGTTGTGCTGTTTTGTTGGGTTTTTTTGGTTTTGCTTTGGTTTTGGTTGGTTGGTTGGTGTTTTGAAAGTGAGCATTTTGTGGTGAAAAGAATAAATCTGATCTTGATTTTCTGCTGTCTCACTCCACTTGATTCCCTACTGTATTGTGTGTAACTGGAGATTTATGCCACTGAGCAGTTTGCATTTAGAAGTGGTAGGTAGGTTTTGAGCACACAGCCATGAAAAATGAGTCCAGGAAAGTGTGGTTATTATATGCATACATTGAGAAAATTATTTGAAAATGTTTTAGAAAATCTGATATACCAAGAACAACTGCTTTCTCCAGTTGCCTCACAGTAGTGCATCTGAAAAGCCAATACATCGGAAAAGAATGTAGAAAAATTACTTAAGTCAGTGACCAGAGGTACGTGTGGCTCTTGTGCACCTGGGTATAGGTGAAGATGGGTCAGAATGCCACTTGGTAAGTGTCAAGGAGGAAATATTTTGGCAATGTTCTAGTACATTATCATGGCACAGTGACTCTGGAAGGTGTCAGAGTTGCTGCTTGTAATATTTTCACAAATATCCCTCACTGCTTTTGTCCTTGCTGTTGCTTACATATAAGTATGTGTCAGCTGGATAGTAAAAGCACACCTTCAAATTTCACGTATTCCTCAGTTTTCATTATTCTGTTATTGGACTTGGAGAGTTTTTGTGAATGTGATTCTTGTCTGAAAATTTCATTCCCAGTAGAAAGCACAGCAACTTACCAAGGATCAAACATCCTAGCCCTTAGATAAACAAACATACTTCTGACAAAGAAGAAGCATTGTGAAGCCCACTTCCTATCCCTCTCTCTCTCTACTCACATCAAAAATAACAAATGGGAGTACTGGGTCAGAAATAAAGGTTTTACAGAAGTACTACTTCAACATGCTCTAGCCATGACAACATACAAATAGGGAAAAGAGAAAGATAAGGGCTTCCTCAAACATTATTTGGCTCTTAGAAGAGTGGAAAAAGAGATTTAAAAAAAACATTTTACCAACATCAGGGAGAGAGAGGCACAAAGCACACAATTGTGGGTATTCAGTGCTTGTAGGGAAGAATAGGAGAGACCCCTTTCTGCCAGCCTGGGAGAGCAGGGACGTGTTTCTGCCATTTTATCTGAAAGGAGAGTATTTATGCTTGGTATAAACATTTGGGAGGTAGAGCTGGGATGGTTTATCTGGACACCAAGGTGACAATCACAGGATGAAGAAAAATAGCCTAACTGGAAGTAAAGGAATCCCTGTAATGGAGAGCGGTTGTAAAGGAAGACCCAGGTTATTGGGAGGTAGGAGCATGTTAGCAAAGGAAGGTATTGGAGATGGGGAGAGACAAGAGCGGTCCTGGAATGTATATCTTGGAAGCTGGAATCTGGATTTTATGACTTTTTAGAAAAACAGAGTGAATAGGTGAAATAATGGAAATGTGAGTATCAAAAGAGTCTGTCAATCACATTCCATTTCAAAGCCTGGTTAAATAGGCATCTACTTATACCACATAGCAGTAGAAGGCTGCAGCCGACATTCAGATAACCCCCAAAGCATTTTCAATCTATAGATGTGTACAATGCAGCTATTTAATATGGCCTTGATTTCAAATTGAGCAGATGAATCTAATAGACTGCAGCCTTTTGTCAAAGGACAAAGACAGGGAGCTGTGTAAAGCTGAATATGAAATACTTAGGAGTCTACTTCTGGCTGGTACTTAAGGCTCTGTTTAACAGTCATGGACTTTGGAGGAAATACTGTACATAAAAAAAAAAAAATGAGCAGAAGGTGCTTTTCCCATACAGTCTATTACTTCCTGCAATTCATGAGAACTCTTTCCTTGTGCATAAAGGTCACCTTTCATTTATGTACATATCTGTTTGGTTTGCTGAAAAGGGTATCCTGAAAACATATTAAAAATATGAAAGGAAATGTAAAATTAGGGGTAAAAGGGTGTGTCTCATGACAGGAGAGCTATAAATAATGACTATTAAAGAGAGTTGGCCATTGAAACTGCTCCATACAGAGCATGTGCCATATCCTCATGGCACTACAGATCACAGATTCCTGTTACCACACAAAGTCCTTAAAACCACAGGCCAATAACACAGCTGACTGCTGTTTGAATGCCAAAAAAAAAAAAAAGGTGAGTATATGAAGAGAGATTTGAAATTTTGCTGAACAGTGTTGTAAAGAGAGAACAGAGAGACAACCAAAAGGAGAACCAACAGCTTAGAAAACAAGGGAGCAAAGAGACTAATTTAAAATACTGAATGCATTCAGGAGTAAGTGTTACAGTATATTTGTTCATGTCCCCATGTTTTTTCTGTGTATAACTGCTTCCATCTTAGGCAGACCCAAGATCCCCCAGCAGGCAGACCCAAGATCCCCCAGCAGGACCCAGCACTGGTGGGACAATGGTGGGATGCTGGTGGTGTCCCTGTAACCTAAATGTATGAGATGCAAGCAAACAGGGAGCGACCTTGAACAGTCAGAAATATTTTACATAGAAATTAACATCTTGGTGACCATCAGGGACTGGAGTAGGGCTGGGGTGATTGATGCCAGTGAGGGACCTGGCAGAGCAGGAAGAGCTGTGAAGGAGAGCAGATGCTGCAGTTGGTCAGAGCTGTGCAGAGCAGGACTCCTGGGGATGGAGGGAGGGATAAAATGCGAGTGAGTGGTGGGTGAGCAGCTCTCCAGCACCTGCAGCAGCAAAGCCACTCAGGAGGCTGTGGCAGTGTGGATGTGCGAAGGTGAGACTGCCCAAGTAAAGCAAGTTAGGAAAATAGTCTAAACGAGCAAGACCTTTAAAATCAAAATTAATATCAAGGCTATATATTTTAGAAAGTCCCGTGAGCATGAGATTTCTTCAGTTGCAGTGGTAGGGAGTGTATGTGGGAAAGCGTTCGGCTATTCCTATAGCCAAAGGTGCTAAAACCAGGCAGCTGAGAGGGATCTGCACAGCAGGAGGATATCGGGGTGTGTCAGCAACGGGAGCAGAAGGACAATGCAGAGCTGCAACTCCCTTCCGGCCCTGCCCCCTCTGCCAGACATCCGGATTCCAGGCACAAAAGGGCAAAGCCATTTTTTTCCCCTTGAATAGCTTTTTGGGACTCCGGGAGGCTGCCCTGGGGACTGCCAAAGCCCTGCTGCTGCCCAAACAAGCTGCTAGCTCTAGGTTCAATTAATTATGCACTTGGTGGTAACTGTAGCAGAACTGGAACCAGACGTGGCAGTAAAATATCTTGAGCCTGTTTCCATTTCCCCCTGCCTCTTATTCCTGCCTCTAGGAGAGCTGATTTGTCACTGGCAGGTGAAGAGCCATGGCTGTGCTGTCAGGGGGATGTATTTCTAGTGTAATGATGCATGACAGACATGTAATGATGCATGACGTGTGTCCTAGCTGCATTTTTGACTCCTCTTGCTTTTTCTTAATGCATTTTCAAGTAAAGGTCTGTTTCCAAAAAAAAGCAAAAAAAAACCCCAAAAAACCAAACCAAAACAAAACTCAAAAAAACCCCACACCAAAAAACCAACCAACCAACCAACCAACCAACCAACCCAAACAAAAAATAACGTGTTTTTTTTCAGCCCCCAGTGGAATTTATATAAATGAACAAAAAAATCCCTGTCATTCAGTTTCCTGTTCAGGATATTCCCCAAACAAGCAAGCATGCAGCACTTCTCTGTGGCATATGTATATGCTGGAATTCCCACCTTCCTGGAGACTGGACAACTGCATGATATGCAAAATCTTTGCCTGGAAACCATTATATTATTGTATTATTAAATATTATTAATATGTTATAATAGTAATTATTACTGCTCAAAATCTTGTAAAGAACATCAGGTCCTGACCTAGTAGCAGAGGAGTAAAACCACAAAGCAGTACCATGCACTTTTTTTTCTTTACCTGATGAAGCATTTGGATAATAGGAACTATGTATGCCTTTGTATATATTTGTATGTATGTATGCCTATGTATATATGTGCTGCATTTTAAATACCCATTTAGCACTGCTTTTATTATTTCAGTTCATTTGAATAAGTTTTATGAGTTGATGTTGTGATGTGAATTTTTTATTGCTGTTATCACATATGTCATTGTCTTCAGGGTGCAGAATTCTATAAGGAAAACATCTTTTGAAAGTGGGTTTTGGCTGGTAATTGACAGGTACTTGGTAGACAGGTACTTAGGCTGCCATAGCCCAGGATTTCTCCTGGGCTTTCTGTAAAGTCTACACACCCAGTCCATGCTCACTCCATCTTCTCCTTGGATGCACAGCCCTGGCTGGAGGAAGCAGCAGCATCCTCAGGAGGGGAGTATATGACTGTGGACACCTTGGCAAAGGGGGCACCTTGCAGAGATGCCAAGGAGCCCATTTAGTCCCCTGCTGTGAAAAAAGACAGTTTCACACAGTTTTCACACATGGTAAAAAAAAGGGTCACAGTTTTGATTAACCATGACTTCACAGTTATCAGGAACAGAGAACTCTAGGATAACTGGAGGAAGTATAGGAGGAAAGCTAGAGAATAATAAATTTAAAAACCTTTCAGAAAAACTCCCATGAGCTGGGACTAGATGGCAAGTCCCAAATTCCTCCTAAATTATCAAGTGTTGGGTGCAGGGGAAGTTAAGAAGCCTGTCTGTCCTGCTGGAAGGAAGCAGATGCTTAAGAAAAATCTATTATTTTTCATTCCCATCTGTTCTGGGCTGTGGCCTGAATCCAAGTCAGGGACCAGTTCTCAGAAGGGAATTAGAAGGCAGAGCCGATAACTGAGTGCCAGATTAATTCTGCCAGCTCTGTAAACATGCTACCAGCTATAGCTGGGTGACAACTGCCAGCACACCAGGAGGACCTTGCAGCATCCAAACTCCAAGTGGAGATACCAGGCCCATGGGAACCAAATACAATAAAACAGGGTGTGTTATTAAACAAGACATAGAATTCGATTGAGCTCAATCAGACAGTTGTGACCAGAGCTGCAGTGAGAAGACAGTGGTCAGGACAGCTATGTGCTCTCTGAAAGGACTTCTGAAATGGTTTGACCCCATCATTTTCACAGGATGCTTGAAGACCAGTAAGACCAACAAATCCAGTAGAGGTAAAGAGAAAAGCAAGTTTCCCTAGCTCAGAATCGGGACAGTCCCTGCAATTGTTCATTTATGATTTTTTGGTTTGTAGACTCCTGTCAGACAAAACCCTAAGGTCTCTAATTATGATTTTAGGCTCTTAATTCAGGACTGTTTGCTGAAAATTACAGGTCCAAACATTCTGATAATTTTGACTTGTGTTACACAAAAAAAAAAAAAAAAAAAACCCAGACAAACAAACCAGGTTCATTTTGTTTTCTCCAATGGAAAATTAACTTCAGATAATTATTCTATTACTAGTGTGGGGTGGTTTTTTTTGTTTTGGTGCTTGGGGTTTTTTTCCCTAAATCCTGGTTGCCTCTGATAGAAGATTCTGTTCCTCCAGAATTTGTTCTCACTCATAACCAAAATATCCCACATTCTGTAACCATGAACAGAACAGCAAAACTGAGCACTGCAATTTCCAACCTCTTGGTTCCATCTACCCACAGACATGAGGGAAGCCTGGAAAAAAAGAGATCTCAAGTTTGGCTGCTCCCCTAAAGCACTTATACTTGCATTTCCTATCTTCACACGTGGCCAATTCCCAAATGGTCAAAGGGGTCACACAAAGGAAACTGAGTACTAAAATAAGTTTCCCATCTAACATAGCTCTGCACTTTGTGAAAACACATTCCACAGACAGACTAGTTGCAGCAGAGGGAACTTGTTAAATGTTAAATGATTTCTTGTTAAATGTTTTAAAAGCATATCAACTTCCCAGGTTCACAGCGGGACAACCGTGCCTAAACCTTTAATAGTATTCCATGTATTGGCATAATTCACTTCTGATTTTTGTCTGCAAAATTTTTCAGAAAATCTCATGGGCTTGAACATCTGCAAATTCTTTTTAAACATAAGATGTGCCTGGGTTGATCCTAGCTGAGCGGTTCCTCAGCAGTGGCCTAGACACACAGAGCCAAGAGCTGCTGGGAGAGGGCAGCAAGTGGGCAGGTAACCTCAAAGTCCAGCTCACACCAGGGAATTTCAAAGAAAGATAGAGGCTTCTCCTCAGGGAGGTGGACTTTAACTCCCTTTCATGTGCAACTGCTGGTGAGCAAAGAAATAAATAATGCACCCAGTAGAAGATGCTCACCTTCTGAGCAACTCTAGTCAGCTGTGGCCACGTGTGCTCAGTGTCCTGGGAACTGCTGAGACCTGTGGAGCCCTGCAGATTGCAGGAAAGAGCAGAGATGAGCTAAAGGGCAGGTCCCCAAGGACAAGTCCACACACCCCTGTAGTCCAGCCCCTGTACTCTGTCACCATTAGCACCTCTGCCAGTGTTCTCCATCTGCATCTTTATGTCAACTTTCTTACTGAACTTCCCTTTCTAAATAAAAAAAAAAAAATATGTGTCCCTTGGTACCCATATTACTATCCCTCTTCATAGGCAGGGAAATGATCTGCTACCACTATCACATTGCAGCAAACAACCTCTCTTCAATTCAGGATCCCTTTCAAAAAGGACTTCTTGTTCACTCTGCAAGTTTTCTCGTTACCTTTCCTTGCAGCCTTTCTGCTGCCTCAGCCAGGACCTCTTTTCTCATGGCCATCTCTGAGTGCAACATAAATGAAAAAGGTACATATTTTTACTTCATCTAAACAACAAACACAAGAAAAAAAACTATGTCTGCTTTCCACAGGGCTATTCAGTGTTGTATTCAGCCAAGCTTAAATTTAGTCTTATTTTCAATTGTAACTTGATATTCTACCTAGTTCTCATATTTAGGAGCCAACTAGCAACCTTTGGACACAAAAAGCTATAAGCTTTACACCTGTGGCATAAATGGCTAACACTTGGGGAGCAAAAGACCTGCTGTAGTTCTGAAAATTAATTTCATTTTTCTTCTTTTCTCTCTTGATTTCTCTCTCCACATTCTCTCTCTATATTTCCTTCTAGATCTTCCTCTTAATTCCCCTTCTCATCTTTTTAATTTTGGTTATGGATTAATTTTTCTGAAGCTAAAAAATAAGGACTTGCAAGTATTTTCCTTTATAAAGGTCACATGATTGTTTGCACTGGACTACAGCTGTAAAATGAGACGAGTTGTGTTCATCTGACACCAGCAGCAGACTGTAAGAGATAAGAACATGCACAGCTGGAGCCTGAGCACCTTCCCACGTGGGCTGTGCACACCCATCCTTGGCTACCAGCTGCCATCTGCTCCACCTAGGATACCTGCACCATTTAATGTAGGGTTTTGTGATAACTTGAACTCCCTCAAAACACCAGGCTATAGAGCCTAATCCACAGTTTATTTTTATTTTACCTTTCTTTCTAGGCAGCCTTTTCTTCTTCCAGACCAGTTCAATGACATCATATGCATCCTCTTAAGGCTGTCATTTCAGCTGCTCTGTTTTCCATGCTAAATTTCCACTTAAAACTCTGCTCCTGACCTTCAAGACTTCCATAAAATTGCATGAAAAACTGGTCAGTGACCCAAGCCCTCACAGAAATTACTTTCTTAAATCTATTTAGCAGGATTTGATGCCTGTAAACTCTCCAGAGATTCAAAGACAGGAAGAATCTCATTTTTACAAAAGTAAGGCCTACTAGGTAGATCAAGGAATCTGTTCTTCAGTCCCATTCCTGAATAATGAAGTGACTATTAACAGCAGAGGATTCAGGGACATTTTATGTTTGAATGCTGGTGGAAGAGTAAATCCTCTCTCTTTCTGGAGTAATGAATATTTAATTCAAAATGTAACTGCTCATACTGGGAAGACTTAATAGCTTGGTACATTGAATATTTACCTGGGATACATATATCATGGGGTTTAGTTCCTTCCCTAAACAAGGAGAATATTTTAATGTGGTAAAGCCAGAAGTTCAGCCTGGCCCTTTACTGTGCCAAAAGAGGACTCCAAACACTAGCATAGCATTCACAAGGCTTTATGACCTCTGCAAAATGAGCAAAACAAAAATTCACAGACCATTCTGTATTCAATTAGTCTTTGATGGTTAGAAGATGAGAGGAATTGCAGAAAAGTAATATAAAGTTATATGAAACAATTGTTTTACAAACTTGGAATTTTACTCTTATAGCTACAAACATTTTATTAAAAAGGCTGGCAATTCCTGCCAACTCCCAGCTACAACTGCAGTCAGGCATTAGCAACAGCTGGAGCCAGTAAGCATTTCACGGGCCATTTTCAGATGTGTCTCACCTGCATGGAGCATGAAAGTGTACCAGCCTATCTAGCCAGCAGAGACTGCTGTCCTTGTGCATTTCTCCAAAAAAGCATTTGAAAGGTGCAAGTCTCATTCTGCATCACATCAAAACCAAATGTCAAAAAAAAAACAAAACAAAACAAAACAAAAAACCAAGAAGTAAGGTTCTCTGCTGTACAACTGCAGCTGAAATACCAAATACCCTCTCCTATGTAGCAATGCTGAATTTCATTCCAGGAGGTCCAAAAAAATTGTTAAGTGAAAACATGAAATGGACAGAGCTATTAAAAACCCCAAACAAAACAGAGCCACAAGGGCTCAATCGCTATTACTCTTTCTATAACTGTGGTCACAGTAATAAGCAATAATGAAGTACTGGAGCCATTAAAGAAGTCAGGAAAATTTGTGAAGTCCAGTTTTACTGACACACCTAACTTCCTTGTAACTTTTCTATACTAATGTCAAGGATGGTAAGAAAAAACTTTAGTAATTCTGAATGCAGAGGTGAAGTCTCTTCCCTTCAGCTCCAGAGAGAAAAAATGGGATAGGCTGATCTCTGCCCTGCTCAGCTGTGCAGTGTTAATGGTTAGGTACATGTGTGCAAATGCTTGTGCTGTCAAAACTGCCACCCCTGCTCTGCCAAACCTACCAAGAGCTCATTTCCTGAGAATAAGAACTGCGCACACTCTGGAAGAGCATCAGCACTTGTGCTTCACCACACATCTAGGCTGTTTCTGTGCATTTGAAGTATTCCAGGTTTAAAGAGGTTTAGTTGACAGGTCTAGACCAGTAGAACAACTTTTTACTGCCCAGTTTCATGTGACAAATAATCAGTAGTGAATTCTCAGTGTGAAAAATCTGTGATCATTTTTTGGTTTAAAACTCTTTCTTCTGAGATGCCTCAAAATACTGCTAATTTAAACAGTGGTAGAAATGTGGAGAATTTTACAAATTATCTGGAAGGAGAGAAAAAAACCCTAGAGTGACTAGTGTGCTAATGCAATTTCAGACACATTTTAGAAAATAATTTCAAAACCTCACTGTAGCATAAAACCTAAAATCTGCAGCAGGGGGACATAGAGAAAAGGCTTAAACCCCCTCTGCATAAAAAATATCGAGCAGAAATCCACATTTACAAACTGACTTACAGGCAATTACACAAGGGACCTGGGGTTCACATCTCCCAGTACATTTTTGCTCAGCTGAAGCTTTCTCACAGACATAAGCTCCACTGCAACTGACTTTGAAGTCCTGTGCACACCTGCATAGATCACAAAGAAAGGAAGGCAGGTCCCTCCACACCCAAACTGTAAATTAACAATGCAACATGTCAAGTTAAGTTATGCCCTCCGGCACCTTGTTTTAAAGTCAGACCAATGGCTGACAATCTCCTGATACACTTACTTAACCCTTTCCCTGGAATTCACACCCAGTTTTCAGTCTCCAGAAAGAAGTCTCCAGAAACAAATTTATAGGAGTAACTGTGTGTGGTTTTTTAAAAAATTTATCAGTTCAAACCTGGGCCATCTGTTTTAATTCAAAACAGGAACTTATTTTTTTCTGCACAAAACAGAAGAAAGTTACCACATAACTGATTTGACTTTTGCAGAGTGCTTTGGACAGCAATAGCTTTGACTTGTGAATATGTCAGGGGCTAAAGGGAGCCAGGCTTTGCCCTTCCATTTCATTTGTTACTCCTGGAAGAACCCCCTTCAATGGGTAGGTCATGGCAATTACTGTCCTTTATTTCACCAAAACCCTTCAGGAGGTTCTGCTCTTCCACCAGTGGAGTGTGTCACCAGTAACTACAGCTTTGAAAAGGACTTTTAACTGAAGCAAGAACAAGTATAGTCACCCAAACTGCAAGACTTCCTAGTCTTACTGTACTCTTTTTCCTTACTTCCTCCCCTTTGTCACGGTGGCTCAGTAATCAATCACACTCATCATGTCCCATCACTTCAGATCTTATTGTAGATGACAACTAATTCCTGTCCTGTCTGTAATATTAGCCTTCTCCTGACCTAACCTCCTCTTGACCCCATCTCATGTCACAGATCCTACAGCTGTGGGGAACAAGCATGTAGGAATAAAGGACCCTGCTGACCTCCTTGCAGTGATTTCTGCAGGGGAGAGGCCAGTGCCTGCTGCGACTGCATGCTCCAGCACTACCTTTATTTGACAAGTTTGCCCACAAGAGACAGACAGGCACAGAGTTGAGGTACTGAGGGGCTGCTGGGGCTGGGCAAGGGTGCATGTCACGTCTCTTTAGCCACCAGCACAAGGCCAAGCATGTGCCTACTTACAGAAAGGCTCAGGGCACCACTGACTTGGTGCAGCCACCTCCATGTCTCTCGCCTGCTCTTCCAGGAAAATCATGCATCCCGCTCTGGTTTGTGGTGCTCTTTGGTGGCATGCCAACACCCTCCACCCTGAAGGTGAGAGGCTGGAGGCATTTAGATTGGGCTGACGTTTTAGAGTGTGGACCTGGTGGTCCAAACCATCATTGTCCCAGAAGTGGTAACACCAAAGAGAGGAGCTGAGCCAGAGAGGGACCAGACTGCAGTTCCTCCCCTGAAGCACCAGAAGTCAGTGATGATTTCTGCACCCAGGTGTTAGTCCTTACAGCAAGACCTAAAGTACTTCTGACCAATGATAAGAAAGACATCCAGGCATCCAGCTGTACTACTGGAAAATTGTGCTCATCTGCCTCCTGCCTCTGACATATGATTCAACTGCTGGATGCTAGAAGACTCTTCATTTGAGACAAGTGCAGATAAAAGCCAAGAACTGCAGTCTATATGGTAAAATATGCTTTTCAAATCTTAATGAAATTTCCACATTTGCATATTCTTTGACTGTTTGGTTTTGTGGGAAAAATAAATAAATGAACGGACTTTATTTTATGTTCCTTTTTCTGTCTCATACATCTATCTCCTTCCTTGTCATAAGCTCACAAGGAAGGGATCCAACCACATTTTTCAGAAAGTAGGAACAATCTAATAAAATTCAAAAAGCTGATTTTCAGAAGTTTCTTCTCTCAGTTGAAAACGGCTCTAACTCTGATAAACATTGTTTCTTCATGTGTCTGTTTTAGGTGGTTTAGTTGAAGTATCTAACCCCCAGCACTTTGGGACATATCCTTATCTGCATCAAAAGGAACTAAATATACTAGGAGACAAGCGAAAAAGGAAGAAAAAAAGACTAGGGAATAGCAACCACCAGCAGTATTAAAGAATGTGAAGAGAAAAAAGGCAGAAATAGGATCCAGTTTCTTCAGGTGAAAGCTGAACTGTGTCTTTCATTCAAAGATAACCAGACAACAAGAACAAACCATCAGATTGCCCAGTGAGTGTATGAAATGGAATAAGGAAAAAACAGACCTGATTAATAGGAGGGATGTAAAGAAGGACCACTGCAATGCAATGGTGGTGTTGTCATTGTCTTTAAGAGCATCTTGAATTCCAGGATGTTTCTCCATAGAAAGAACTCTGAATTCAGGTGTAGATTTTTTTGTTTGATTGTTTGTTCTCTTACAATTATGCAGCCAAGCTAACAGGAGTAGTCAATGCTGTAAGACACTGTTGCACCCCAGAATGTTATCACTGTTGGGGAGCAGATGATGTAGGGAAATGTGATCAGACTCATTTTCAAAAAAGTGATCAGACAGATTTTCAAAAAAGGAGACAAGTGAGCAGCTCCCTAGACTCATGTCTAAGATGATATTCCAGGCACTCTCTGTCTCCTGTCTCCTATTAAAAAAAAATCCATTTCAATTTATAAAATGTACACAAAGCATGCAAAGGAGAACACACAACACAAGGCCCCACCCCCCTAGGGTAGTTGCAGATAACAAGAGACTGACAAGGTCTCACGCCCAGATTGTGAGATCAAAAGGAAAAGGGCCCAGATAGCGAACTTCTGGTATCTAGTTGAAAAGCCAGCAAGCCAATTACTTGCTGCTTGTTGCCTAATAAATTTATATGACTAGGACAACGAAGTATCCCAAAATCTTCCTCTAAGAGGCCAAGATGAGGAATGGCATTCCAGATGGTTCCAGTAGATTGAAGCTATCAGTTGTCCTTCATGGGGTGTTAAGTGGATTTTTAGGGTTTTTAATGAGCATACCTTAAACTCAACAAGAGATTAAAAAGGGTGTGCACATTAGATCCAAAATAAAATGTAAAACGGATGGATGGATGGATGGATGGATGGATGGATGGATGGATGGATGGATGGATGGATGGATGGATGGATATAAAGAACAGAACAAAAGGAAAGCAAGCAGAGGTGCCCACATGCTCTTCCTGGTCAAAAAATTACTTTTAGAAAGCATGCCAAATAATGCCAGCACCTGAGTTCAGTCACCTTATTTTCCTTGCTTTCTGCTCTGCTATTCACTTGTATCTCAAGAGCCCTTTATCATCAGCATCTTAACAATCCAAACCTCTCAATCCCCTCAATGGGAGAATACAGTGCATTAGCCATAATAAGCAGAACACTGAAATGACTGTCCTGATATTGATTTTCTCATGTTAGTAACATAGAATGCAACTAACACATAAAAATGGATTACTTCCCTTTCAAAGGAAAGAGCAACAAGATCTAATCTCAAAAGTGACTGAAAATAGCACTAGGGAGTGTCTCGCTTATTGTAATTCACTGAATTCACACCACTTTGGCTTAGCTGGAAGAGAAACAAAGACCCTCCGAAAGTTAGGGAATTTGAACTTTTGGGAGGAGCAGCAATCAGTTCTAACCTGAGCTAATCTTAATGACAGAGTACCTATGCACTCAGTAGAGGTACCTCATTAATTCATTGAAATACTGATACATAAACTGAGTAAAGTGTAATTACTTTTCCTTGAAGGCCATTGCAAGTAAAGGCTTCGAGTTCTCACTGCTAGGAGTTGCCTTCAAATATGTCATGAATCTAACTGACCTATTATCTCAGAGGTACAAAACCAATACATTTTTATAAAACCATGGTTCAGAGGAAGAGATGCTACCCTGAATGCTTTGGGTCCACTGGGCTCTTATCTTTCATTTTCACTCCTCAGCCAAATTGCCACCCCTTCTCATAATTCCAGATATGAACTCCAGTGTTTTAAAATCTCTTCCTATTACACAGACACTGTGAAATCAATTGGGAGATAGCCTCCTTGTCCTGCAAACATCTCAAACTCTGTTTTAGTCACTGGTCAAATCTCATTCAGCTGCCTCCAGAAAACTGATTTCTGACACTTAGTAGTGAGCACCGAGATCCCTTGCTTCATATTTGAACAGAATTACCCTCCTGACCTTCTTGTTCTTCTCTGAGCCTGTCTGACCATGTAGCCAGGGGTTGCTGTGGAGTTAATATTACAGGGTCTGGTATTACTCATCAATACTGCAGATGTGCCTGGGTGCCCTGGCAAAGATCAGGACTTACTGGGCCAAGGACTGTACAAACAGTAAGGAACAGTGCCTGCCTGCAAAGCCTGAAATCTAAACACACAGTGCAAGCAAAGGTAGAGCTCCCATTTCCCTTTGACAGGTGGGAGGGGGTGCCACCTCCCTCTGACCACCCCCTTCCCTTCTATCCAGCAGTGACAATGAGGCTCTGCTCCGTGGGGCTTTCCTGCAAGAACCCCCATCTCCTTTGGCAAGGAGAAATCCCACATTCCTTGGGGATCTCCCTTGCCACACCTGTGAGTTTCTTGCTGCACGGCTTCCATCCTTACGACGAGCTGACCCCTGCCCACATCACACACACACAGCCTCTCGCCCTCCCCTCCCCATGGCAGCCCATGTACACCCATGCACCCATACACACACAGACACACAGGCAGGGCATTCTGCCTAGCCCTAGGAAAACTTAGCACTGCCTACTTTGCCCTTGGGCAACAAAATTTCCTCACACACTGCACCCCAGCCTGAAACTGCATCTGCACCCAGGTCCCCCAGCACCTGCTTCTCAAGGGCATCCACAGTGGCTTGTTCTCTCACTGCAATATGATCTGATTCACACTCAGATTTGTGTGACATGAGACACACCCTTGAATCACCCATGTTATATTTAACACTGGAAACAGTCCAGTGTCCTCAGGCCCACATGTAGGATGCAGCAGCGAGCTTCCCTGTGTTGGTTGTGGTGATGGCACCACACTACTTGAAGTCACCACCCAAACTTTGTCTTACAAGTGACCCCCTCTTCAAGGTAGAATAAACTCTCCATGTTCTATCAGCATCTCACCTAACTGGCCACTGCTATAATAGCAGATAGCCTTTAAATTAGTCCAGTAAATTCAAGAAAAAAAAAGTATTGATAGATATGAAGTGACTGATGAAGAAAACCAGAAGAGCATTTACCTCTGAGTGCTTGGTGGTACTCCTGAGTCATGAGAGCATGCTCACAGCAGTTGCTCTGAAAACAAGAGAAAGTAAACACTAGATTGACAAATAATTAAGGTTAGCCAAGCATAAGTTTAGAATTTATTTCCAGAAGATCAAACCCTGTCTGCTGGCAAGTTGAGATGTCCTTAAGGATAAAAAATGACATTAATTTAACCCTCAGACTGCTATAACTCTTTCTCTGGGATTTCCCAGGTGGAAATATGTGCGAATGAGGTCTGTAGAGCATGTGTTATAAATCCAGCATTTCAGGAAGTGTTCAGACTGACTGCACATTCTCTGCACAAAAGATCTGTGGATGTTCAATAGATCTGGAAGCTTGGGGACATGTTTGGCTTACAGTATATGCTCAATTCTGTTGAATAACCTGAATAAGCAGCAGAATCCAGAACACTTCAGACTTATTATACTAGAGACTCACACAAGCAGAACACTATCAGAAATCAACAGGACTTTCAGGCTGGCTGTGCACATACTAGGTAGCTAAGCTTTGCATGTGCTGCAGAAACAGTGCAGGTTTCCAGATTTATGTCAGCTCAGGGGAGGATCAGTCACTGAGCCGGGCTTCCCACTGTCTGGAAACCCTGGGCCAGTGTAAAAAACGTGAGGCTGTGTCTAGGAGCATGTCTGCAAAGCAAATGGAGTGTTCACTCAGATCTGTGGGGGCTCTGTGTTAGTCCCATGGCAACAACAAGGGCTTGCTCCTGTCCGCTTCACCTCTGACATACAGATGCTTTCTTTTTCAGACAGCTTGTGCCTGGTGTCAGTATCCAGAAGGCTGTGCTTGTTTGTACTAGCCCAGATGAGGAGCCCATGCAATGCTAATTATATGCTGTAGGTACCTGTTAAGCCATTTTACTGACAGTTGTGTGCCTTTATAATTTAAAGGGACAAGTGCAGAGAGTTACATATAAATGAGGTCTGGCTTAATGTCACAGCATCTATAAAGGACACACACAAGAGAGTCAAATAAACCAGGGAGCCCTTTTCTTCTCTCATTACTGCAGAGGAGGCAGGCAAAGCGGAGGCTGGTGTTGCCTCTGACGGGAAACAGAGGTTTGTTAGCACAGCCAGAGGCACTGCCCTAAAGGAAAGCATACCTGCCAGGAACAGGGTGTAGCAGAAGCCTCTCCCCATCAAACCCCAGCCAGCAGGTTGGGATGGCACTGAAGGGAATGCCAGCAGCAGTCCTGGGGGGAGGGAAAGGCTGCACACAAGCTCTCCCATCCCAAATCCCCGGGGCCAGCTTCCCTGCCTGCCACTCAGAGGATAAACCCAAGAAATGTGCATGAAGGGAAAATCAAGAAAAGGAGGAAAATGGCTAGGGAAGTAAAGTTCATTGTACCTATGGCCAAGTTCTCAGAGCTATGCAGTTTCCTAGGAGGTAATACGTGATACCACAGCTTCAATCCATGAACAAATAAAGTGGTATTATTTTGCCCACTGCAGTGCAACTTCAGTTATGATGCTTAATGAAGGCAAGCCTAGCACAAATTTTAAAAGGACCTGAAACTGCCTTGAACAATGAGGGATCCAGAATTGCCTTCTTGTATGCTGACCTCATGTCACAAAACATCAACAATGGAGCCAACAAAGGACTTCTTCCAAAAGGCTGGTATTCTTGTGTGTCCTTTCTTCCAGATTCTTCCATCTTTCTACATTAATATTAGCAGTATCTGAAAACCAACACCAGAAACTGAACCAGAAATTGTATTTCTTCTCTCTTAGTTTGGATGTTCATCTGAGGGGGTGGACAGGCTGATGCAACTTAACAGAGGCCTGAGATTTTTAACTCTATAGACTTTCATGAAGATATTCCTGATTTGCACATACAATGTTCTTGGTCACCTCTTGGCTTTCACAGAGATCACTTTGCCACAGCACTGGTGATGCTGAGGACAGTTCCTACATTGGAATAGGTGTCTGCTGGAGCAAATTATTGTTCTACCCTTCAGATAGTCATTCCTGATCATCAGGAAAAACTAATTTTGGGGAAAGATAAAATTTCAGCTTCTTAACTGGCCCATTTATAAACCTGAATGGATTTATGCAAAATGAAAAGGTCCTTGGAAATCCAGAAAGTGCAGTGCCAGACTGAGGAGTCAACTCACCACTTGTTATCACTGCAGGCAGGCATGGTACAGGAGGTGTTTCACAAACCAGACATGGCTAGGGAAAGGCCTACACTTCTCCCCGTGCTTTGCTGGATGAGCAAGTCCTAAGTTAAGTGCCACCCACTGGAGAAACCACCCTTCTCTTCCCTCCCTGCTTTCCTTCAGGCCAGAGATACCTCCAGGGATTAGATCATCCCTTGGTGTCAGGATTTGTGCTGTGCTCAGTTGCCAGCCATGGGTGGGTGTGTTATTAGTCAGATTTACATGTCTAAAACATTGTTTGTGCAACCACCCCAGGGCACGGCTATGAATGCGCTCAGGATTAAAATTGGAAAAAGAGGTTCAATAAGCAGAAAAAGTGTCTGAGTTGATGCCCCCCTACAAGAAAGTCAAATCTACTCGCAGCAAGTTAGCTAATATGATTTACCACCAGATTTACTACAGAATGTTTGCTATTGAATGCTTCTTTCGTTGCTTCATGTTGCTCTACTAGATCAGAATGCACTTGGTATTTGTCTCTAAAAAGCAAAAAAGGAAGCTGAGGAGTCCCACACAAGGGGCACACCTCCAGGGCTCCCACAATAGACATTAAATCAAGGGGACTTCAGAGGCCATGACCACACAGAAGTTCTTCATCTACCTAACCTGGGGCTTGCAGGCTATCACTCTGAGGTCAAAGCACGTCTCTGTGGCACTAGGTTGCCTCTGTCCTCATAGAGGAGTAAGATCACAAGGAACTCCAGACAGCAATGGTAAAATATGAACCCAACCTCAGAGGAATGTAACATATTTTACAAGCAGTTGACATGGTATAAATCTGTTTTAAACATTTTCATGACAAAAAAAAAAAAAAGGACTCTATTTTAAAGGATTTTACTCACACTTTTCATTACCAACGCAAAATTAATGGCCACAGCCCAACACCTTGGGGAAACCAAGCATGGGACTAGTGGAAAGCAATTTCGAGTCATATCAATACCACACTACCAGAAGAGCAGGAGTAAAACAGCCAAGTTGAAATAGTATCCAAAATCTCCTTAAGGAGTGTCCATCCTCCTAATGGGCTGCCTCTAGATCAGTTGTCACGGGAGGTGCTGTGCTTTCCTCCTCCTATAGCACTGGGGAGGAATAAAAAGCCAGGCCTGCAGCTCTCAAGGGAAAAAAATGGAAATGCTGTGGAACCCACAAAAAAGTACAAAACCAAGGAACTTTCACATGGCTTTTGAGGGCATTGGGCTGGCAATGTCAGTCCAGATCTCTGGCTGCCTTGCTGCACTCATTTGTACACAGTGCTTCTCCTCAGCCTCTGTGGGCTCTGCAGCCCAGGCCACTGCAAGAACAGCAGTGATGAGCAGCTCACACACTGCCCATGCAAACACACCATCACCATCCCATAATCCTACACCTGGTGCAGCCCAGTTCCCCTGGTTACATCACTTCTGTTCACACTAAGTGCTCATTGTGAAACTCTCTCAAGACAGGAAAAACTAGGTAACAGGGAAAGAGCTCCTCTGTGGAGATTGCCACAGATGATGCCTGTTCTCATTGTTCAAGAAATTAGCATTAGAAATTTCATCCAAAATGAAAAATTTCCCTGAGATGTCCGAATTATCCCATAATTTTTCACAGCTAAGCTCTGCAAGAAGTAATAAAATCAGACTTTATTTCAGTTTCTATTCACAAAATGTACACAAAGAATCCAAGCAGGACACAGAGCAACATGCCCCACCACCTCTGGGAATCACAAGTAAAAAGAGACAGATTTTTAAAAACTGTTTTGGAACAAATTTGTTGTGTAAGAAAAAAAGAATTATTTAAACAATTCAAAGGAGTGGTGGGCACACCTACTAAATTATTCAGAAAAAATCAACAACCCCAAAGATAAATTCATGTTAAAATTCCTCCAGTTGCTACTAAAAAAATTAACTGACTCAGCCCACTCTTCATGCCTTAACAACTCTAATCAGAACCTGGGGCTATCCCCTTAGGTCATCTCTGTCCTAGGCATCAGCCATTATCCTCAACACAGAAGCAGAGTTCCAGCCCTGATTCCTCTCTTCTTTATTTCATCAATCAGAACATCCTCCTCTCCTTCCATCCTGAATTGCATTGGCAGGTGTAGAGCAGAGGGTGGCAACTTGCCCTCCCACCTGCAGAGAGAGAATATTAATCCCTTCCTGTTCCCTGGAAATGTGGGGGCTGCCTACCATGCTGCAAGCAAAATCTGAGTTTATTTTTAAAGTAGTACTTGATTTTTGGTGTTCCAGGTTTAGGAAAGGCCTTGATTTGATTATGTCTCACGCTGTGTTTCTTAATGACCTCAAATTATGAAACTGTGATCCAGAAAAAGCACAGTGGTTGGTATCACTGTGTAGAATAATCTGCTCGAAAATGTTCTTAGATCTACATCCACACATATCCCTAAGACTAATTAATTTATTTATTTATTAGACTAAATAAAAACTTTCTGGCAGCAAATATATGTTGTTAATTGAATAAAAATAAACTACTGAAAATAAAGCTATAACATTTGCATTTTGCTAATATTTTAAAAGCCTACATCTAATACTAACAATAGAATTATTTGCCTAACAATTTTTCCTATAAAATACACTAAGATATTTTATTTAGCTGGTTTCTGTTGGTTTAAATAACAAAACCATTTATAAAGTCCCTTTATGTACTCAATAGATGGGCCATATATTGCAGTTTTTTTCTCTGGTTTAGTAGTGTAAAATTTCTAGATTTACAGAGCTAAATTAATTACAATGTATAATTTAGGATCTGATCATCTACAGATGATTTGCAATTCTAAATTGTAATTGGCCGCACCAGTTCAATGCAGTAACTTGTATACAGCATCTGCAAACAGATGTAAACTTGCACAGAGCAGATGATGGCTATCTTATTAAATCACTAAGAATTGACAGTGTGTGATAGAGAGCTGTGATATGATTTGTATTAAATATCATTCTTGATAGGAGACAGTATTTTTATTAAGTAGAATATTTTTCTTGTATCTATGTAAAGTACTAATACAAAACATAACAAACCAACAAAGTTATGCCAGCAGAAGGGATACTGTTGAAACACATTTCTAATTCCTTGAAGAGTCATGTTTTATTGTTTTTTAAGAGGCTATATTGGTAGAATTAGAACTGTTTTGAAACCACACCTAGCAACAGTTCAAGGAATTAATTTGTTGAGTAAAAACTTTACTTACAATCTGTGCAAAATTTCTCTAAATTTTCAGTATGAAAAAGTTTTGCAGTAAAATGTAGCTAAGTTTACTAGTTAGATAGCTGAAGTTTGCTGCTCTTTATCCTTAGTTACAGCACTGACCTCAGGCAGCCCCAGAAAAATGTCAATGGAGAATTGCAGCCAACAAACCACTAAAGCTCCATCCTGTCCTGTGAATGTCCCATTGATTTCGGCAGTGTGGGACTCATCTGAAAAGCTTTGATGAAAAATGGTCATGTGCAGTTCCCCTCTAGGATTCCTCTTTTACTTATGCCATCCTCGAAAATTGTTAGTGCCAACAGAAGTGTACACTGGCCTAGGGTTTGCTCCAATCTTCTTTTATGCAGCAAGACTAAGGAAAGCCTTCTGCTGTTTCATGTGCTTTCCATACAGAAAGTTTAGCCTATAAAGCATACCTTCCACTGTGGGATCCTGATGCTTTAAAATTTATAAACCACTGCAAACTTCCACCTAACAAAAGAGCTGCCGTTGTCTTTAATAGGAGTGAGACTGGCACTTCATTAATGCAGTGCAGATGGCTTTTAATATCTTTCCAGGATAAAAGAGAGCTCTATCAGCATATATGGGACATTATTGTCAGTTGTGTGTGAAGAGGCAAGTGGGTCTATTTCAAACTGTCCTTTGATGATTTATGATCCAGATGGATTTCAGAAATATCATTTCCTTAACAGGTACTGAGCCACCTCTTTGATATGTTTTCTCCTACTAATGACAAACCTCCCATGCAGCTCATCATACTCCAGCAATGTTTCTCAAATTGTGGACTGTGACTCCCTTTGAAGACCTGAAAGCATTCAAAAGAGGCCATGTAACATGAGCAAAAGGAGAGTTAGTCAGCTCAGTTCTTCCAGGTGAAGTGTTGTGTTTACCTGGCTGCCAGCATTCACACCAGCCCAGCAACTATGATTTTCTTCTCATTGCTTATAATTGGCTGACATTAGTTTGGTCCCTTCAGCACATGGGCATGCTTGTTTACACTTGCAAGCAGTAATTACCAGCAATTCTCATTGCCCCATCTTGAAAGGACTGACCTGCTGCCAATTCAGGAGGTTGTACAAAAGATGCATAAACCAGAGAAGGTTGCATTTTCAGAAATTCTTGACATATAATGCCCACAGGAGAACAGATGATAAACAGATTCCTAATTTCTAATTACAGAGGTAAATAATAAGTGGGTGTGGAACTGTGGAACAGAGAGAGAAGAGGCAGAGCATTCAGCTGGCCTCTACACCTGCAGAAAAACTTACTTTTAGGAGAAAAGTGCACTGTATAGGATAGGAAGGTGGAAAACTGATTAAAAAAAGAGAGTGAAAATGGAGACTCAAAGAACACTCATCAAAATCAAGATGTTGAGAACAAAATTAGTCATGAGCCCAAAGAACACAAAAAGAAGAGAAACATAATTGCCTGATCATCAGCACCAAGAGCCGGAAAACACATGAGAGGGACTGGAGTTACACAACTACAAGCAATGTAACAGTGTTACAGAACCCAGCATGATATGCATGTTAAAGCAAATTGCCAGATCTGCATAGACACAGGGAACAGGGGAGATGGTCTTGCACATCATGTAAGGCGCATCACTGCACGTGTGCAGCTCACACACGCTCACAGCCAAAAACCTTGGCAAAGACCTGCCTGCTCAGTTTGTGTGTTCAGCCCAGCCACTGCATTCTCTTTGCAACCAAGATGATATCTTTGCAGACCTGTTAAAGGTGTGCCCTCCTACAACTACTCTCCAAGTTTCTGGAAGTAGGGGAGAGAATTATTTTGAAAGGTTATGAATTAATACTGTCACTTATGAAGTTCAAGGTAAGTGAAGAGGTGGTCTATTTTGCAGACTATCAAATCAAATCAGATTACTAGATCCATAATGAGCTATCTGTGGTGCCAGAGTAGAAAAACACATTCTCACTCACATCTTCTAGCTGAATGAAGCAGGCTGGATGTCTTCCGTTGCCACTAAACAAATACATAAGTACAGGCAATTTCCTAATTTGAAAATTAAATAAATCTATACTAGAACTCTATTGAAGAGAGTTTGATGACAAAAACTGTATTTTTTTGCACAAGGGATCATATACCATGAGTTGCATTTAAAGACTGTGAAGTCCAAACCAGTAATCTATTTAGCTTGTGATACAAAGGATAAATGTGTATATGGTTCTATGAAATTCTTGAGAAACTGTAGTAGATGTTCAATAAGCCACAGTTTCAAAGTGCTAAGGGCAAACATTCTTTCCTGTAGGAAGGGAGTATGAGGGCAGTATTACATTAAATGCTATGAAAGAAAAAGGAAGGTGATAATTATTACCAACTGGAAGATAGGGACTAATAGAGAAATAAAAGCACAATGACCAAAAAGTAGTATGTTCTGAAGAACAAAAATCTTCTATAGTGGATAGATTTTACAGTGTCTCTATAACATATTGTGAGATAAGAATGGTAGAATTATCAGCAGTATACAAAAGGCAGAAGTGTTAACTAAATCTTTCTATTCTCTGCTGGGAACCATCCCAATTCGTATATAGTCATATAAGGTAGTGATGAATGGTGAAGCCTTCAAGCTCTATCAGTCCCCCCTGTTTGGCAAAACAACAGAATTCAAGTTCCAAACTTTCTTTCATATCTCAGAATCTTGTTAATTAATTCAACAATTCAAAGCTGATCAATCTGTTGGGATCATCTATCCTGCCCTCCTACATAGCATAGTCCATAAGATTTGCATGAATCCCATCTTAAGCTACAGAACATCTACAAGGAATACACCTACTTGTAAGAGTAGAACTATGAAACTGAGATGTTTGTTTGTGTCAAAGATTGTTTTAATTCAGCTTCTGGCATCAGAGGCTCCCACCTGTCTGCACTGTTCACAGACTATAGCAAGTCCCTCCTTTATCTTCTCCCAGTCAAATATGAATATTATGAGGCACATTTGCTATTTCTCAGGAGTTTCCACTTTTGCTAATGGAGTAGCATTCTTCCTGTCCTGTGAATATCCAGACTGAACACTGGACACTAGTAATTGTTAAATCACTAAGCATGAGACTAATGGCAGTGTCTGCATGAGAAAACTAAACGTGGACGCAAGTACGGGCACACATCTGTTCGCACTATGTCATGGTTATTCCACAGCACATTTTGGGAATATGTGAACCAGCCCTCTGTCAGCCAATGCCTTAGCACGGTTTGAGGGGTAGCATGGCGCAAGTTGTTCAAGAACAGGTGAGGCCACTTTGTGCAAGGGAATCCAGGCGTATGGAGGCAAGTTGTGCTATTCCAATTGTCTAGAAAGATAGAAAACTGAACATGGCCCACTTTACTGATAAGCATAGACATAGATTTTATAAACTTCTCTAATCAATTTCCTCACATTTTTAAGTTCCAGGGTCACAGAAGTTTGTTTTTCGGTGACCCACACCACCAACTCATGCTCAGACAGTTATTCACCCTGTTTACCGTGTCCCTCTGAACATCACTCTTCCCCAGCCCAGATTTGTCCATGCCATCTGTATGACCTAAGATTTTTTGTTCTCTCTCCAATGACTGTATATTCAACTATGTTAAAACAAGCAATCAAAGGTCACTTGAATTATAATACTACTGCTTTGACATTTGTTAGTTTCTTCACCATTAACGTCCTCTGAAAATTCCATTTGCACTAGTTCTGTGTGTCATCAGAACAATTTCTCAAAAAAACTTTGGTATAACAAATCTGTTTACAGAAGAGAAACTTTCACACTAAATAATAGATTGTGCAAGCTTCCACCTGTGCAGTCATTGCAAACGCAGCTGAACAAGACCCCAAGCAACTTAACCTGCTGACCCTAGTACTGTTTGGAGGAAGGGGCTGCACTACATGACCCACAGAGGTACCTTCCAACCCAAAAGATTCCGTGATGATTCTACATTGGCACTCCAAGGCCTGTCAGCTGGCCAGTTTTCAGTCTAACTCATGCCATGTTAATTTTCTATTGCTTGGCATTAACTGCTGTCTCACGTGATGTTAGGTCAAATTTGGTCATTTCCATCATGCTTATCAAACTAACTTGCCATTTCATAAAAAAGGTGGCAAGTAAGATTTCCAGTATCAATTTTTCTCCCATATAGTAACGATGGCGGGCATTAATTCTATTTTTCTCCTTTACTTTTTGTTAATTTAGCCCTTATGAGCTCGTCGTTCTTTTGCCCACGATTCGCAATAGGGCTTATTCTATCTAGCAAAAAATATTCTGGATTCCCGGCTCTTCCGGAGTTTCAGGAATCCCTGAACACACGAGCGATTAGCCACTCTTCACAACGACTCTGCTAAGCTTGAACGCATTTGGCGGCGGTTTGTTTTTAATGGTTAACTTCTCCTCCAGTTCCTGACAGCTCAGAACTGTTTGCCCGCAGCCCCGAACGCTCCCAAGCGAGGCGTTCCCGGAGCCCGGCTGTGCCTCAGTGCCGGGCAGGGCCGGGCGGAGCCGCCGCTGCTGCCGCGGGCCGGGGCTGAGGCCGGGGCTGGCGGGACCCGCCCGGCGCGGAGGCACCGCCCGCGCCCTCCGCACCCTCCTCCTCGCCGGGAGCAGCCCGGCCCCGGGGCGCTCTGTCCCTGTCGCGGTGCCTGGCTCTGTCCTTGTCCCGCCCTGCCCCGGCCCTGCCTCCCCCGGGCGGCCCGGCCTCGCTCGGCCCGGGCTCCCCCACCCGCGGCGGCGGGCGCAGCGTGGCTTCCTCTCCTGAGGGCCTTCGGCGAGGAAAACAGCGTAACTGGGAGACTTCCTGCTCTTTCTGTGGCCAAAACCCTTGTCAATGAATAGTATGCGATTCAGAACGACCTAACACGACTTGGTGTTAACGTGCATATCAAACAGTCCCATTTATCATGCATGGCCCAAATCTTATCTGTTTTACTGGCTGATACCATGCAAATAAATTCCAGGAATTCTGACTTTTTTTCTTGCCTACTCTGTATTTGAGTCAAGGAGACACTGGCTTCTGTTCACTGTCTCCACACACTTCCATACATGTTATATTTGTAAGTACCTATGGCACATCCAGAGGCAAACCAACGCCCCTCTTTCCACCTACACCATCTGCCAATATAGGCAGCTTACTGACATTCCCAAGACATCACAAACTGACACACTGAAAAAGAACAACTGATCATTTCTGGCTTTAGCACTGCAGTAAACAGAAGATAAATCTTTTTAGTATTTTTTTCCCTGACAGATCCCAGTTAGTTTTGAAAGAAAGCTTAGTAGCCAGCATTGCATTTTGGCAACTGACCTTAAAAATTAAAATCACCATGCCAATTTCAAGCTTTGAGAAAACTTATAACTATGTCTCACTACCAGTTGCAAAATCTGCTTTAAATTTTTCACCTTCAATCCTATGGACTTTCCTGTGGCAAACAGTTCTGCCTTTTGGTCTCCAGACAACCAGTGTGTTTTGGATCCCAGTCATCGCACAAATAAACTGATTTTGTATATCAGTGCTCATCATCTGTCACTCCCTGGAAAAGAAAATCTACCCAAACCAATCTTTCCACTCTGATTTTAGTTGGCATTTGGAGTACAAGGCCACCTTCCAGAACACTGCTTTTAGGCTCTCCTGGTCATGACAGATGTTAAGGAGGAAGCCATGGGGAGTTTCTCTCTCCCCTGCTCTACATACCACCAGAAGTTAGGTGTCCTTAATACCAAGTTCCTTTTGCCTGAGATGTCTTTCACAAACAGTACTTAAAGACATATGATGAATCCATGGAGAATACACATCATTCACAGCCCCTGCAGCCATGGCTCACTCAATAAATCATTGCTTTTGGCGCTGGGACATCAATCCTCCCCTCCCTAAGAGACAGTGAGACGCCCTACCCTAGAGAGCCTATCTCCCATCTCATTAGGTTTCTTTGCCACACCAGAAATCTTCAGATTGAAATATAGCCCTTTCGTTTGTGAGGGTTGATTCAGGATTGTCTTCAGAAATAGAAATGCTGATGTTTCATGAGAAATCTTGTATTTATGATATTGTGTGGAGCAATATTGACTGGCTAACAATAGCTCTGCTTCTGCCAAATAAAGGTATGTGGGACGACCAAGAGATTGCAGGATGGACGTGGTAATCAGCCAGCTTCAAGTGACTAAGTGGCCATATACACCTATTATCCACAGCCCTATCCTGCAAGAACTTCAACATATCCAGAAGAGTCCATCAGGTCCTGTTGAAATCAGGTTATGGCACAGTAATAATGTGATATAAATATGGAACAAAGAGGGAGACACAAACCCTGCCCAAAGGCATAGAAAGGAACCATCCAGGCATGGGGATCTGCTTAGATGAGCACAGGAAAGCATCCAAGATAGAGATGGATCTCAAGATAGAGAAGAGAGCCAGATGGTCCTGTTTCAGATGGGATCTGTGAGACTTCTAGCAGTTCCCTCCATTTTCAGACACATGCTTTGTGGCTTGGGCCACTAAGCCAAGGGGTACTCTAAGGGATAAGTATGTAATGTCTGGGTTTCATTCTCACCCTTTGGCTTGGAGGCACCCAGTGTCTTTTACAAGTTCTTTATTGCCCCATAAGGAGATTGAGATGCTTGTGCAGCATGGGTGCAAAGATGCTGAACATGACCTAGGAAATGCCAGGAGAGGGATGAGTAGTAAGTTAGACTCTCCTAAAGCACCAATGCCTGAATCCAGGCTGCAAGCAGATTCCTTCTACCAATCAGAGGCAAGCTAAACCAGGTCAGTGACTGTACACGGAAAGAGGAGGAGGATGAGGAGGAGGAGGATGTAGTGGCAGAGATGACGCCCAGTAGCCTGGTGGCAAGAGAACTCACCCTGGAGGTGGAATATTCAGGTTTGGATACCTTCTCTTCTGCCTGACTTAAAGCAGGGATTTAGCTTCACGTCTTCTGCCTCCTAAACAAGAAAACCACACAGGCTCTCAGTATCAATGGCACTGCTTTGCATAGAATTTTTAAATGCTTCTTTGGCCAAAGAGGAAAAAACCATACTGTCTCACCCTGGTGTGAGATCATGCCCAGAAAGCACCAATCTGGGATGAACAGTCCAGCCCTCATCTAGTGAACAACTAAGTACTTTATAGAAACTGAGAGAGCTGAGTCCCACTGCAGAATATCCTCTACTCTATTGAATTGTGCACTTTTTACAAGAGAACTGGATTTAGACCCAGAGGCATCAGGATTAAAATTTCTAGCATCTCTGTGTGAGGTTTTGGGGGGGGGTTGGTTTTGTTTGTTTGGGGGTGTTTTAGTCTTCTCGTGTTTCAGGACAGGTGCAGTGCAGAAGATGTGGTCTCTCAGATTGCACGGCAAGGTGGAGACATTTGGAGCAGTGAATGCGCTCCATAAGCAGATATTGGCAGCTCAGAGACATTTAGGAGGAAGGATTGTATGCATGCTGACAGCAAAAATATAGGTTCATTTTAGCCTTTACTTTTGTCATCATCGACACCAAAGGGCATCAAGTGCCTCTCAAGCTAAGCAGACCTTGTGCAGGGGGTTCTGATGACCTCAGAAATATGCTAGCATCAGGTTAGCCAGATACCAGCCTAAATGTCAGTCTATTAGTCTCTGGAGTTGAACTCCACTGTGGTACAGTAGTATCACAAAGACAAGGCTCCAGGCCATATCTACCTCCTATCCATCTGATTTGCCTGCAGAAGTACCTTCAGGGCATGTTGTAGGGCAGCCCAGCTGGTACTCACAGGGATGAACTTTATGTGCACCTAAACGCACTGAAGTGCACTCAAGGGCACGCTTATTCCCGTGCAGTGCATGGCCCTGTGTCTCTGTGAAGCCTCTGCCTGGCCTGTCTGCCTGTGCAAACATCTCCTGTGACCTTTATCAGGCGGACAAGAACACCTGGAGCGAGACAGAAATGTCTCTTGCCACAGGTGCAGATGGGACGTGTGAGCTATCTGAGCTCAGGCCAACTACAAGCAAGAGGAGAACTCAGATGCTTTGCTGCCAGAGGACCACTGCTCCAGCCCACCCTGGAGCCCGTGGCCTGGGGGTGGAGTAGGCACAGCCCTGTTGCCTCTGCTCCACTTGCAGTAGCTGTGATCATCCTCCTGCCAGCAGCACCGTGAGGATGAACAAAGTAATGTGGAGCCACTGTGGCCACAAAAACAGGGTATAGGCAGGAAAGCAGATCTGACAAAGCAAAAGTGGAAAAGCAGAAGCTGTTTCCTAGAAACACTTCTGAGAAGCACAGAATGGAGAATAGGGAGGAAGAAATGAGCAATCACATCATTGCCAAATCCTAGCACAGCACAGCCACAAGTCAGGTCCCGAAGAATCGCAGGATTACAAAGCAAAATGACATTTTTGTTCTTTGTATTTTTCGTCTGATTTTTTGAGTCCCTAGGGTTCATATGCAATTTTTTCCCTCATTAGAAGAATCAGGGTAAGATTTTGCCTTTGTAATTTATCTCTAGAAAACGTTGTTGTAAACAAACACACCAAACAGAACAAGGATGCCAACTGAAATGCTGAATTTTAGCTAAGAAAATTAAAATTCAAATGTCTAAAATGGATAATCAGTGATATGGCTAATTGGTGCCTTCCACAATCTGCTCTCCTCCTGTGAAACATAAGGTGATTCGTATTTCTGTGAGCTGCAAGTCTGAATGGAATGGAAAAAGAAACATTTGAGTATTTGCAAACATTGCATTACTTTTTTATCTATCAGGGTGCTAGTAACAGAAATATATTTGAAACAATTCAACAAGTTTTTTGTCAATGTGTAGGGCACACAGATGAGGGTATTGTGGGAAAATGCAATTGACGCTAATCTTGTCTTCTTCAGCAACGTCTGCCACATCTGTGCTGTTTTCATGTCCCTACATGTTTAAGTGCTGTGCTCCTGTTTGGGAGAAGGCCCCACAAATCACATAGCTGAAGCACAGATCTGAGAATTTTTATGAATGTGGCAATCCAAATGCAATTGACAGCTAACAGGAAGCAAAAGAAAGAGAGTTTTGTGTCCATACTTACAGTGTGGTGAACAGGTGAGTTTAATATCAGGCACCAAATTTATCTAGGTAATAAATCACACCAAAATAAATCAAAGTTTTACTGAGCTGGAAACAGTCTTTTTTCTAACTCATTCTCTAACTTCTTCTTTAACACGGAATCTTTGTTCCTATTATGAGTCTTCATATTTCTCTACTTATCAATTTACCAATCAAGTTTCACAGTATAATACTATCAGAAATTTAATCCAGTTTAAAAAATCAAAAAGGATAGGGTTTTAATAATTAGTTACTGAAATGTCAGCTCAAGTTCCTGCCGTTTCAACCAAGATTCAGATCCAAACCCTTCTTTCTTTTTGTGTGGTATCCAATACGGACGTACTACAGTATTCCCAAGAAAACATAAAAGTCTCCGCTCTATCTACAGGTGAAATCTTTTGACTTCCTAAACTAAAGGATTGTGTGAGGAATGTTTTGGTCTCTTAAAATACTGAAATAACCAGCTTCTCAAAGAGGCAGAAATTTTACTTTATTGTATTGCGACAAGTCTCCTGCAGCATGACTGCTAGGCAGTCTTCCCCTACAGAGAACTGAAAAGAGAGAGAACTAACAAAGAGAGATTTATGGACAGAGCACATAAAACCTTTATGCACTGCAGTAAAACTTGAGGGCATGTTGCTGGCAGCACGGCTTTGCATGCCTGGGTGCATTTGCAGGGAAATGGAGATGCTTGTATGGGGAGTCAGCGAGGAGCCACACACCAGCAGGACATCTCCCATCAGGGATCGCTGCCACCTTTGTGCCCGTGTCACCCGCGAGCAGCTCCCTCAGCCCCACTCAGCCCGGGGCAAGGCAGAGCTCATGCACACCTGCCTGCAGGGGAGCATAAGGCTGATACCAACAGCCACTCACCTCAGTGATCCACCAGTGCACACAGTGCCCCTTTCCTTCAGGGCTGGTTTACCCATGAGGGACTGAACACCTGAAATTGTCATGCATTGTAGTACAAGTCTCTTGCAGCATCCTCACCTGGAAGACAGTCACAGTCTTTTCTGCTAGGCGGTGACATGCTGGGGGTGCCATCAGGCCAGCAGGAGAAATATCTAAAAGCTCATCTATATTTACACCAGCTCAAGTTCACTTCCCTGCACTCATGTGTCCTCCCTGCCTGTAAGAAGTGTTTCAGCTGTAGGAAACCACTCGAGCTTGTATTTGCCTCGCCTCTTTCCCAGCTAGAGCCCTTCCTGAGTGAACACAAACATGACTCAGCTTTTCCTTTGAAACAGAAGAAATTTGGTTCTCTTTGCAGTTCCACTGTGGTGCGGTATGACAGAACACAGATTTATCTTTCACTTTGTTTAGAAGATGTGGCACCAGTAGCAGTTGTGGATTTAGTTATATTTCAGCTGCAAGAGAATCTCAGTTATGTTTTTTATGTCTCTTCATGATTCTTCTCAGAAAGCGAACTTTAAATAGGCAGAGCATTCTTTAATATCACTGATTGTGGTTGGGTCTGACTTAGGTCGCCATAAAAGAAATTAGTACTTGCTGTCCAAAATGTTCATTTTGGCAGTTAAAAAATGTCTCTTTGACACAGATATATATGTATATATATATATCTGTATGTACATTGAATAAATGTCATCATATAATTGCATCATGAATTGTATAATTAATATTTGAATTTCATAATGAGACTGCATAATGAATATCTTGGTACATAAATATATGTCATTATTCAAAATGTCTTTCATCTACGTATGCCAACAGTAAAACTTCTCAGTAACCCTTAGTCAGTAAAACCATGACAACATAAAAAGGAAAGAAAATATATTTATGAAGGCCGGTGTCTCCTAGCTTATGTCTCTCCAAAGAAAACCAATGCTGATAGTCTTCATTTTTTTAAAAACATAATAATATTCATTATACCTTATACATGTTTCCTATAAGCTATTGCTTAAGGATTCATATCTGTGCAATATCACTGCCACTTTGGCTTAGGTCCTCTGCTCTATCTCCCTAGAACTATATAGGAGATGTTTTATTTGCTTAGTTCAAAACCAGCACCCCTCACTGCTTTGATAAAATTTCCTCTTCATGTGGGATTGATTTTTTTATCACAATTTGGTGTTGGCCTTTAAAAACAGTTTGGAGCAGGAGAGGCAAGGAGCAGCTCACATTGCGTGTAGCAGTGGAACAAGTGGCACATTACAGTAATGAAGAGGGACATGTAGCTATTAGGAAAAGTGCGTGGATAAGCTCAGTTCAGCTCCCAGCTGCAGCGATGCGTCACCTCTGGCAGGTGTGGGTGACTGCGGGCAGCTGTGTGCTCCCAGCCCCCTGCACAAGGCAGTCAGCACCTGTGACAGCTTCTGATTTAGCACACCCTGCGGTTCCTGGTCCTCTCTCACCCTCTTTAGCCACCCTCCAGAACCAGTCTGGGGACACATGTACCACTTCACCACAGAGAGGTAGAACTTGCAATGAAGTCCAGTGGGCAAAAAGAGCTTCTGCTCAAACCAATGCACGAAACCCAGTCCCCAGCTTTCATTAGGAACAAGTTAACTTTTATCCATCACTCCTTTCCTCTTCTGCCTCTTTCCTGCTTAGTCCACTCCCATTCCTGTGTCAGTGGCGTGTCTTTTGTGTGTCACTTAGCTGAACATCAGTGGAATGTAGTATACATGAAACATATATAAAACATTTCCTCTGCTGGAGAATCAACCCCCTCATGGGGGAGGTTGTTTTATTTTCCTTCTTTGTTGTTCTGGGAGCAATAAGGGAAAAGAGCTGACTCAATGGTATTTCAAAGATATAGTCCCACATAATAAAAACTGGATAAAAACAAATAAAAATAAGCAAAAAGGAAATATCCTTCTTTCTACATTCTTTGTAGTACTTCACTTACAGAATCAACCAGCAACACAGGGTTAGACTGGTGGAGGGCTTTTTCCTTGCCATGGCAGGACTAAGCAGTACACCTGCCCTGAGATCAAAGGGCTGAGAAATACAGCCTTTACTCTTAAAGCTATTACTGCTGGTATGAAAAAAGCTGTGTCTATCTGGATTTGAAGCATATTCATTGGGATCACAAACTCCAGAAACTCATCTGCAAAGCACTGATATAGTATAACTTTGACAACTCAGATAGTACCAAAAAATCCCTGATGGGTTCACTTTGGTACCTGCAGGCTCTACGCCTGACCCATTACAATGCTTGCCTGACCCCCTCTAGATTTTCACCAGCCAGGCCAGCACAGAGAGGCAACAGAAATGTGCATAGTGTGATTACACAGAAATGTGATCCTGCGCCACGCCTGATCTGAATCAAACACGTATTTCTGGGAGATCCAGTCAAACACGGATCCAGTGTTAGTAGTAATAGATTTACAGCCTGAGAAGTTTCCAGAGAAAAGACTACAGGCCCAGGAAACAGTCACAGATTCATGGAAATTGAAGGTGAAGCCAATCAGTATTGCAAATGGCTTCTTCACATAATAAAGCCTTTAAAATCATGCTCTTTGAGAGCTATCAATTTAGAAACTTTAAATTCAGTAAGTGCAGTCAGGTTGTACTGTTTTTCTGTCAGGCACTTTTTAAACCCATGTCACGGGGAAAAGTGCTTTTCAGACGTCTAACAGTTGGCTGGAGGAGCCAATTCTTAGCCCAATTTCTAATTTAGGAGTGTAGAGGAGAGATAATGCTATCAAAATGAAATCTAACTACCATACAACTTCATGGCTGAGCATAAATCATGCAACTAACCTTTCTGCTCACTATTTGCATGCCACAATATCCCCTCTAAGATTTTAACAGATCAGAGCAGTTTCCTGGTTAGTTCTGGTGCAATTTTCAAGCACTAGCACAGATCTTTGCGGACGCCTGTGTGTGCCGAGCCCGTACGCTGGCAGTTCAGAGAGTCATTCCGACAGCCTCATAATGCTCTGGGGAGAGATTCTGGAAATGTTTAACTTCAGCAGTCAGTGCTTCGTGTCCCCATTGGTTGGTGGGAGCTTGTTTGTGCCCGCTGCAGGCAGGGCCGGTGCGGCCGGGCGTGTGCCTCTGCGGGCGTGTGTGCCCCAGGGCATTGCACATCCCGTCCCCGCCCGCTGCAGCAGCCCCGCGGGCACACAGCTCCGCCCCGACCCCGCGCACGCAGTGGGCAAAAGGTACCAAACCGAGCCCTGGGGAACGGGGCTGCTGGTCACCGGTCCCTGCGACAAGGCAGCACCCACAGCAAAGGCGAGTTGTGCAGCCTGATCATGATCTGCTGAGTCTCTCTAGGCTGCTGGAAATATTCTTGTTTCAGTGCAACACCCTGGCTGTAGGCTTTGGGGAGGCTGCTTGCAGTAATTACAGTCTGTCATAACATGAGTTTATTACAATAGTCGTGTTCTTGTAATAGGCAGGAATGTTTTTACCCTTATGAAATACACAGATGCTGGAAGATTTATGTGGATAATGCAAACAATAACGCCTTTGCAGATTACAAACCACAGCTAATCTGCATATACTGTACTGAAGAAATAGCAAAGAGCAGTTTATAAAGTCATCTGCCGAAAGCCAAGATTTCAGTAAATTATTTACCTTCAAGGAAGCAACATACTGTCAGTGATGCTTCTATTCATTGACAATTACAAGTTATTTGCTGGCACTTAAAAATAAAATTTGGGAGAAGGGTAAGGGGATTTGTCTGCTTAGGGGGAGGGGTTCTATTGGCATTTTAAAAATGATCAGGCCTTTCTAGGAGACAGGTACAGCATTAGACTATTGAGGTGAACACCAACATAAGCAGGTTTTAGTACCTGAACTCTATTATTATGGCTGCCATGGCTCAATGCAGTAGTTGAAGACTTCGTCTGCCACAGAACAGGCAGCCAGATCTCTACACTGGAGCTTGCTCACAATTATGGGAGCTGAAGGTCCTTAACTCTAAAACTATTTCCTTAGCCTTTTCAATCAAAGAATCACCTAATTTGGGGGTGCAAAAATATCCTTTACTCGTCTTCAATAGTACAGCCACAAGGCTCTTTATAAACAGCTACCAAAAATGAGGTTAAACTCTTGAGGTTCATTTAGAACATTTTCTCTTACATAACTTTTTCCCCCAGGCCTACCCACATGGTAGTGTGCAAGTTATAGGTGTTTTATTTGTTTGTTGCAAGCAAGCTTTTTGAAGAGGGGTAGTTTATCCCCCCACTCATTGACAGTGCTTTAAAGGACAGGGCCTGAAGATGTCTGTGACAGGCAGGCAGCTGCCACAGCAGAGGGCTTGCACAGCTTTTCAGGCTCCTTATTTGTGTCAGTGTCATCCAGGAGATGCTCTCTGTGTCTCCCACCCAAACTGCCAAACTGCCACAGGCACCTCAGCCGTAATAATTTGCACCTAGCCTTGAGAAAGATTCTGTGGTACGCGTGGAAATTCAGCTTCTCTAAAACTGATGCTTTTCTCTTGAAAGTTTTTACATCTGTGTGACAAGGTTTATAGCTCCACTCTCTTGCTGTTATTATAGCAAAAATGGCAAAGATACTTATTTGCATTTGGCATAGTGGTTCACCTTTATTGTACAAGCCACAGTGACACCTCTTATGTTCAGTCACCTCCCTGCACATCAGGACATCAGCAGGACATGCAAAGAAGACAAGTGTAGCAGCAACATCGCTGTTTCTTGGATCTGCTGCTGATTCGACTCAAGGTATTTCTACTTAAGGTATTTTCCTTCTGAAAAGCAACCAGCTACACACCAATCAGGCACTAGTGGGGAGACTAATCAGTACTGGTTATCATTTAGAAAGCACCACAAAAATACTTGTCACTCTGCAGAACATCAGTTCAGAAGTATTGAACAAACATGCAGGATAGTCCCTGTTCTGAGCAACTCAATTTAAAAACAGGATGTAGTGGGATTAATGATAAAAAAAGAGAAAACAGAATAAATGTGTTACTGAAAATTATGTTTAAAAGTTCTTTACTGAATAAATTTGATTGCTTCAGTATTGCTTCAGCTTGCAGCATCCTTTCAGAGCTCTCAGTGTACTTGATGCTTAACTTCCTACTTTAACTTAATTAATTTCTGAAACCCCAGAGGCCCCCAGTATCCACAATACCCCATGCAAATTAATTCTATTTTAACAACGTTACATGGTTTCATCTCCTTTTATTCATTTGTTTAAATTTCCCACCTGATTATTTCATTTCATCCCACCTAAATCTTGTACCACAAGAAACAGTAAGCAGTTCAATCCACATGCATTTTCTCCCTTCCACTCCATTTATCAATTGCTAGTTTATCTTTCCTCATTACCTCTCCTTGGGCTCAGGGATCCTGGCCTACTGAAGTGTTTATAATATGAAAGCTATTCCATGTCTTAAGTGATATTTCTTCACCTTCTCTATACCTTTTAGAATGTGACTGTGACCCTTTTTGAGACCCTTTTTGTGACCCTTTTTGAGAAGTGCATGCACTATTCAGAGCAGGGGTGTATCACAGATTTATATAGTGGGGTGGTTTTATTGCTGCAAGCAATTTAGTATCTTCAGCTGCTAGTTTAATTACATTTTGAAAAGATGCACAAAGGCTACAAGGAAATTTAAATCTTTATAACTTCAGTCACCTCACAATGATTCTGGGACTGATATTCAAGCTTAAATTTCTAAAGACTAATTACTGATTTGGGGAATCTAACTGTCCTCCTGGAGCATATGATGCTAAGTATTTTTGAGACTGTAAGAAGAGACTCAGGTGCTTAGATTCTGTTCGAAAACTCATCTCTGGCTGAAAAATAAATGTAATGTTTTTGTTTCCTTCTCTCTCCATATTCCTATGTGAGACTGGAGCAGGAATGCAAATTCCTTATCTTATAAATTAAAACATTTGAAATCACAAATCTCCTTTCTGTCTCTTTTTTTTTAACTGGTATTTTCTCTGTTTGCTCCTAGAAGCTAAAGATACAACCTGTTGCTGTAGCTGGCCTAAAAGAGGCTCTTAGAGAACTCTGTAACACAAATATACATACATAAATAATTTTATGGTCACACAGTAAGGAAGACTTTTCACATTATGAAACATTATAGCCTGTATATAAGGGTATAATCCATAACTACAGCACTTCTTATCACAGAGCATTTGGGTACTTTGGACAAAATCTTAAATCAGCATAGGTTTTCTGAAGGTAATGGAGCCACAAAGCTTGAAATTAGATGAAATAGGATAAAGCAACTTTCTGACCATGGCAAAAATCATATCTCTCCTGTCCCTTTCCAAAGGACTTTCAGAGGCTCGAACAGCATGATTTACCTTCCTACAGGAGATCCAGACAGTCCTTACACTGCATTTGCAAAGCTTTTTGGTCATAGCAGCAGTGCTGACAAAGGCATTATTTACACTGACGGGTCTGATAAGAGAATGTAAACACCTTAAAAGTGCCATTCCTCTTGCACAATTAGCTCTTGGCTGCTGAATCAGCACTCTGGGGACAGCCCTTCCTGCCAACCACCCCTCCTGTTGTTCAGCCTGCACCTATCTCTGCTGCCATCGAACCATTCCTCTTCTTCAGGACTCCACTTAAGCCTCAGAGAGCCCAGCAAAGCCTTTTGCCAGCCAGCACAAAATGGTTGTGCCCCTTTTCTAATCCAAATATTTCATAAACTGACAAATTAGAAGATTAGTTTGGTGTGATAACTGGTGAGAATCCTTACCATACAGATATTTTCTTTTGGGTCAAGTGCGCTTTTCTTCAATTACCAAACCAATCCCCCTAGATTAAAAATATAGGGAATCCCAGATAACGATTGACAGGTTTAAAATATTTTTTGCTTAAGTTTGTTGGTTCCTCCCGAAGCCCCATGACTTCATCCAGATAGTAAACCACAGTACTCTCTGAGCAGAGACAGACCTACTGTGTTTGCAAAACACACGGCACCATCTGAAATCCTTCATCCATACTGGGTAAAAATCAATTGATTTGAACCATGGATAAAGGTTTATCTTTTATTATCTTGTAAGAGATATCAGCAGAGCTGATGATATGATCCAACAAGAGTTTACAATCGTATTACTGTATTTCATAAGCTGCCACTCCACACCTGTCAGCACACCCCTGAGCTGTAGCTGCTGTGGAGGCTGCAAGGCAGCAGAGTACACTCTGGATGCAACTAACTGGTTGAGATGTCCAGTGAAACCAGCAGCTGTTGCATGGGAATGTGAGAGAGGACAGAATCAGGATCTCCTTGGAGATGCACAGGGGCAGGATGAGCGACACGTGCTCCGACATGGGACATTCCAATTAGATACAAGGAAATTGCTTGCACTATGAAGGGAGCCAAGCACTAGCACAGGCTGCCCAGAGAAACTATGGAGTCTCCATCATTGGAGGTATTTAAACATGGTCTGAGCAGCCAACTCCAGCTGACCTACTCTGAGCAGGGCAGGGACTAGGACTAGTCATTGGACTACCGAATATCCAGAAAGCCCTCCTCAATTGCCCAAAATTGCCGTGAGTTGATGGCCAGTTACTATACTGCAGTTGAAGGAGCACTAGTTAACAGGTTTTGAGGATTTTTCACATCACTGTTACTATCCAGGGGAAGTAGCAAGAAGAAAATAACCATTACATATTTTAAAAAAAGAACAGGAATGTAGATGTTGAAGAGATGCTTTCCAACCAAATCATCAGCTGGCAGCACAGCTTCTCAGGCAATGGAGTTCACCAAGACATGGGGAATTTCCAGCATTCTGGAGTGTGTTTTTAACCAGATTTGAGATGAAAAATGCAGGTCATATATTTTACAGGAATAATCAAAAATATTTCAATTAGTAAAAAATGTTAATAGCGTTAAAATATTATCACACATTACAGACATGCACATACATGTGTGAACACAAATAACATATAAGCACATATGGAAATACAACAAGAATATCAACACTAAAAATTCAAGAAAAGTGACACAGGGGAATCAAAATAAAACAAGGAGAGAATATCCAAGTGGAATATCACAATTCAGTTTCGAATTTCTTTGACATTGTCCCATTGAAAAAGCCATTTGCTTTCAACATTCTTTTTGTGAAATACATTTTGTGTATTTACATTTGTGCATTTGTGCTGTGGAGCAGCATTTTCCAAAGGGAAAGTTCGTTTTCAAAACTTTACATCGGTTCTCTTCAGCTATTCCTCCAAGAGCCAGTATCTTTAGGGCATACGAGGAATACAACTCCTATTTTACCAAGACACAGTTTTCCTTTCATCACAATAAAGCAGTGAATTCTTCACATTTGTTACACATTCCTGTAATGTTTCACAAAATGGCATCTACAAATTTTACTGCCCTGTTTTTTTCCAGACCACCCTAACAAACAACTTCTGCTTTATTTTTAGCATTAGCCCTTCTTGCTGGCTTTTATTTTCCTGTGCCACCCTAGCATGATTTACTGTAATTCAAATTTAACTATTAGTTTGCCGCACTGCACACCTGACTCTATGGCACAAATAAAACTTACTGATTTCCCTCCAAGCCCTCATCACTCAGGCTATTTGAGTACCCCAAGCGTTGATGAACAAAAAAGACATAATTCATGTAATTTTCTTACTTCAAAGTATGGAGGAGAGGTAATGAAATTAGCTTCCCAGAGATCATAGCAATCAGTCCTCACTACATTAAAAGCTGTGACACTATGCATTATGTCCCTGAGTGTAAGCATATAACATTTATGGATGTGAGTTATGGGCCAGAAAAGAGATTTGTGATTCCAGTGGTATAATGCCACTAAAGGTTATGTCAGAAGAACTGAAAGTCTCTGTATCACAAAGTTATAAAGACCCTTGATGTTTCAAACTCATGGTAATAAAAAATAAGAGTGACTGGGGCTACTGCACAGTTAGGTCTGAAGCGGCTGCTGCTCCACAGTCAGGAAAAGGTTAAGATTTTCTGGAAGTGGTGTCTCCACAGATGGCAAATTCCTCTTTCTGTTCAAATAAGACTGTCAAAAACAAAACAACCTCTTTCCCAGAGAAAGAAAACTAATTTTCCACGAATTCAACCCTTCTTTCTTCCACCATTTCCTCAGCTCTTGGTTCACTGCCAGCTCACTACATCCTCAGCCCTCACTCCCAGTGGTTCTCAGAAAAGATCGTGCTGCTTCTTGTTGATTCCCAGCCCTGGTTGCCCTACTCCTGCAGTGAACATTACATTCCTCTTCTCCCTGCTCTCATTCCTACTTTTTTCTCTTACCTTTGTTGTTCCATCCCCAGTTTGCAATATCATATGCTGCTTGAGCAAAAGATGCTACCTCTCCCTAAAAAATCTGACTCATTCACACCACTGAACTGAAAAAGTTAATTGCCTCAGGGTTTTATTCACCTCAACAGCATCAAGCTAAGCCCCTTTTTCTGATGATTCAGTTTCAAATCTGTCACCAGCTTTTTTTGCAAGTCTTCTCTTGTTTTCCTGTGACAATCTTAATTTGCTTCACTAAGATCTTTAAACTCAGCAGACTTCAAGAGCTGCAGTGATGGTCTTTTTTTTCCCCTTTCAGCCTCCCTCCAAGGCTTAAAAGGCTTCTCTTACATTCTCCCTTTTGTTTTTTATCATGTAAGAAGAATCATCCAAAGATCACAACTAGTAAGAGCTCAACCATCAGAATTAAATGTCTTAGTGAAGTCCTATATCCTTTTGAGAATGCCTGAACATTTATCTGTGAGAACGTGGATTTGTAAATTTGCCATTTCTATGAACCTAAAACTTTCTCAGTAGCAGACCCATTTCTCCAGGAGGTGTTGTACTTCTGTTCATAGTCTATGGCTCAGGGGCATCAATAACTTACACATTCCTGCGCTTCCAGTCAGTTTCATACTCACACAGTTACACAAATAAGGGGGGTTATCTTCTAAGGATTTATATAAAAATCTGCTCAATAGCATGGACTTTCTTAGGTAAACAAGACAGCAGGAGAACAAAATTTTGGTTACCATAACTTGAATGATAATGTGGAAATGTGAAAAACATGTTTATGTGAGAGTGCCACATTTTTTAGGAATTTACATGGAATTTTGAAGTCTCAGTCTTTCTGTAGGTCTTGGCTGCATATGCATGCAGATGTTCATTTAACTTGTGTCTTCATACACAAATCAGATGGCAAAACTAGAGCTGCACATTGGTGTGGCAGAGGCACTGCTAGTGGCATGGCTGGCAATGTTTTCACCATTTTCAAGGAGTGAAACCTCAGATAATTGCTTTTTGAACACCTACAAAAACTACAGCAGAACTGAGAAAGAAGGTTCTCCAGCTGCGAAAGTAAATCCCCAGCCAAACTATTCATGCAGATGGATCCCCCCAGCTCTTGCAAGCACACAGACACCTATTTCAAGCCGCCTAATTTCAGTGCTGTGCTAGCCCATTAGATATGCCACTTTCAAGCATATATTCCGCCTGTAATTCCCATGCACAACACTCACAGGAGCTCCTCTTCCAGTCTCTTTCTATAGGCAGCTATACTACATGAACTATGCAGTGGGCACACACACAAACATTGTACTTGTTCAGCTGATAAGTAACTTGGGAGAGAGAAGCTATGTGTGCTTTAGAGCTCAGCCAAGCAGGGGAGCATCTCCCAAAAGCTGTACTTACAGTGTCAGGGCCCAGGGCCAGCTTTAGTCTCAGAGCAACTCAGGCACTTGTAACAGAAAGCCCAACTTCTGTGAGAAGGGCCTACAGAAGGCACCTACATTCAGGAAAATATAAATACTTTCCAAAGGAAAATTGTGAAATCCTTTTCTGATATTATCACATATTTTCTAACTCTATGGCACACAAAAATTATTACTTCATCATCTATTCCTACTGCCTACGTTTTGAACTCCACTTTCACTCCCTTCCTAATTCTAACCCTCCCTAATCAGCATCTCTCCCAAAATCAGTGACTTTTGTCAGTGCCTGCCTGCCTGCCTGCCCAAAATTCCCTGTGTACAGTGCCTTAGCTGGCTGGTTTGCTGATGACTGTGCCAATTACTCCTGATGGGAGGGCCCTTCGTGGGCCAAGGGAATGGAAAGCAGTCTCTCATTTTGCTAATCATAATTCCAATTACCGAACAGGACCCACTATTGTTTTTCTTAGCCCTGTTTTCATGGTAGTAGCCATGAATTTTCATGTAGCCTTTGAGTAAGCTGTGCTGGCTGCCCAAGTTCTTTTATTATAAATACTATCTAGAGCTGTTGATCCCTGGGCTTTCCCAACTCAATCAAGGGTAAAAGCTAGCTTGCTCAGTCTCAGCTAAGGAGCAACCTGTTTCAATAGCCCTCAAACAAAGTCAAGCCAGTCAATTTTTACATTGGAAAATCCTTAGAAAATATGTCTCTAGTAACTCCAAGGAGTTTCTTGGTTGTTAAATCAAACTATCCCATGACAAATTGGCAATTTTAAACAGAATACAGTCTCATAATTCTTGCATTTCTGTAGATAAATGTTAAATGAGGACAATGTGGCAAAATTCCAGATATCTTGCTGGAAAGCAAAAAGGTTAATTAATCCTCAGTGTAGTTTCAATCATGAACAAATAAAAATGTTTAAAGAGCTCCAGGGTTTAGATTTCAGCAAAGGCTGCTATGCACACAGCAGGACTATGATGTTTTTCATCAGTATCTGGTGCTCCACAGAGATTTTTCTGTATGAGTCCCAAAATTCAGGACTTAAGTTTCATTCACATAACAAAGCTTAGGCTGAATGGCTGAGCCAAGCTTACCAAGATGTCAGGACATCCTCTAGTTTAAACTCCTCTTTACCATCTCTCCAGCACCTGATCTCTTTTCCCTTCAGAGATCATGGCTGTCAGGCTATGACTGCAACCTGGCATTTCTAACTGCAGACCCAGGGGTGTAGTCCATGACAGGAATTTGCCTGTTAAACATTGTGTCCTAAGACTGTAGTGACATGAAAAACCCTTATTCTTCTACCATGGTTTCCTGTCCCAGACACCGTATTTTCCCAAAGGTCTGACTTTTTTATTTATAGAAGAAAAATGAGGCATTTTGTGCCATATTATAACTGCACTAACATTAAGTGAAAGACCGTAATTTCTAGTAGACCCCCAGACTGAGAGTTCTGATCCTACATCAGTCAGAGGAGCTTCTTGCCATGATTTTGGTGGGAATCAAATCGGCCCTCAAATCTCACGAATGATGCTGACAGGTGAGCTTGTATTTACTGCTGGCTGTTTGGGAGGGTGGCACATGAAAAATCAGACCTGCAGCTGCTGTACCCAGGAGCTCAACACTGAGCACCCGATCCAGGGAGGGTGCAGTGAGCGTGACAAGCACAGTGACTTACAGAACAAGGAGGCACACCCAGTGCCCATCAATGTTTAAAGAGCTGAGATCTGATGTCTTTGCAGAAGGACAGAGAGCACTATTAATGTGTATTACAAGGGTGTAAATTTGAGCTGTGAAACAGAGCTATGAGATAAGCCACAGCCAAAACTATAGATCTGGGTTTTGTGTCTATCTGCTATGGGAAAATAAAACCTTGGATACAAGAGCACTTAAATCCAGAACTTAGGACTTTGGACTTGAATCTAATTTTTCCATCTTTGTAGGTTTTTCAAAACTATGTTCAGATTTGATCTAACACAAATTCAGGCCCAGACCCAAAATCTCAATTCAGACTCAACTCTACTGAAAATGAGTTACTCAATTTATACCATTTAAATCCAGATTTGTCCAAAGTTCTATGGTGAAGTTCAGGTTCATATACTGGAAACATTTTGAGAAATTAGGATACCTAGAGTAAGAGGAAAACACAAGGATGAAAATCAGAAGGAAAATATTGAGAAGACCAGCTGACTGCCAAGAGAGGGGAAAGAAGGGAACACTGTTGCATGGCTCTGTTCAAGGACATAGTCAGTTCTAGTGCGGAAGCTGTGGAGATAGCATTAAATGTCTATATTATAATAAATGTTGGTTTTCAGGTTCTTCCTGGAATGAAAACATTCCCATTCTAACCAGTGATGCAAATCTGTGACTGGAACTTGCCACTGATTGTCCCCATGAGGCATTGGACAGGAACTGACTTGTATCTCTCTTGGAAATTATGGCACCTGACTGCTTTCATCCTGTTAGAAGGTATTTCGTATTTTAGATAGCTGACACACTGGCATGATGGGTAGGAATGACAGGAATCTCGGGTAACAGAACCAAGCAGAAGTAACTTAGTACCAGTGACATGTCTTCAGTGGTGAAAGACCCTTCTATTATAATTAAAGTCTTATTTTAAATATGGTTTCTTCGAAACTGAAATGGTAACATTTTTTCTCTAGCCCTGAGAAGGTAATTTCCATAAATGGAGACATGTGGAATATTACTGTTTCGGTTTTGCTATTCTTGATAGAGAAGGAAACCACAAATCCTTGCTTGCTCTGTACTCAGAAAGACAGAAGGAAAAATACTAGGTGACTACTTGCTAAGCAAGCAAAGCCTGAGATGTATGTAAAAGCTGGTAAGAAATAAAACCCTTTTTCACTCTCAGTGAGACCAAAGGTATAAACCTCCTCAGACAAGGTGTCTCCTTGGTCAGCAAGGTGAGAGCTGTCATGAGCTGGTGAACTTAGTGCTCACTCTCTCTCTCTCTCTCTCTCTCTCTCACTCTCTCTCTCTCTCTCTCTCTCGTCCTCATCATTGAAAGGAATTCCCCTAGGTGCTGCACAGAACCAAGAAGGTCATTATTCAGACAAGAAAGGAACCCTCAGAGTGACATGCAAAAAAGCATCTTGCAACTGCCTTTAGAAGGGCAGTGACATTGCAGAATTAACAAAATTAACATGTGACACTCAACATGATATTGTGGGTTTTGTCCTTATCATTATCCACATTTCTCTTTGCCAGTTTATCCTGTGCATGTGTGAAACTGTGCATCCAGCCTTGGTTGCAGTTGTTGCTGTTGTGCTGTTGTACTGTTTTGCACACTCTGTGCAAAGCTTTGGCACACATGTACCAAATGCAGATTCCATAAGACTACACAGGGTAGGGAGCTCAGAATAAGTGCCAGAGAAGCCTGATAGGATGAAGAAGTCTGAAATTGTAGGATAGTTCTAAAACTCAGCTAAGACTTGCACGGGACTGCAGTCAACAGCAGACCGAATAGGTTCTCTCATAAAAAAGAGAGGAAATCCTAGCAGTGTTTAAAAATTTTGTGAAAAGGAGAAAGCAGAAGCAGTAGCTACAGAAGAAATTGAGATCAAAGATGGAGGTTTTTTTAAGGTGGAAAAGTAAAAAAAATTTTGCATTATGCAGCAAAAAATCTCAGAACAAAAAGAAATGAGTGGTAAGCAGAAGAGAGTAGAGATGGAGGGGTGCAGCCAGAGATCAGCCTCCAGCAGGGATAGATTCCCTGCTTCTCATTGCACACACCACTACTACCAGCCATAGGGTGCTTGTAGCTTGCACAGCACCACCATTTTCTCTAGACAGCTGCCTAACAGATCACATTCCTCTTTGGCCATTCTGGAATGTGTTCTTAGGACCGTTTGGCTGATCATTGCAGTGGGCCGAGGAGCAATAATGACAAATCTGACCTGGGCTTTTGCACCTGTGGGTGTGGGCACATACAGACTCTGGGCACGGCTCTGTGCTCAAAGTACACTCACCTTTTTAAAGTATGTTTTCCCCAAATTGATGGCATAGTCCAGGAAATGAAATCTTGTCTCTGGAGCATTGCACTGGGACCCACAGTGCATTTTTAATTCCATGCCTCATACACAGCAATTTGTTGATGACTACTCACGTAGCAAACTGCCCAGTTACCCACACAGCAATTGCCAGGAAGTATCTTCCAAGTTAAAATATTAATAATTTTTGACAGATGTGGAAAAAGTTAAATTAAGGTGAACCTTTCCTGGTTTTCTTTTCCTTTTTGTCAGACATTCAACATTTGCCTCAGCCCCAACGTTACTTAAACACTTAACACTTGGTGCTCACACAAGAGTTTGAGGCTGTTGAGCATCCCAGAGGGCTGGGGACACAAGTCCAAGGCTAAACTTTTCTTAATAAAATATTTCAGGTTACCTACTTAAAATTATAGGTCAAATGGCAACAATAAAACAGGTAATAAATTACTATCATAACCAGAGCCCCATATCTCCTTTGCAAGCAAACATCTGAACGAGACCAAACTACCGGTAGTGCAATAAAACACAAAGGGTGTGGAGTTTGTGTAACATGAAGACATAATTTCTGCTTCATGAATCTACTTATAGAAAGAGGAATGAATTTCTGGGAAGTAAGTAAGTTCATTTAAACAGAAAATAAACTTCAAAGAGAATCATAAAAAGGGGAGGGCAAACACAGAGATCACTTTGTTCTGGACTCTGTACAATTGCTCAATAAAAATGTCTGCTAATCAAATTTAATTTTTGGTTTAAACATTACAATTTCTTTTGCTACTCTTGGCAAAATTATGTTCTTGTCCTGTAGGCACTTCTGTCATTACTCTTTTTCTTAGCCTCTGAGCTTAAGACTACACAGAGATGCCAGAGTTCAGTCCCACAGACTGGCCTCCAGGATTGTGGGTTGCTTATAGCTTATCTGAAAGTGTGGAGTGATATTTTCAGATATGGACACCTTATCTGCAAAAACAGTACAAGTTAGCTCAAAGTTTGAAAAACTGGATGTGTCACTACTGCAGGAAAAAAAAATTCTTCATTCTTCCTTTTCAAGCTACAATACAGATTTCAACTATAAGGAATCTATTTCTGATTTTTAACTTAAAAATGCATACCTTTAGAGCAGCAGAGGGTTAGCTGGCAAGTCAGCTCCTGATTTTTTTCCTGTCTCTGATCATAACTCCTCTTTTAAAAGACTATTTGTGATTCTCTTCAGCAAGGCATATCAAACATGTACCAATAAAAGAAAGATTTTCATTCTTTTCAAATGTTGTAGCTATATTTTACCAACTATTTCCCTATCCTCCTGAGAGCTGAACCAGCTGACATTTATGGATTTAACTGTTAGCATACTATAAATGATATATCTTAACTTAAATATGCAGTCTGCATACAGTGGCAAGGATTGATGTTTTTAATAGTTAAATTTCCCATGGCATTTAGTAGACCTACCTACCTATGGGGACCTACCTCATTTTCGTGCCTTTGAAAATCCAAACCAATATTAATATCCAACAGTTTTTATGATAATTCTTTTAATACCCAAAAGAAGACAATTGGTATTTGCATATATTTGCAACAGATCCCAAAGATCCAAGAAGATAAAGAAAACCAAAACACAACACAAAGTCCACTAGAGGCAGAGCAAAGACCTGGCATGACCCTAAGGACATCAGGACCATTTTGGTTATCTGCTACACTGAAAGCTGGGGAAAAAAAATAAAGTTCCTTATTTACCCATAGGCTTGTCCTTCTATTGTGAACATCAAACTCACCTGGACCATGAAATGTTTCTGGAGACTACAGCATTGTTTTGCTCTGGTTAATGTTTCTTTTTGTAAAGCTTTTTATCTTGTTTTTCAAACAGTGCTAGCACCAAAATGACCTGCCAGCTTTTATTTTAAAGAAGTATGACTGGTCAGATTCCTAGGAACAACTATTTAAGCCAGAGGGCATGTGGTAGCCAAAGATCCTCTACACATAAAAACAAGTAGTTCTATAAAGCTTTCCTTCAGGCAGAGAAATGTGGCAGATAAGGCACTGCTGGATGACAGTTACATTTTCCTCAAAGTAGGAAAAACAATGTCATAGTTCCCAAAGGCCCCATCTCTGTAGGCTTGAAATAGAGCAAAAAATTAAAAAGAATGAAAAAGAAAGCAAGCGCTGTTTTCCATTTCTCAAGAACTGCCAGTAACAAAAAGACAATGGATAAGCCTTTCTTGCACTGTATATAATATTTTTGCATCTTCATGAATGTTATATATACAAAGCATACACAGAGATGTCAAGAAAAAAATACCATCAGTGGAACCACAGAGTTGAGAAAACAAGCATTCAAAGGCAGTCTGAAAATAAAATGCTATCCCTGAACTTTACCCCCCTATATTTATTCTAAAATATTGGATTTGCTATAGAAATAAAGAGAAGTATTGGTGAATACAAAAACCATAAAACCATTTTTTGTACAACTCAGCATATTATCCTTCACCAAAAGTAATGTTTGGCCCTTGCACATCTATAGGCTGTAGAACTTGACCTCAGCTAGTTTTCTGCAAGCCTGTCATACTTGAGTTGCAAAAGTGTATTAATTAAGCTAACTTTGGTTAAACTGTCTTATTGCTCAGTTATCCTTGCACAATGAAGGTATGGTTTATTGGGGGAAAACTTATTGAATGTGTTTGTGATGCCTAGAGAGGCTACCTGGAACAGAGGCTAGAGTGTTAAAGGAATGAAGCAGGTATTTATTAGCAGGCCTTTAAAGGATACACCTTGGGCAGTGCAAGAGCCTCTGCCCAACATGGACCCAAAATGGACACGAGATGGATGACTGGTCACAAGTTTCCACACTTTTGTAAGTTTTGGTCCATTTACTTATTGAGGTTAATTGTCCAATTACAGCTTCAGGTTATGAAGTCCACTCCTCCCAGTTTGCTCTCCTCAATTTGCCATTGCTTATACTTTTTGGGCCTGAAGCTGCAATGGTGTCCTTGGTTCTTGGGCTGGAAAAGGACTGTTTTGTCTAACTAAACTGTGAGGAGAACTTGCTAAGTTCTTAATGAAAAATGCAGTAGATGCATTCTCCTTGCTGCAAAGGGACAAGCTATGGAACTCAAATTTAATAAAATTGTACACCTTTGGTATAAGGATTTAGAAATCTAGACTAAAGATTTCCCTTTAGTACTCAATGTTACTACTTCTATCCTTTTTTAACCCACCCAAATGTTAATGGTCTCATAAATTAGGCAAAACACACTCTGAGTACATCCTTTTTTTGTTTGTTTTTGTTTATGTGAAATAAAAATAATTAATTCATTAACTGTCTGCATTGATATCAATCAGGGACAGTTAATTAAGTACTTTACAAATGCACTATTGAACAAAGTGTTCCTGTAGGTTAAAAATAAATGAAATGTAATATTAATTCCTGCGTTTAGGGATTAGAACCAAGGATTCCTGCAGCATGGTGGAGGTTATCAACTAAAATCACAGAAGAGAAAACAGAGGATACCAGGACCACAGGAAACCCATTAGACCCAAATGTAATTATGAGCTAAGTAATGTGGTCCTGGGATATTCCAGACAAAATGTTTCCTCTAGAAATGGAACAATATTTATGGAAATGTGCATTGCTTCACCTAAATCTGAAGTATTTTGTATACAATTCTGGTCACTCATTGTTCAGAAGGAATGAATTCAGGATGCAAAAGCAGTGCAGATGACTGGCATGAGCCAAAGAATGGATAGGCTACCTTACATGAAAATACAATAGGCTCATTTATTTAACCTAGTGAAGTGAAGGTCATTAGTGAAAATGGAATCAAGCATAACATCAGAAAGCTAAAAAAACTTTTTCAGCTATTGGATAATGCTGACACTTGATGGAAATTGGGATTCTGACATTTTAACAATAATGTAGATTCTTAACCAGCTAAGAAATACATTTCTGAAACAGGCACTAAGTGAAAATAGAAACCAAATTGCTTTACAGAGATACACAATTAACTTGTGAGAGGGACTGTATGATACAGTTGTCTGCAACAGGAGAGACACAGACTTGATCATCCAAAATGTCTTTTTGAATTGTATCATCCTACCTAATAGGTATTAATCCTATAGGTATGGTATAACCCATAGGTTTAATGGGGTTCAGCCATCCACAGGATACTGGGCATCACCAAAGTTTCAAGGATGGCAACAGCTGACAGGTACTACCACCTCAAAATCACTTTTAAATTTAAATCAAGAGCTTTCAGGCAACATTTACTCATGTTTACCATTTTCCTGAAATCACTCTGGTTTGCTATGGCTACAGACATGCTGCCAGTGGCTGTCCCTGCTCAAAGCAGCTTCCATTACATAGGTTACCCAGACTGTGCTGTGTGGGGTCTCCTCCCTGCCCAGGCTCCTCTGCCCAGTGCTGCCCAGCCACACAGCCCTGCTGCAAACTGCCTTGCATCGAGCACAAGCACTCAGGGAGCTGGAAACCCTGCATGGAACATGCAGCAAACCTAGAGGACTGTGGGAGGGACTAGCAGTGTTGAAGCAGCCAGGATTTGGAAATTTTGGCTTTCAGGAAGGGGACAGTTTGTTAACATGAACTGTGGATCCTGGAGCATTCCAAGCCTGGCTTTTTGACTTCAGCCTGTTTTCATCAAAGACCATTTTTCTGTTAAATGGGGTGGTCCCACCCACCCCTGGGTCACTTTCTAGTGTATCTGCAACCTCATCACCACAAGGTGAAACTGCAGCTATTGTTTAACTGAAAAGAAGCTTTGCCCACCTACAGCCATGCCCTGCCATTCCTCCTGCAATCTCATTAGGCTGTGTTTGCTTTGCTGACACCGGCACTGCCAAAAATCTCAGCTGGCGCAGGAGTGTGTGTTAGTAATGTGGCTGGCATTCTGCCTCCTGCAGCTGAGGTCACTTCTGAGTCTCCACTGGTCCACTCGGACAGATGGCCTAAAACTTTTTCCCTCTGTTCAGCTTCCCAAAGATGAAGCAGGCTTGCAATTGGACTATTGCACTGGCCTTGCTCCCTAGCAGTGATAATATCTATAACTGCTATTTTTCTTGCCTTGTATTTTCCCTAGCCAGCCACCAGAGATGTTGAAATTCTTCATGATCCTGTGCTCCCATTCTGCTCAAAAGCTCCAAGCAGCCTTGCAGACCATTCCCCCTAATTCATGGAAGCAACTTAACTTTGCTGGAAGATTTTACTAAATTGTTTCAAATTTGGGTTAGAATGCTTCTTTTCCAGTTCCCTGCTGAAACACTCATCACTCTCACTCATGCAAGTCTTTTGATTTCAGAGGCCAGAGAGAAACTCTGCCTTCTTTGCACAGTTTATAAACAACCTTAACTGTCTAGGATGGAGTCCATTTCACTTCACCTCAGCCATCGAAAAGTCAGCCTAAGTCAATAATTTAGATTATCTCTATAATGGTTTGGAAAGGAGAAATTTCTTTTAGAAGGAAAACATCTCCTACACTGACACATGGGGAGGTCTTATCCTTTGGAAAGGTCTCTCTCCATTAAATACATGTCTAGGACACCTAACACTCAGAAACAAAAGTTAGATGAGTCTGATGATTGATGGTTTATGTCTTGAGAGTATTTTGTAACAGAAACTTCTGGTTCTTAAAAGCTAAGTAAAACTTTGTAGCCCATTTCAGAGAAGGTAAATAGCAGCACATAGAGAACATCTAACCTGTCAAAAGTCAGACTGGCAATCACTGTCAAAGTCACAAGACAAAGACAGGAGATCCTCCATCACAATCCTGTGCTAAGACCATTAAACCATGCCTCTTTCAACAAACACCTCTCTACTTGTTGCCTGCAAACATCAATAGCAGTTTTGCATGGGTTATTAATTGCCTGTAGTGCCTTGCCTAGAATAGTGTGGTTACACACAAAGGATTTTCTGTAACTGGGTGGCCAGTCCATGCCCCTTAACCCTTTAAAGCCAGCTGGAAGAGAGCAGATAAGGTTCCACATCCAGAGCCATTTTAAGTGATACTTCACTGCTTCAGATTCAGTAAAATTCCAGTGGAGACACAGTTGTACCAGAAAAGTGCTGGTTGATTTCTGATTTGTTTGGGGTTTTTTTTTCCCTCAGGAAAGAAGGGACATGATCAAAAGCAATCTTTCCTCTAACCTTAATTGTGGAAGGCTTGCCAGCTCCAAACCTATTTTCTAGAGTAGAGCAGACCTCAAGCCTTCACACGTACTATGTCACCTTCCATACATAAAAGTCAGGCCAGTGTACCTCCAAGTTCTCAGGTTATCCAAGCCACTCTGTGTGTATATATATATTTGAGTGTACCCAGGAGTGTTTGCATGAGCACACACACAGTTTTATCATTTTTAGGAGTAACTCTTGATTCTGAAATACTTGTTCTTACTAATGAAGTATACAGCTCACCATAAATTTGTATGCACCTATAGGGGAACTCCAAAGAGATATCTTTCACTTTATCATGCTGGACTTAGCCTTCTGAAAAGACTGATCAGATCAGGAAGGGAGAGGTATGGCTAGAAAGCCAGGGTGAATAATTTGTGGTGCAATGTAGTTGTAAAATCACTGGGCAAATACCTACTGTATCTCTAATCCATTGAGCTGCTGGATGTGGAGTGCATGCTGTGGAGAAGCTCAGCTGTGTCATACAAGAGTCTGCATGGACTCCTGAATTCTTATTGCCAGCTTATCAGAAAGAGTTGTAAGACAAAAGAATTGCTCTTTTTCAAACAGTTCAGTAGCTGAGAGCAGAAAATAGTGGGTTTGTTTGTGGTAAAGACAGCACTACACCCTGCACTCACTCTGCTACTGTACAGAAAGAGAAAATGGAAGAATGCAAAGCAATAGCATTTTAATTTCAGGTTGTAAATGTTACACTCTGCTCTTCATGCCCCATGCTTCATGCCGAGGAAAAGCTGCAGCATGCCAGACAGGAGCTCTTTTCAGTGAGTAGAAACAAAACTGAGGAAACTGGAAGAGAGTACTGTTTTACTGCATTTAAACTCCCTTCTCATGGTAAGCAACAGCCACACCAGCAAGCCACAAACCAAGAGACACCTTAATGGTCCAGGAAGTGCAGAGATCTTTGAGTTAAATATTGAGCAATGCAGGTGCAAGCTGCAGATGGGAGGTTCGGGTGTGAAAGCATGCCAAGTGCATAACAAAACTCGATTCAAAGAAGCCAGTATTAAGATCTCAGTCTGAATTCATTGCACATAGATGGCAGGAATTCCACAGATAGCCTATGTGAAACGAGAGTTTTCAAGGTTCCTCAGTGTGCTAGCCACTGGCATAAAAAGGGACCTGCGTTGTTTTGCTCTCTCTCAATTACAATTATCACTACGCACACCCAAGAATATCTTCTGCTAAATATGCAGTGGCAAATAACTTCTTGATGCAACACAGCTGAAGTGACTATTCACAGAATCAATGTTTTTTCAAGATTTCTGTCTAATTATTTCAGAATTAAGAACTGAATATTTTGCTGGTCTTACCCCATCATGCTATTTAATCTGTAAACTATAGGAGGCAATAACAGAGGTGACTCTTACACATAAAGCTTAGTGAAGACAAACCCTTTCAAAGTAGCCCCTTGCATTTCCTTGGAACCAATGACATACTGGAATTTAGAATCTGGGCCATTGTTCACACAGTGGTTTTGATATATAAAGCCCTGTGTCTACACTAACTGTTGACACATACTTAAAAGACACATACACATACTTGATAGACAGACTTTATTATTTATTCTTCATGTCTTATATTTCTTTGCTTAGGTTCCAATTCTTCGTAACCTTTACAGCCAACATTTTCAGTTTACACATTACCAATTATTATACCAGAAATAGATGCAGTATATTAGGTTAGACACCTACACAAGTCTTTGTAGAATGTAGGAGACTTCACAAAGACTGAAATTCTCTCTTCTCAAGTGTTTTTGAAATTACCCCAAAACTTTTATTCCAACTTAAGGATGTAAATAGGATTTATGCATGAATTGGGCTGTTGCTGGCTATTAGCACACAGGAGAATTTGGTCCAGAGGGTGTGTATGTTGATTTTCCACTCTAGAGTTTCTGATTCTCCCAATTCTTCATTACTACCTGCCAAGATTGCTATTGTTAGGTTTGAGTTTTGGTACAGCCGAAGAAAGATTTATGATCTTTATGGCCAAAGTATTACACATCTGATCCTTCTTCTATTTGCCTTTAACTCTCTTCCCCAGCCCTGATCATAGCTGCTTTAAAAAGTTTAAATGGATTGATGATGTTTTTATTAGTTATTCATGTAATGAAATGCTAGTTTATTAACTGAATAGGTCATGGTTTCTGGAGTAGTGGGGAAAAAGCATGTCACTGAGGACTTCTCTAAGCTGATGGTGTCCATATAAGAGGTTCTAACTTTCTCAAGTGCTTATTTCTGAGAACTTATACCTCCAAAGGACTGGTGTTTGCAATTTTCTTTGGAAGAGTTGAGAGTTTAAACATTTCAGACTTAGTGGCAAATTTAAAAACAAGCTAATAGACCTTTTTGAGAGAAATATTAATTTGCATTTTGAGTTATATAATTATTTCCCTAAGGTAATGAAATTCAACTGCTTTTGAAATTGAATGTTATTTTACCTCTCTCTTTTTTTAAAAATAATATTTCCTTAAGCTTGATAGCTTGATTCTTAAATTAAAGTACCTTTTCTATTTTCACATTACATCTTAAATAACTGACGCATTTTATGATTCTCTCTGGAACCCAATAAATAAAGCTCTGATTTGAGACTTCTGTGTTATGAATTTATAGTTCTTGCCTGCCACAAGCACACTCCAAAAAGAGATGAAACTTTGTGCCAGAATATAATGCTACGCAAGTATTCAAGTATAGAAGAACAAAAAACCAAAAAGTTGAAAATTGCATTAAAAGAGCCATTAGTATTATCCAAGGAAAATACATATATTCTGTACAAAACTGGAGATTCCACAAACCCCAAACTCTAAATTTTCTGCTATTCATTGAACCTGTAGCAGATTGTTCAAGCCTTTTATTAGAAGTATGCACAATATATTGCCTTCTCCAGATGTACTCTGCAACTGCTTCATAAAGAGGGGAAATGGCAACAGGAACATTGGAAGAGGCCAAAGGAAAACTTTGGACATTGTTTGCCCTGATAGATGACAGAACAGAATTGATGACTGCAGAAATAAATACAGCATATTTATTTATTATTATTTTATTTGTAAATACAACTTTTATTTATTTAAAAAAATAAGCTTCAGAATTTCAACAGCAGATTTTTATGATGGTATTTCTAAGTAACTGTTCACCAAAGGCTGAATTTCTTCACTGATGTGAATCTGCTTTTGCCATGCCTCACTGGTGAGGTTTTGGTGTAGTAGTTCCTTTGAGAGGTGCTCACTTCAAGAATAACTTTGCTGTTCACAAGGGATCCAAAGAAACCTGAGGAGAGCATGCCTTAGGTGTAGACAGGAGAGTAAACTTAAAAGGTATCTTCATGTTCTCCTAATCTTCTTCATCTTAGTCCCATGTAATTCAGACATCCCAGACAAACTCCTCAAGGTGCATGTAAGCAGCAGTGCTCTCCCAGCACCAATACACTTTAAAAGGCAGCCATTATTGACATTCCCATGACTCTTCGCACACCCACCCCCACTAAAACCCTCTTAGCAAGTTTCTGAAAGCATCTTTGGATCTTTGGAAAGTGCCACTTGGCTATGCCTGTTCCTGTTCCAGGTCAACTGTCTCCTCTCTAAAAGACCTCATCTTCCATCTCTCTTGCATACTGTGAAAGGACACAGTAAGGATAAGGTTTTCATCTACAATTTGTATAGATCCAACAACTCATGCTTTGTTGTGACCCAGGAGACGTAAAATCTAATGTCTGGATAGTTTTCAGTAACTTTTTCCTGTTTTGGGAACTGTTTTATTTCTGTTTAAATGTTACTATAGATACGGGAACTTAGCCTTACGAAGTTACATAACCAGCCTCTGCAAAGGAGAGGGCAAGGTTGTCTGGAGGGACGTAACATCCTCCTGTGAAAATCTCATGCAGAGGTCATTTGGTACAAAAGTGCTGGGAGGGAAAGGTACCCTTCACACCTCTCTCCAGGTCTGGGAGGCTGTGTGGCTGGCCTGAGGCCCATAAGGGACAGAACATGGCTGAAGCATCTGGGAACAACTGGGTGAAATTAGTCATTGGGTAACAGCAGATATTGTTCAGACAGAGAGAGACAGCAACACATACTAACAAACATCCCACAGCTTGGAAACAGGAATGAAGTTACATTGCATTTGTCTGGACTGTTCAGGACAGTGATGTGTACAGAAACCGACCACCTTGGAAGAAGCTAAGTCTAGGCCCAGAGTGCTGGAGTGGCCAAGCACACCAGCTAACTAGCCCAAAAAGCTGAGTTTGTTGTATCACTGCTGTCTCTGTGCCCAAGATCTGTGGTGGTGGCTGGATGAGCACAGTTCAAAAATCACCACTTTTCACAGTCCAAACTCTGAGCACTGTTAGCTAACCACAGTAGTATGCTCATGGCCTCAGGTATTTTTCTATTACTTATGAATATTTCTTTATCATATGATAGGGAAAAAGAAGATTCTAAACCAACTTATACATTAAGTTGGCTTTTTCACAACCATGTTCATAATTTAGGAAAGTGTTTAGGAAAAGTCCACTATCCTCAAAGCCCAGAAATTCTCTATTGGGCCACCAAATACAACTGAACTCCAAGTGGACACCCGCAGGTTAGAGGGGAAGGATGGTGCACTGTTTTCCAATGTTTTCAACAAAGCCAGGTTCAGCTCTTGACCTCTTGGAACATTGAAGCCTAAATCTACAATTCTGAACATAGACATTTGAACATTTAACAGAGTATCTACTAATTCAGACACTAATTTTCATACTTCCATGCTCACACTACCAGTTTCCTGAAAATAGTGATCATGCTTCCCTGTTTCACAGAGCTGCAGCAAAGAAATTCCCTTAGCAAGTATGTGATGCTTGTCATCAAAGTCTAAAGAAAAGGACTGAAGAAGGACTGAAATGGAAATTCCCTGCATCTCAGGCATATAAAATGCTCAAATGCTTTTTATTTAAATTAGTGTCCATTGTAATCTTGCCTTTCTTGGCAATTGCTACAAATGCTCCCTTTACAACCAGTACAGATGTTGCTGCTTCTTTAGTGAAAAAAGGAGAGAGCTCAACAAGACAGAGACATCAGGCACAGGCACTTAGGACCAGAAGTAAGAATTAATCAACATTATGTGGCAATAATATAGGCAAGCAGATTTTGTGAACAGAAGCCTTGTTTCACCTTCCCTGCATATACCTGCTACCCCAGCTTTATACCTCACAGCTCTATCTCACTGCCAGTTATACTGATACCAGAGCTTTTAATTAAATAAAGGCCATTTAGATACTCTTCATAAGCTATGAGTACAGTGCTGTACTTGAAAGTCTCCAACACCATTTGAAATAAGTACACACTTAAGTTAGTAGATTTTTCCCAAACAGACACAGGTCCACTGCATCGGTACATTTAAAAAACAGGGTTTATGTAAACACAAAGAGGGATAGTAAGTGATCCAGCACTGAGAAGGCGAGCAGGAGGTCCTGACTCCAGTGCTTGTAGTGCATATATATATACACAGACATTTCAATTCTATTTCCACCTTCTGTTACTAACAATGAAATGAAATGAAATGAAATGAAATGAAATGAAATGAAATGAAATGAAATGAAATGAAATCCCTCACAAAAAAACCTACAAAACAAACAAACAAAATTTTAAAAGCCCAGTTTACCTTGAGAAATGCCAATAGAGAACACTTTCTATGAGGCACTGACTCCCCCACCACCCAGGTTTTGGCTAGGAGAGAGTTGATTTTTTCCTAGTAGCTGGGGTTTGGATTTAGTATGATAATAATGTTGATAACACTCTGATGTTTTAGTTGTTGCTGAGCAGTGCTTACTCTAAGTTGAGGACTTTTCAGCTGCCTATCCTCTGCCAGCAAGGTGGTCCACAAGAAGCACGGAGGAAGCATGGCCAGGACAGCTGGCCCAAAGAGATGTTCCATACCACAGAGTGTCACACTCAGCATAGAAACTGGGTGGGTCAATCATTGCTCAGGGGTAGGCCTGGCATTCGTCACTGGGTTATGAGCAATTACAGAGTTCATCACTTGTGTTTCTTGGGGTTTATTTTGCTGTTTCTTCTTTTTGTTACCTCACTTTTCATTTAAATTATTATAGTGTTATTATTATATTTTATTCCTATGGTTAAGCTGTTCTTATCTCAACCCACAGGTTTTACCTTTTTTCCCCCCAATTCTTCTCTGATCACACCGTGAGCCAGGGTGCAGCAAGCAGCTGTGTCATACTTAGTTAGCAGCTGTGGTTAAACCATGACTCCCACTTTTGGACAAAGGTGTTCCAAGATGCACTCTGAAAACCTGAAGACTAAAAAAGAACCCGGTCTTTTTTGAAAATGTAGTACTAGTATGAAGTGATGTAGATTAAGGAACAGAAATGGTGAGTTTTCCCTCAAAGCTTAGACTGGAAGATGTTTTTCTGGTGATGGTTTTATCTGATTCATGAAAAATTTTGAAGGTGTTTGGCAAAACGTACTGTACAAATGCTTTGCCTATTGCACTGAAGAAGCTATGAGCACAACTGAAAGACTTGCACATATTGTGAAATAGTTTTTTTTACTTTCACATAATTTTAATGTCACTCACTTTCTTGATGAACTCCTGACCCATAAACTGAGCTTAGGCAGGATACCTATGTAGTAACCCCCCATGACTTTGGATGTTCTGAATGCCACATCCCCTTCTACCTCCGTACCTTTTGTTTTACAATTCCATAGGGCTTTGCTTGAATTGTAACTACTGCTGGAGTATTTAAAATAAATTCAGGCCACTTTAACTGATCAGTTCAGTGTCATTCTTTGCTCAGAAATGCCAGTGTGGCCTTACTATTTGCTGACTCTGTAAATAAGTAATTATTTGGCTTACTTATTAAGGTAACACACCCTAGCTAGGACGAAAAACCAGACCTACAAGATAATCCTCATCTCAAGTTTCTGCTGGCTGTACTGTCCCAAAGAATATGCCCATAATGAGTAAGTGAAATTTCATCTAGCCTTCATACAGTAGTTGGACATGTGAGGCACAGGTGGACAAAGCAATAGTCATCAAACAGGCATTTTCTCCCACTAATTTATGAGTATAGAATTTTGCTCTGCTGATAGAGAGACATATTTTTCTTACTGCAGGAACTGTATTGCTAAGTATGCAATTAAATTTTTCTGTCAATTCACTTTTCATTAAAATAGGTGGATCAATAATGACGTTATTAGATATCTGTGTAGAAGGCAAAGAAATTAAATTTCATAGAAGAGGTCTATATTTCACACTATAGCTGATATCACCTCATTAATAAATTTTTTTATATACACTGAAATTCTAAATTTCATTGCTTTACAAAAGGAGTTTGGAAGTATCATGAAGACAGCAGTTACGTTTAAAAAATAGACATGCTGATATAATTATAAAAAAGTTTTGAAATTATGTATTTTCCTAGGATTTTGTTTTTTTGCTTTTAATACTTAGAATATGCAGTAAATGTAAAAAAATATTATTGCTGGGTAAAATAGGGGACAGCACTTGTTCTCTGTTTTTAACCAAGATTCCATTCTTGCTGGAGCATATAGTACTACATACAGGTATGTAAGATGGTAGCCACTGGCTATTCCTTTATTTTGTTGTTAATGCCTGCATTATGATAATTTTAACTTGCAATTTGTTCTCATTCAGGCTTTCTTTTTAACAAGTACAACATTTTATAGCTAGAAGTTGCCATGAACAGCCTGATTTTAAAGTACATAATGATCCTTATCTTCCCCCAACAGTGGTACTTAATGCAGAAGCAAAGAAATCACAGGGTTGGTCAGGCTGGAAAGGACCTCAGGAGGTCATTTAGTCCAAACTCCTGTTCAGAACAGGTTCTGAGTTTAGAATGGATTTGTCTAGACTTTGTCCAGTCAGATCCTCAAAACCTTTTGAAAACATTTCAGAGCTCTCTGGGCAACTTGTTCCAAAACTGCACAACAAAATAATGTTCATCTTTGTTTTGGCTAGAATTCCCCTCCCCCATTCCCTCATTTGTAGGAAACCACTGTCTCCCATTTCCACACTGTGCTCCTCAGCTTCAGTTTCACCTCCTCAGTAACCTCCAGTGCTCAGGAGGCTGCTCTTAGATCTCCTGACACCATTTCTTCTCCAGGCTGTCACAGCCTTTACTGAAATACTTTTTTGATATTGTGATATTTTTAATTTATGAAAATCAGCTAAAGATGGCAGCTAGTTCAAACTGGTCAGAGTCTGCAAAGGTTTTTCAAACAGCAAGAGAAGGAACCAATATCTTACCTATTTCAGTACATTCTTCCATCAAATTTATTAAATTCTACATTTTGTCTGATAAGTCATTTCAGGGCCTCACAATTCAGTAAAGGAATGTGCTAACTTTTCAGTAAGTATTCAATAACACTGAGTAAAAGAGATACAACAATTTTTAGTTCTGTTCAGATTCTTCTAGTATATCTTTTTCACACAATACCAGCTTTATACAGGAAGAAATCCCAAAACAACAAACCAAACCAAACATTGTTTCCCAAAATTGCATGCTTTTGGAGTTTGTTTTTGAATATTGAGCATTATGAGTCATTTGTGACTGTGGAAATTCCAGTAAGTCAATGGAGTTACGTCAGACCTGAACTGGACTCTTTAATTCCTGACAGTACATCCTAAACTACACAAGCAAACAATGTCCCCAAATGTGAAAACAGTGTTAACATCCTCCATATTTTAAGACAGCTCTCAATCACCCAGATTAAACCCAAAACCTCCATTCTTGCAGGACACATAAAAACCTGTGATCTCTCAATATATGAAACCTCCAAAGATCAACCTGCCTCCTACTCAAGTTATATAAAGCCATACATAATAAAACACAACAAAATGGGGAAATAAATTCTTAAATTAAACAAAAAAACAAACAAACAAACAAAAAAAAACTCAACAAAATTCTTTAAATTTATCTATTTTCACATCAGTCAAGCAAATAAATAATAATTGAAGGTCTAGCAGCTTTAACTATGGGCTACTATAGTTAGATAGCCTTAACTATCTCCTCGAAGATCCAAGACCTGGTTTTCCCCTAGGAATAACCTGGCATTACTCCATTGAGTTGCTTAACTGAGCAAAGTCAAATGACTTTTACATGATACAGATCCTAAATAGACATAGACTGACACATTTTAATTACTTTTTTGTGCAGCAAAGTCAACTTCCATCTGTTAACAATTCCACTTTCTATCTAACCTGGTGCATTACAAGACTTTCTGACAATAGCAAAGAGCAAAATTACTTGTCTCGATTTCCCTTCCACTACGGGTTGACCCTGGCTGGATGCCAAGCACCCACCAAAACTGTTCTATCACTCCCCTCCACAGCTGGACAAGGGAGAGAAAATACCATGCAGGGCTCATGAGCTAAGGGCACAGAGCGATCACTCACCAAACACTGTCACAGGCAAAACAGGCTTGAATTAGAGATTTTAACTGAATTTATTGTTAACAAAATCAGAGCAGGACAATGAGAAGTAAAATAAGACCTTAAAAACACATTCCCTTCCCCCTCCCTCCTTCCCAGCTCTACCTCCTCCCCCAGCAGCACAGAGAGACAGGGAATGGGGATTACAGTCAGTTCATCACATGTTGTTTCTGCCACTGCTCAGGAAGAGCAGTCCTTCTCCTGCTCCCTCCCCCAGGAGACAGTTCTCCAGTGTTGAGTCCATCCCACAGGCAACAGTTCTCCACAAACTGCTCCAACACGAGTCACTCTTCCATGGGGTCCAGTCCTTGAAGGACAGGCTGTTCCAGCATTGGTCCCCAAGGGGTCACAAATCCTACCAGCAAACCTGATCTGGCATGGGCTCCTCTCTCCGTGGGTCTGTAGGTCCCTGCCAGGAGCCTGCTCCAGGACAGGTCTCCCATGGGGTCACAGCTTCATCTCAGGCATCCACCTGCTCCAGTGTGGAACTCTTCCGTGGGCTGCAGGTGGATCTCAGCATTCCCATGGTCCTCCATAGGCTGCAAGGGCAGAGATGCCTCACCTCACAGCTGCAGGGCAACCTCAGCTCCAGTGCCTGGAGCATCTCCTGCCCCTCCTCCAGTGACCTGGGTGTTTGCAGAGTTGCTTCTTTCACATATTCTCATCCCACTCTTTCTGGCTGCAATTATATCTGCACAATAACTTTCTTTCTTCCTTCTTAGATATGTTATCACAGAGCCGTTACCACCATTTCTAATTGGCCCAGGCTTGGCCAGCAGCACAGCTGTCCTGGAGCCATTTGGCATTGGCTCTGCTCGACATGCGGGAAGCTTCTGGCAGCTTTTCACAGAAGCCACCCCTGTAGCCCCTCACTCTCAAAACCTGGCCATGCACACCCAACACACCATCATTTCAAGACTTCCAGAGCATATACTGGAACACAGAACAGATCCTTATACAGTGAAAGTCAACAGAGTAACTCACTTCTTATCCATGTGTTTTCCATTGCTTTCTGCTGGGAAGGAACAGCGAACATAGACTGAAAGCAACAGAGCTTTCATAACCAAACCACTGACTGCATATACTTTTGTATGAGAGAACCACGTCATCTTTCTGTTTCCTGTTGTGCACTCTGGAGAGAAATTCCAGCCCCAGCACTGAGGAAAACATCATTATAGAAATAAAGCTCAAGAACAGTATTAAGAGACAGGGCACCTACACAAGATTGTTCTCAATTATAACATCATCCACACATTGTCTTGGGTTCATGTCAGCATATGCTTGATGAAGATTTGGTCTCCAAACCCATCAATCTTCATGCATACATATCTGCTCCTGCTTCCAAAATTGTTGTTATTCTTTCTGCTATGGAAATTTCAAGTGTCCCTCAACTACATCTTGGACATCACTACTAAATTCAACCATCATTCTATACTTCAAATAATGAAATTCAAGCTCAGCAGCCTTCAGTAGTCATTATACCTGCAACAAAATCATGCCTGTTCTTAAAAACACCAACATATAACAAGAAATTCAACACACACACATCCCAGTCCCCACATGTTGCCTCTGTAATTTTGATTGCTGCAGTGGCCTTGAGGGCTGGCCTTCAGAGAGCTGATTTTTGTTAAAAGCAGTCATGTGTGACTTGTTGGTTTTAACTAGGAAGAGTAGCCATCCATCCTTTCCTTGTGCGAGACTGTGTTTGAAACCTTCTATTGAACAAAAAAACTTTGTGTTGTGGTGTTTGGAATTTGTTTCTGCACAAAATGTGAATTAATTTCAGGGGTGAGGAACTACAGTAATTGTCTTGGTCCATGGGCCACAGGAAGAGACAGGCAGGAGGAAGAACCTGGGCCAGGTCAGGCAGCAAGACTCATTACCCATGTGTGGGCAGGAGAGAGGCAGGGAGGGGTTCACACAGTGGCCTCTGCCCTAGGCCCCATGCACCTCAACACCAGCTCTGCCCAAGCTCCTCCAGTGGTTTCCTCTTGTCCACACCTGTATGACAGAGCCAGGAAGCCTGGCTACTCACCCTCACCTTGCCCTTCCTCCAAGGACCCAATTATGCAAACACGCAGATTGACTCTCAAGCTGCTCACGTGGCTACAGGACGAGAGCCCACCATAACAACACGGGACATTTCAACGCTATAAAGGTGCATCTTATGCTGTGCTGTGAGTTTTTAATACCTGCAAAGGCCTTTCCCATGGACCACTGAATTGATACTAGCCACAGAACTCCCAGAAGAGCTTGGGAATCATCTGCCAGAAGACAAGGCTGAGTCACTGCGTTCACAGAAGGATATGTCTGTGCTACAGTCACAAGTGATGTGAGTGCAATACTGTGTATACACAGCCAGGCGAGCTTTTAATTACTTGTCTTGGGCACTGGTAGTAGTCTGGCCGTTGAGTTCAGGCCAGCCTAACCACTCAAGTATTTACCCAGCTTTTTGGGCATGTTTTCCAGATAGCTACAGGGTCCACACTACCACAGCTAGATTGCTACCAGTTCCCCAGCTGACTAGTTTTAAACCAGCTCAGGTACGTACATGACTGCAGCATAAGCATACCTAAGCTTTTAAGTAATTTAAGCTTCTATTCAAATTCATACTGCCTCAACTTCTATATTTTTAACAACTTGGACTTATAGCATGTATCCTTAGTGCACTGTGGTGATTAAACATTTGGGGTGCAATAAATTAATAACATTTTAAGTGTGAAATTTATGGTTCTTACAAAATACGAACTGTGTTTAACAAAAGTAATGAATCTTGCTGGTTATGTGAAGATCTCTCCCCCATTCCTTCCAGCAGCTGTTCAGTGAGTACTAGATTTGAGGTGACTATCTGACCTGAAACTCTGCAGAACACAGTAAGTTTATACACAGATATCCAAATCCCTCAAACATGTATCTGTACACTAAGGAAAAAGCCCACTGGTTGCAGTGGACATTTTCCTTGCATAATTTTCCCTGCATAAATACCACTCACTGACTGTACATACAGTGCATTTTGTAATACAGAACAACTTGGAAGAAATGGCAGTTTAACAATTGCACTGCTTGGATCCAGCAAACTACTTCCAGTTCACCTCATAAACTGAAGTTGAATTAAGGACTGAAAAAGTACACAGAATTCTTAAGTATTTCTTTTCTTTTTAAACTGATTTTTGGGAGCAGAGTATGTCAGAAATGTGACAGAACAGTCACATTTATCACAGTGGCAATTTGGCTGAATGTAGCAAGGGTTCATCTCAACAAATGGCTGGATTTGGTCTTTTAACAGACATCTGAACATATTCAACCCATTAATTTAACATTTTAATACTGATTTGTTCACACCAGAGATCCATACATTGCCCTCAACACACTCTAGGTAACACTTCCTATCTGCTTGTATCAGAAACTTGTAACATGCTGCCAACACTCTTCCTAATGCTTGAGATTATGGATCCTCAAGGCCCCATCATGTTAAATGCTTCATCTTGTTGCAAGGACTCATGGCAGGTGCTACAAACCAAAGGACATCCAAGCAGCATTCTTTCTTCTTTTCAATACCAAGGACTTGCATACCACTTCTCTTCCTTCCGTTTTGAGACAGAAGTCATTCTGTGGGGATGATGGGTAGAGCAGAGATGGAAGAGGTGTTGAGCTGGAAGATGTTAAGGGCTGCCACAAACCAGTCCTTTGATCTAGAAACACTTCCAGACCTGGTTAAAACTGCTGGGTCTGCTAACCAGATGGCAAGGACTCTCTCTGCTCCCAGCTTCTCCCTTCTGGTTTTTCAATACCCACTAAAATCAGTAAGATTCTGCTCCCTTCAGAATTTGGACTTGCCAAAAACAAACACAGGAAGGCAACAAAATGCTGACAGGTGTACAGTTTTGACAGTGCAAAAGCATCATTCTCAATCTTCCCTCCCCTCTGCCACTTCACAAGAAGACACAGGTTCATCTGAGGCCAGAACTAGATAACAGCAAGAAAAGCCAGTGACTTGACCAGGAGCAGCATGCTGGCTGCTACTAAATATTTTGGCATTTCTCACGATTTGACATCAGAACAGCTCTGCCTCTGACCTAAGGGTTCAATTAGCTGTTTAACCTCTGCTAGTTCCCAGAATAAAAGAATGCAAACTGGAACATACCTACTTTATTTTGAGCATGTTCATGCAAGAAAACTACAGAAGCTCCTTTTCAGAGCCCTAATGGAATATTTTGTGCCCATTTGTGTAACACAGCATTCTGTTTATTTTATAAGCTTATAATAAAAAAATGACACTTTATGAGCTACATGATAGTATTTCAACAATACCTTGTTGTGACATGATATGGTGTAATTACTTAGCAGGAGATACTACAATTTATTGTTATGTCACTGAGTCATACCCTTTAGGGCTTCAGATTGGTGTCTTAATTTGCTTTTTTAAAGCCGTACAGACTAGCAAGCTAAGTAAAGGGATTTATTAAAAGATTCTAGGAATAAAGACATCGTCTGAACACGCACACACATCTGTGCCTTTGAAAATACTTTCCCCATCCTTCTTTGCTTTGTTTTTACAGCACTAGGTAAGTCAATAAGAATCAGTGAACAGAAATTTCAACCCAAACACAAAGAAACAGGTATGTTACACTCGGGTCCTATTAAGACAGTTATATAGACTGGTCCTGCAGAGCCAGAAATACTCAGCCCTTTCCACTGACTTTACCCACGAAACAAAGCATGTAAATGAAGACCTGCCGGGTAACCTGCCCATCCACAAGAAGTAACACTGGCTTTTCATGTGTCCACGCTATTAGCACCGGATAGAGACTTGCCAAGCACAGCATTTGCCTCTTCCTTTGGTCTTATGGTCAGGTACCATACATCAGTAAGGAGAGAACATGATTTCATATGGCACACTACAGCCACTGTAAGCACACTATAGTGAATAAGTGGCAGCACTTTTCCTTAACCAGGGGAATTGATATAGTCAGCGAAGATATATTTCTTTTAAAAGTATTGCTCCCAGTGAAGTCCCTCGGTCTATCAGTGGCTGTAAGTGCCTCCCATTTTACAGAGAGCGTGTGCAGTGCACTCCGCTGAAAACTGTCCCGAGCAGCAAGCGCAGTCCTGGGGCAGAGCCAGCGCCCCGCCGTACCCCGCATCCCCGTGCCGGGAGCGGTCCCCCGGGCAGCGCGGCCCCTCCCGCTGCGAGCGGAGCCCGAGGAGCGGCGGGCCGGGTCACGCACACACACCTGCCCCGGCCGGTGCCAGACGCAAGGCTGGGCAGGCAGGGGCGGCACGGGTGGGGAAGGGAGGGGATCGCCGCCTCTGGCGATAGGGGTCGAGTCGAGGGAAGCTGGCAGCGCCTCGCCCCGCCAGCCCATTTCCCTCCGGCGGGAGCGCACCCGAGGCACGACGGGCTGAGCGCAGCCATAAAATCC